>CM053268.1:59704199-60235078 GCA_028583415.1 Protea cynaroides | reverse complement strand
GCTGATACAATTTTATTTATTTCTTTCAGTTATTTTTGGTTTGATTAAATGGATGTACGGATATTATTTTATGTGTTTGAATTTGGATAGTTGGATATTTATTTAAATTATCAATAGATACTCAGTTCATTCTATTTAAAGTCTTCCGCTGTATATTTATATTCTGATTGTGGTTATGTGTAATGGTTTGTATGAGTGGACACGGCCTATTCGAGATCCTGGTGTGAACCGTTGGTTCAATGACGGTTCACTCACACCATTCTGGTTGGATCAGAATTGGGGTGTGACAAGTCCCTGAGAGGTACCGGTCGCAGTACCGGTCGCATATAGTGCGATATGCGACCGGTATGGTTGACCGGTATGCCTTCGGAAGACTATCAACTTGGTGTTCGCCTTCCGTCGATCACCCCCCATTGGTTCTAGGGTTTCTCCTATGCATTCTAGGCCTGAGCAACGAGTTAGAGTTGTTTCATGTTCCATTCAAGTCCTAGTTTCGATGATCCTCAGCCTAGAATGCGAATCTAGGGTTCATCGACCGTATTAGGGTTTGACGGTAAATTTAAAGGTTTTAGATCAATACCTCACCTTGCATGGTATTGATCAATTCATGATTAATCATCTATAACGCTTAACTTAGAGAGAAGTTCAAGCACTTACCGTTGGTTTGCAACTATGGTGTTCTTCGTCCAACGACGGCTCCTCTCTCACCTTTCTTAGCTCATTTTCCTTCTTCGATCTCTTTCTCCTCTCTAGGGTTTGTGAGAAGCAATCAAAGAGTTCTAAGGAGGTTTAAGGTTCCTTAAATAGACTAGGATAGAGTTTAGAAAGTTTTCTTAAGTTATGAAAGTCCCTAGGCTCGAGATTTAGAAAGTGGGATCCGTAGAGATCCGTTTTCTGATTTAACCAGTCTGCCCGCGCAGACATACCGGTCGACCAGTACCATTGACCGGTACCATAGACCGGTATGAAAAATATCATACTTTTAGGCTTATTTTCGTACCTGGTTGTCATCTACTTGTCCCATCTGGCCGGTGATGATTGGAAGACCTGTTACGACATGAATTAAAGGTTTAGATCGGATTCATGGAGTGCGGGTCTTACAGCGGGTCTTACAAAAGTGACACACTTGATTCTATTATAACATGCTCAAATCCAATGTTTATATATTTACAAACTACATAAAAGATGTACAGTGCTCATCCATAGATGACATTGTCAAAATTATCATTTTATTATTACAGCAAAGAACGACATTGTCTACCCAAAGGTGACATTGTCAGGATTAAAATGTTACATGCACTTGAAAAATAAAGATCTTTGGCTTAGGGGTTTCACTCAAAGGTGGTATGATTTCCAATGCCATCATTCTTTGACGATTTTGTCCAGATATTTTTTGAGAGAACCAGTGCATCCTTATCTCAAAAGATAAGTATGTAGTTCGGTTTGACTCTTGAAAAATTATAATAATTATTTGATGATTTCGCCTGGATTTTAGAGAGGACCAGTACATCCTTGTCTCGAAGGATAAGTATGTAGTTCAATTGACTCTTAAAAAATTATAATAATTTTTTGGCAGTTTTTGTCTGGATATTTGAGAGGACTAATGCATCCTTGTCCCAAAGAATAAGTATGTAGTTCGATTGACTCCTGAAAAAAGAATAATTGTTTGTTTATTATGTTTTGATAGCTTAATTGTATGTATGAGTCATGGATCTATTACTATATGTATAGCATTGTAAATGAACTCATCTAATAATTACTGTCTCAGAATTTCAATCCCTGGTATTACTCTTGCTTCACTTTTTATTTTGTTTATATCAAATTATAGAAAATAGTATAACACAGTTAAGAAATAACTAGGTTTTCTGAACTAAGACCTAGTTCGTAGAGAGGATGAAATTGTTGGCCTACCCTTGATAGTAGCATTAGCATTCTCCTGCTATGGTAATATAAATAGAGTATTGAGAATTTTTTTCAATAGGAAAATCCTATAGCTTATGAGAAATTCTATCCAAACGACTGTAAAAGACGGTATTGTGATGAAAGATAGTATCAAGGAACATATAAAGGAGGCTTAAACAAAATTTTAAGTGACTGATAAAGGATTGAAGGGTCATCTTCTGATTGAAACAAAATTTAATGGATGTGGCAATATTAGATAACACATCCTGAAACTAACTACAAAGGAGAAATTAAAAACACATCTAGGATTGTTATACCTAAATGTGCTCTAGATCATGTAAAGTAATGTTCTAATAAGAAACATTGAAAAAGGTTATTCAAGTAGAAATTCAAAAAATATTAGAGATTTCTAAAAAAGATAGAGAGATGTTTTATTATCTAAACACATTTGTACCACTTTTAATGGTAATGGAGTGTAAGGAATCACAAGTTGAAGCTATTAGCTAATACATATAAATTCAAGGATAAGAAAACCTTTGAAGGTGATTCGTTTGACTTTCGCTCTCTCACCAGAACTACAGAATAGATCCTAGTGGCCTAACCAACTTAATGAAAAGATGAAATTGAGGCGAAAACACTAAGGAAGGAAATTCAAAGAAAAGAAAAGAAAAAGAACATCTTAGAAAAATTGTAAAGCTGGACAGACTTAAATGAAAAAGAATAAGGACTATGAAAATTCTAAGTGAAAAAGTACTGAAGATTGGAGACTTAAATACTAATCATAATTCAAACCTATAGGAATAACAAAAATCTGTACTTCACTTTTAGTAGTTTACTTACTTTTGAAAGAAGACTATGTACCTTTAACTCCCATCATTGGTATGGATTTTCAAGACATGCATTTAATGAAAATTTATAAAGATTGTAAATAATGACATTCTTAAACCTAAGGTTTGATAACATATATAAGAGGTTTCTTTAAAAGAAAAAGAAAATAAAAACTATTCGTAACTAGAAATTGTTGGACATGATGGAAAATATTCAATATATAGTGGTGAAAAGTCTTTATCAAAGGATTAAAATTATTAACTATGAAAAGTAAGATAAGTGTTCAAGTGGACCATGTCATATTGATGTGTACCATGGTATTTTTGACTAAATATTTACTGGAGCTAAGACTTATAGCTTAGGAATCTTGCTTGAATAGTAAAAAAAGTGATAAATAGATATGATCAAGAGCATGAGAGTATTTGATCCTGTGGGAAGCGATGAATGCTATAACGTATGAGGTGCCAAGTAAGTCAGTCATAGTTTTAATAATATTTATGTTTGGGATTGTAGGGTAGAAACATGGTTTCATAACCCTTTTGAGAGAATGATTGGTTTTAGAACATTGAGTTGTAGTTTTCTGAAATGTCCAATAAGCTTAAAAGGATTTTGGTTTTACTGTCTTAACTCAATAAATAGGATGGTAGAAACCAGTCATGCTTGATTCATTGATGATGCTAATGGATTGTCATAGTCAAGAAATTTAAAGTTTGATGAGACACCATGGAAACAACTGTGGAACGACTAGTTGAGATAATAGAAATATTATCGAAGAATGATGAAATAATTTTAGAACCAAAGGAAGCAATGAAAAGATTTATTAGATCACATAAATCTGTCATTTCATCCAATCATATACTATACTTTATAATAGATGCTTTTGGCATTGAATAAGAGGACAATCACAATAGTTTTCAGTAAGCTATCGATAATTATATTGCCGTCGAATGATTGATGTCCATAAAAGATGTGTTGCTGTTTCTAGGCAACAACAAGGTTTAGGATCTTGTGCATTTGTTAAAGAACAATATACTTGTAGTCTCAAATTGGGTATACAAGATTGTGTGATTTTAGTAGAAACTTATAGCAAAGAGGAATCACATAAGAAGACATTGACCTAAATTTATTGGTTTTTGTTATGCTATCTGATTTGGAAGAATTGATCATTACAAAGTGAAACTTGTAGCAAAGAGAAATCACATAAATATAAAAACCATTTTTGCTCAATGAGATGATTTAACCAGAAGATTTGAGTAAAAAGATAAAGATGGAATGATCTTAAGCAAGCTTCCATACAATGGTATCTGAAGTTTGACCAGATTGTATCAGGTTATATCTTTATTTTATTTTGTTGAAAATGTAAAGTCAAGCATATATCCCAAGATCAGTGGGAGCATGTTTGTTTTTCTGGTCTTGTATGATGATGACATACTGTTTGCCAGTAGTAACATGGTGTTACTTATAGAGACCAAGCATTTTCTGTCAGAGAATTTTATGATAAAAGATATGGGTGAGAGCTCAGTCATTTTCAATATGGAGATCAGACTTGACAGAAATTGTAGACTATTAGGACTGTTTGGGAGGGTTTCGTTGTTGGTGTACTCAAGAGATGCAATGTCCTAGGAATAATATTGAAAGGAGATCTATGTCAGACAATATATGTTTGTGGTAGGAAATCTGATGTATGCATAGTTTTGTGGATGACATCGTCTTCGTAGTGAGCATGCCGGGATGGTTTCAATCAGATACAGAGATTGCTCATTAAACGGAGACAAAGAAGGTTTTGTGTTATTTACAGAAGATGAAACATTACATGCATATGTATGGTAGTGTTGATAACCTAAAGGTGGTCAGATATTCTAATACGAATTTCAATAGATGTATTGATGATAGAAAATTCATATCAAGGTATATTTGTGATGACTATAAGAGATATTTCATGGAGGAATGCAAAAAACCAATCTATTTTAACTTCTTCTATTATATAGTTAGAGTTCATGGTACTATTTCATGCCATAAAACAAATGTTTTAGTTGATGGACTTCATTTCTAAGTTGAATGTTATGGATACCATCTCCAAACCATTGTTGTGGTACTGTGACAACAAGTTAGTTGTATTTTTGTTAAAGAACAATAAGAAATGAAGTGCTTCTAAGCATATAAAGATCAAGTATCTAGTGACAAAGAAAAAGGTCAACAAAAATCACATTTTTGAGGAGCACATTTCGACAAACAATATGATAGTAGATCCCTACTTAAAGGCTAAATCAGTGGGAGACTAAAAGGGTTATGTTTTCAGTATGGATGTCGTCGAGTTTTTTAATGTGTTAGTATAGACCTTTTATATTTTATTGATCATTGATTGTATTTTTTTTTTTTTTTTGCCTGTGTACCTTACGAGTACGATTATTTTATACCATGATTTTTATTTTATGATTCAGCATGTACACTCTTGCTAATCTAGACATAATTTTTTATATGTTTGACATGTCAAAACTACAAAAAGATGGTATTAATCCATGACACAAAAAAAGAATGGTATTAAGTCAGAACTCAAAAGGCAGTATTAAACCGACCCAAAATGCAATATTAAGCCAAGACCCAAAAGACAGTATTAAGTCAGGATCTAAAAAATAGTATTAAATCAAGACCCAAAAGACAGTATGAAGCCAAGACTCAAAAGACCGTATTAAGCCAGGACTTAAAAGGCCGTATTAAGCCAGGACTCAAAACAGGTGGTATTTAGCCAAAACATAAAAGACTGTATTAAGTCAAGACTCAAAAGACGGTAAGTCAAGATCAAATGTCATCAATGAGACTTTTTTGTTTGTAATAACAGAAAGTTGTATACCGTATGGTTGAGGCGTATCTTCTACTGTTGTTCAACATTGGTTTGCTTGTTGGAAGGATGAAAGTTTAGGATAATTTGATAGTTTAATTATTAGATTTCATGACCACACTAGTTAATAATAGTCTTGTAGAATAATGTAGCCCAAATGAGAAATTGTAAAATCTTTATTAGATTTATTATGGGTAACTTTATTATATTTCACTATTTTTTCTAGTGGAAATTCAATCAGAGATTACGTGATTATCTCTTACTTATTATAGACCAATCTATTCCATTATGAGTTGGAATAGATCTGATAAATGGATTAATAAAAATACATAGCAAGAGTCCCTATAGTCTCTCTACATGAAATCAAGAAAATGACCTATACCCAAGGAAGAGGAGGTTGTAGAAGATCTGTTGGGAGTCAATTGAAGAAAAAATCGAAAATCAATCTTCAATGAAGAGGTATGTCTCATTTATTTTTATTTGATTATAGTATTGCTCAATGTATTTTATACTCTATATGGGATAGATTTGAATGGTTTATTAGGATTAAGAATCCTACACACCTATACTCATAGCCTATCCATATCAAGGGGTCTTTGCAACCAACTCTTTGCTTACAATGATGCTGATTAAGTCGGCTGTGTAGACGATTGTCATTCAACCGATGGTTTTGCAGTATTTTTTTGTCTTAATTTAATCTCTTGGTCAGCTAAGAAACACCACACCATTGCCAGATCATCTACTGAGGCAGAATACCACTCCCTAGCAGATACCACTGTCGAATTACAATGGCTGAACTCTTTCTTACATGAACTCGGTGTTAAGCTTCCTCAGTCTCCAATTTTATGGTGTGACAATCTCGGTGAAACGTACCTTACTGTTAATCTGATTTTTCATGCACGGACAAAGCACATCAAGATTGACTACCACTACATTCGACATTTGGTTGCTCAACGTCTTCTCGATGTTTGTTTCATCTCAACTCATGACTAATTGGCTAACATTTTCACCAAACCACTGTCCTCCATTTGGTTCAATCTTCTCCAATGTAAGTTGAAGATCGATCAACGACCCTCTCTAACTTGAGGGGGGATGTTAAGGAGAGAATCTCTCACCGATTTTACAAATATTCAAATTCAAATTTTGATTAGAAAATTAAAGAGAGAATCTCTCACCGGTTACAAAATTTCAAATTCAAAATTTGTAACTTAAATACGTAATAACTGGATCTGATATTCAGCTCCTAATTTCTCTCACCGATTATAAAGATTCAATTTCAAAATTTGTAATTCAAATACACAATAACTGTATCTGATATTCAGCTCCTAATTTGTAGGTTGAGATTTTATAACAATGTAAACAACTCCAGCATATTATAAATATACCTATATCTTTGAATCAATTTAAAATTTCATATTTTACAGAAACATGATCCTCTTACCCAAAAATAATAAAAAAAAAAGAAATAAAAAGACATGATGGTCCAAATATTGTATGGTTGTTACTCTTCCTCATTTAATAAAGCAAAATTTTTTCCTAGGCCACCATTTAGGAAATGATCTCCCTTAATAGAGCATACCAAATTTTGCTATGTAAAAGAGTGTTAGCAAATCTTACAGGTGGAGAGTGATATATCAAATCTAATCATTGGATATCTTGGATATCTAGGGAATGATTTGAATAGATAGCGCATGAATTTTTAACATCAAATTTAATCATTTATCCTCTTATCTAAAGAAAATAATCTCCTCAACGTCCTCATATGGACATGAAGAATATTTAATGACTGTCATCCACTATGCGCAGTTATCGATGTATTGGTATATCTGTACAGTGGTTGATAGCCAGTGGTTGATAGCCACTGGATATTCCTCATGTCAACACGAGGACATGAGAAGATTATGGTCCCTTATCTAATGTCATAGCTTCCCATGTAGTCAAGTGCATCAATATTTTTCAATTCTTTGTTTTTTCACTTGATAAATTTTCGAAATTTGGTATTTGAGTAAAGACTTTTGAGTTTATTTTTCTACAAAATTTCAGTCTCATCCAATCTTCATGTAGTAGATTTTGGTGTCCACTAAGGAGATTTTTTTCTCGAAATATGTGCAGAAAAATTAGTTCCATCTTGTTTGTCAAATTAGCATATTGCCGAGACGATCCCAAGTCAATAAGCCAAGTCAACCTCTGGAATCGGTTTATACACACGTGAGTTACAATTCCTTCTGTTTTTTAGGCCGACTTGTCCGAACTGGTCCTATCTGACTCAGACTGATCAGTTTTTTCCATACATACGTATTTTTTTTGAGTTTGGATCATTTGTTTGTACAGGTACTCTCTATGTATCTAGTGTGGGACCCATTACTTAATTTCTTTTATCCTTTGTGTTTGTGTTGATGGGACATTGTGATGAAGACCTTATGAGGGGGAAGTTGCTACGTCCAACTTGAATAGGATGGTGAAGCTTCATTGGCACCTTTGAATTGATTCCTCAAATGAGAACAAAGCTTCTTGGTTTGGGCAGGAAGGAAGATCAATGCTACTTTAATTTTGTTGGTGAAGTGGTAACTTTGTTCGATAACTTTTCTTTTTCCCTTCGTCATCTCATTACCAATCATTTTTATATTAAAACTTCATTTGATGTGACCCTGACTGAGTCTGGTCTGACCATTTTCTTTTTGTGGTAAAATTAGATGCATGACCATTTTTTTTTTTGGTAAACAAATTAGATGCATGACAATGAGGATGTTGAATATGAGGGTTCGACGATTCAGCAGTTCAAGGCAGACAATCAGAGGACCACATCTCAACTTGGAAGATGAGGTTATATATTCTTCTTTATCTTTATAATTTATTATTTTGAAGTTTTGGTGTAAAGATTTCATCCCAAAAATTTGAATCGATAAATGCAAGGACTCCCACATGTGTAAATTAAGGAGTTGTATACCATTTGGTAGTTGATATACGATTAAATTCTCAACACACGTACTAAGGGCATGTGGTTTTGCTTCTGAAATTTAGACTGATTCTAAAGAGACTTGTATTGCAATGAACCGAAAACATGCAATAAAGAGTGTTGGACCTTCTAAGGTTACACTCGGATGCTTAAATCAGATATCTGAATAGCATTAGTAGTCAATGCTAGGAGTAGAAAGAGCATAATGCAAATTATGATTCATTAGATACTTTTACTTTATGAACATGGTGAAGATGGAGAGATCCTAATCTCGTATGGCAGCGACTTGAGACCTTGGGTCATTGTTATGGCTACCTTTGATCTAATCATCTGACACATCACCGTCACATGTTGTTCACATACTAGTGGATTATATTTATGCATATCATGTGGAGATCGGAGATAGTAAAATCCCACTCTAATACCATATAAAGTTTTCATTACAAAGTCAAACACTATAACTCGAAAAAAAAAATGATTATTACTAAAAAGATAAGATTCCATAGAGAATATTGTCTATGTGACTCAGAGAAGATATCCCACTAATTAACTTTACTATATCTACATGAAGATTATGTAAGATCCCTCTTATCCATGGTGTCGATAGATGCATAGCATTTCGGTAACAAAATAAGTGGGACCCACAAATTTTTCTATTTTTCCCTTCGGATTCTATATAATTTAGTGGGTTTTGTCCGGCAGTAAAAATTTTATGGAGGGAGTAGTAATAAGGCTAAATTGGTTTGTCGGAAAACAACAAATTAATTGAAAAGTTGAGATCCTAGCAATCCTTTCATGGGACAACTTAATGTTTCCCATGGTTCAGCCAATAGAATATTAACATATGATATATGATTGAAAAAATAATAATAAATCAATTTACAATCAAAATGCCGATTCGATCAATTTGATACCGATTAATAAAACTATGGTTGTATGAAAGAACACGCTTGAGAATTGAGATGGTGAAAAGGCTTTTTTAATTGCAATCCATGATTGAAAGTGACAATTAATTTACAATGGAAGTATTGAAATCCAACACGCTTGGAAAATCTCCATGTTTGTCTATTTAAGAAGTAATACTGATTTAAAAAGGCAATGTAGCCTTCGAGAGGACTCGTGGATTAAAACTGCCAGTCTAGAATGCTAAATCCTTGAAATTTTTTATTCTCACAGTAAACAATCAAATGTTTGACTTGGTCCAAACAGGTTATGTATTTTTTTTTTTGGGGGTCAATGGAGGATCAAAAAAGAAGGATTATCTTTCATTAAAAAACTTGAAAGAGCAGTTGAATAATAATTTCGATCCCCTGGTTGGATGTCTATGTGCGTATCTACTGGTTCTGACAATGATGCAGTAACTACATGGCTTCGCAGAAAATCCTTCTCTATCATTTAATATTCAAATTGAAATAAATAGCACTTAGACAAGAGAATACCCAAGTTCAAATCATCTCCCGTGGGTGGAGGGATTCCAGTTGTGTATGATAGAGTGGCTGGGGTTTATATTCGGTGCTTATATCGATACATCAGTATGTGTACCAAATAAATTCTAACTATTAAATCATGACTAGAAGAATTGAACAATAAGAGACGATTTTTTTCAGAGTACACTCAAAGTTGCTTTAAGCTTTAATCGAAATCCCTCGGCTACAGTCTTCCACAGCCTCTAGAGGATATTCTGACGTTTCTTGCTAATGGGTGCATAGAGAATAAATTAATTGTGACTATGGGGACTCTAACCCAGTATTTATAGAATATTGTTGTAACCCTAAAACCCTTCCCACAATAGAATTAAAGGTTACTAAACCTATCTCATACCATGTGACGAATCAAACCAAACTGGTTCTATCGTGTTTATTGGACTCCCACTGAATAACTGATTTAAGTAATTAATTAAGCCCACATAAATCTAACAATCTTCCACTTGGACAATATTAATTACAAAATCACCGTCAACCAGTGTGGCCATGGAATCCAACACACTAAATCGTCACTAACTGTGAAACATCCATCAAGCTTTCCAATGTGAGCAACAATGAATAATACACCTAAACATATGGTGTACAAACTTCTGTCAGCCACAACAGAGGTCTACTCAATACATGAATCGCCTGAGATAATGCATGAAAGTAAACTCCCATGCAAGTCCAAATTTGATTAAAGAACCTTAATCAAAGTGCCCCAAAACCTTTATGGGCAACTAAAATATAGTATTTAAATAATCCAAAAATATAATACCATACTTTAGCTAGACACTGCCTTTATTCTTTGATATTATCCTCTTATGAATACCGCCTCTTATCTTAACTGAATATTACCTTATATATCTGACTGAATACTGCCTTGTTCGTCCTTTGGCTAAATACTGCCTGGTGTCCAGTTAAATACTGCATGATTTATCTTTGACTAAATACAGCCTGGTTTATCTTTGACATGTCAAACACATAACTATGTATGCAAAATAGCAATAACGCAAATACTAACGTAAACAAAATCATAGTTACAAAAACTGTACCCATCAAACCATGAGCAATACAATCAAACATAGTAAGCAATGTGAAAATACAAGTATAAATATAAAGAGTCACCACTGGTTAAACATATCTAGAGACTCCCACTGATTTTCAGATCTTTGGCCACTTAAGCCTCTGATAAAATTAATTATTTTCAACCATTATTATATTGGACGTACCGTCCCTTGAAGACTTACACTGACAAAACCTTCGACCGAGAATCTACAACGATATAAAATCTTTTGACATTTTTCTTATTTGAAAAGATTCGATCTCTATTATGCTGTGAAATACTATATTTCTTATTATTCTTTGAGAAGAACATAGCTAAATCGCTGTCACAACATATCTCAATAGTCTAGAAGTAGAATCTACAACCTCCAAATCATAAAAGAAACTCTTACACCAGATGTAAGACCCGTATCGAATTAATCGGTCTTACCACCTTGTACCAGGTTTACCTATCATGGTCGAGCCAAGTGGACCAAGTGCATGAAGAAACCACAAGACCAGGTATAAAATTTAACTAAAAAACAATCAAATATGAGTGTGTGGTCGCATGCCTAAACAGGTATGACCGACCCCACCTCAAAAGAGTCCAACCCATGACTTTTGGTCGGGGGGTCGGATGTTTTAAAAACGTAGGGTCGACGGATTCTGTGACCCTACATCCGACCCTACGGAAACAGTCAGAAACCAAAATTAGGAAACCTTCCTAATTCGAAGGGGGGTCTTTCCTAAACTCAGTGGGGCTTATTATGGAGGATTTTCCTCTATAAATAGAACGTCCCTTAGCCTCTTTCATCCTTTTAGAACCCTAATTGAAAGTAAGAGAAAGAGAAGAGAAGGAAGAGAAGAAAAATTGAAGAAGAAGACCAAGGAAGAAGAAAGTTCAGAGAAACCTCGGAATCTCAGCAAACCTAAGGTATGAACCTAATTTCCTACATGAATTAAGAGCCTAGAATAAGTCATGATGGAGATAGGATTAGGATAAACCCAAATCATCCATCTATGGATAAATTCCAAGAGAATCCATGGAGGAAATCATTGTGGACAATGGATAGTGTATAAGAATTGTAGTTTTGAACCATAGAGCAATCATAGGAAAGACCATGATGGTAAGCCAAAAGATTCAAACATGAAGGAATGGACTTAAGAGTGAAAGGTCGATCATAACACGTGTGGTCGCACGTAGGGTCGCATGATATCCGACCCCACGAGACCCACATGTTCGACCACATGCCTTCGGGAAGTTTCAGGGAGGGTGTGGTCGCACGTAGGGTCGAAGTATGTTCGACCCCACCTGTGATCCTACACCCTGTGGTCGCATAAACTGAGACCCCAGGTGCTACCCCACCTGCGACCCCTCAACTTGTGTTAGTCTAAACTTATGGAAATTAATTCTAATTAAAATTTATCAACTTGATTAGGTTTTCAAGTGATTTAAAAGGGATTCATAAAGCTTGAACGAAGATTTACTAGCAATCAAAGGTGAGGGAACAAGACCTAAACTAATTGACTAATAATAAACTGTTTTTGTTTATTGAGTCCGATGCCATGAATGATTCTATGCTTGTATGCATGTAATGTGCATTTAACATGTCATCCAATACTCATGCTATTACTGTCCATGCATATTTAATTTCGTTTATTTATAACATGATGATGATGATGGCGCTAGGAATAGACATATGAATGTTTATGTGTGGTTAGTGTACTTGATGCAAGTGGGGCATCAAGGGAAGTGTGATGCGGTGCGGTCCTAAGCACTTTAGCTCTATATCTACTCAAGTCTTGTCCACTGAGATCGTCGTATCGCCATTACCTTAGCAGAACTATTACGTTGTAGGGCATCAGAGGAGGTGGTCTCGGATCGTGTAGTCTCTGACTCTGTCGGGGGGCTTTAGCTTTATCTCTATGGACGTATTGAGGAATGCTGGGGTGAGGCCTTGGATACACAGTTTGACATTAGGATTGGTTAGTTGCAAGCCTAGTTTGCAAGCCCTCGCCAATAGGGACTTACGTGTTGGTATGGGTAGGGCATCAGAAAAAGTGTGATGCGGTGCGATCCTAAGCACTTTAGCTCTATCCCTATTCCATGGTGGGGTGGATGTGGACGACAATGATGTTTGATCCATTGGGTGGGCTTACACATCCGTGTATAGAGGTGCGGCGGCCACCAAACATTTCTATTGCACATTGCAAACTTATGAACCAGACCAAAGATATGAATTGGATGCATGCATATGTTTGTTGCATTGTTTTGTTTGCTTACTGAGCCGTGATGTGTGCTCACACTTTCAACGTCGAATATTTTTAGTTGATGATGCAGGTACTACTGTAGAAAACTATATGAATGCTCCAATGTACAGACATACTGCGGCGATGGATGCAGAAGTTATGATGGAGTCGTATGATTCGTCATGCGAGTGCAACTCATGCATCTTCGATTAGATTTATATTTGAATTATTCAGACGATGTAATTAATTAATTAATTTTATTTTATTTTATGTCTTAGTCAATGGAAGATAATTGGATAATTTATTTATGTTATCATTGTTAGACTCTCAGTTCATTAGTATAAAGACTTTCACTATTGTTTATTTACTCTGATTATGGTTGTGGATGTGTATGGTTTAAGCAAACGGACACAGCCTATTCGAGATCCTGATTGAACCGTTAGTTTGTTGACGGTTCATCACACCATTCTGGTTGGTGCAGAATTGGGGTGTGACACCAGATACCTTATTTGTTATTTTTACATAGAGTTACAAAATCCTACCACCATAACATTAAACCTTGAGGTTGATTTTCTGTCATCAATGCATACATTAAAATTGCATCAAAATAGCCTAGAGTGTCACTACTTTCATAAATGAACATGTAATCTTTGGTCCTCTGCATATACCGCATGACCTTCCTTTTCTCCATTGTCCAGTAAGCAATACTAGCATCCAACTAAAAACATCCCATAACACTCAATGAAAATGCTATATGAAATGATTACAACCTTAAGCATATATCAAGCTCTCTATTGCATTGTAGATGTTAACACTCAATATCATTCTTTGTCTACAATTCTGTCTATTTATCTCCTTTACTGATTTGAGCATTCGCAACTTACTAGTTATACATGCATACTGAACCATTTGAAAACACGAACAGTATTTATACTTTGAGATAAATCCTGAATTTTATTTTTCCTGTCACAAGCAAACTCAATACCAGGTACAAAAGTACTTGCTCATACAGTTTTACACGTTGAAGTTATTAGACGAAAAAATATTGATTTCAACTAGTAAACCATGTCATTACAGGCCAATGAAAAACATCAACACATAACAAGGAAGTGAATCCACTCCCACTGACCTATAAATATATACAATGGTCAATGACAATCTCAGCAAAGTTGAAAGAAGATACAATCCTATCAAACTTCAGATACCATTACTTAGATACCTGTTTAATCCACAGATTGACTTTATAAAGTCTACAAAACATATCTTCTTTATCCTTACCACAAAATCTTGTGATTAAAGTATATAAACATCTTCTTCTAGATTTTCTTTGATCAAAACGATCTTTACATCTATTTGATGCAACTCCAAAACAAAAATGTACAACTAAGACCTCAAGGATTTGAAGTCAATATTTTCTCTTCTCTTTGTGTGATTTCACTTCACTACAAGTCTTACTTTGTAGCAATCAATTCTCCCACTGAAATCATATATTTTCTTGTATATCCATTTTGAACCTATAAGTACATCGTTTATTGACAAAAGCACAAAATCCCAAGTCTCATTATTGTTTATAGACAACAACACATATTTTATGACCATTAATCATTCAAGAGTAATTTCATTTCTGATAACTTGCTCAAAACCATTGGGATCTTCATCTTATTTAACACCAAAACATCTATTTTGAAATACAACATGTGATTGGATGAAGTTACAGATCTACATGGTCTAGTATTTTTCTTCATTGCCTCATTTGACTCTGCTACTATGGCTGAAGCATCGATCTCAATGAATATTTTTTTTATAATCATTTTATTACACTCAGGTAACATTTCTGTTATCTCAACTGGTGGCTTCACACCTATTTTCATGTGGTCTTATCAAACTTCAAGTTTATTAGATCTATTTTGACATCCTATAAAATTACAACTCAATGTCCAAAATAATTACTCTCTCACGAGTGTTATGAAACCATGTCAGCTCTACAGTCTCAAACAAGATAACTTAAACTGAAACTGATAGACTAGACACTTTATTAACAATATAGGTTGCAATATTAGTTCTTTCCTTACAGGATCAAATACATTCTTAGGCTTTTGTAAACACTTGCTTAAATTTACCAAGGAATAGACCAGTATCACATGGTCTCTCAAAACTCTCTCATTCAGATCCAATAGTTTCAATTCTTTTAATAATTTTTTCATCTTAATTTTCATTATTTGGAAAACACCCATAGACTAAACTGTGACAAGAAGTCCTAGATGAAATCTCGATGTCCACCAAGTCCAATAAATCATTGTTGTGAATAACTTTCACTTACTTTAATCTTGTCATTTTCTCTTTTAATTAATTCTCACATATATGTATATATATATATATATATGTTATAAACTTTGGAAGGGGGGGTTTATTATTCTTTCCAATCTTTCTTTAGACAACAGTCCTAAACCCTTATGACCAGGGTAGAAGATTACAATATACAGTTTAACTTCTAAAGATAAAATAAATTAAAGATTTTTATACTTCTATGGGTTCAGACTACGATTAATGCTTAAGTGTCCAATCTACTACACCTTCTTGCTCAGAAGTTTCATAATCCTTATTCTTTTTCACTTAAGCCTGTCTAGCTATATAAATTTTTCTTTACATGTCCCTTCTAGGTCACACTACAAGAATTTTATTCTTCTTAGATCCATTTTATCTTGTAGTTTCTTAATTTCTAATTCTTTGTCATAAAGTTTCTGACTATTCCATGAAAAAATATTTTTCTTTCTGTGGGTTTCTCTACCCCTTTTACAACTTACCTTTCTTGGGTATGTATTATACACTATGACATTAACATTCATATTTTTTCTTTTTCTTTGAATTTCTATCCTTAGTTCTTTCACTTTAGGGTTCACTATATTTTTGAGTACTATAGGTCACTAGGATCTGACTATACAGTTCTTATGAGGAAGTGAAAAATCTAAAATGTCATCTACATATGTTTTAATGAACCTACAAATATTCACTTATCCTTGAGCTTATCATTAATAGTTAACAACTCTACCTTATATTTTCTCACATTCCTAATACCACTTATTATCATCAAAAACTGGTATTGATGGACTTGAGTAATAAAACATCTTTTCGTCCTTTCTTAAAATATCAAATCTTTCTTTAGATTTCACAGAAAATATTCTTTTCCAATGTTCATCATCTGAACATTGCCTTACTTCATCTTAGAGACTGAACGTCCTAAGAACCAAAATATAATTTTCTGTTGAGTACATCTAGGTTAAACAGTTCTAGACTAGTTTTTAATTTTCATGCCAATTCATAGAACTGACTGTCAAAGACAGACATCTTAAGGTATTTAATCATTACATGTCCACAACTATATTACAATGTAAATAATTGTAAGTCTATGATTAATACCAAATAAAATTAGCTAGCAAGAATATATATACATAACATGTGCAAGCTAATTAATATCTTTGAAAAGTCAATCGTACTACACACACATACTTTGGGACAATATGTGCACTGGTCCTCTCAATATCTATGCAATAACTGCGAAGAGATAATGACTCTCAAAGATTTCACCACATTTGGATGGATGAAACCCCCTAAAGCTAAGATCCTTCAACTATGTACATGAGTTCTTTATTTTCTTTGACAAAGCCACCTTTGGATGGACAGTGTCATTCTTTATAATCTTAGACAATGCCACATTTAGGTGGACAATATCGTTCTTTATAATCTTAGGCAACGCCACCTTTGGATGGACAGTGCCGTTCTTTGCTGCATCCATAAAAGTGAGAGTTTATGTCAGTGTCACTTTTGGATGAACACTATACTTCCTTTACTATAGTTTGTAAATGAATAAATGCTAGATTTGAGTATATTATGATAGAACCAATGTTGCCACTTTGGTGGTCACACCATAATCCTTACACAATAGCTATAAATCATAATTTGAATAAACTTGGATAATGTCACATTTGAATGAATATTATCAAACTAAAGCATTTACAAACATAGACCCTTGAATTTGAACGCATCATAATGAAACAAGTTGCCACTTTGGTGGTCACACCAAGTTCCACCATGATATGAACAAATCTCAATTTGCAGCTCATATGGGACATCATGAATGTTTTATTAACACAATTAAACAGGTCTAAACATTCATATAAACATGCACAATAGCTCAACAATCAATTTGGTACAATAACTTTAAGAAAAATCAGCAAAAAACACTACAAACTAGGTTCATATAGGGTATTTTTCATAATAACATAATTATCAATGTATCTAAATGTACCAAAATATATATCAGATTAAAGAGCATAAAAAATGGAGTCCAACGGAACAAACCAGAGGTCAATCCGATCTTCCTAGCTCCCAGAATCATTGTTTAATATCATTTTATTAAAAGCAACAACCAAACAGGCCCTTATAAGAAAACCCTGTCTGGGTCGGTTTGATTCGTGCCAGTCTGACTAGGATCGGTTTCGTTCGGTATGAACCGAACCAAATATTCTAGTTTTTTTTTTAATTATCTTGGACCAGACCAAACGGGCTGATGCAAAACCGAACCAAGGTCTAACCATACGGTTCAACCACCGGTTCACATGACCCGACCAAACGGGTTTTCGGGGTCAAATAAACTGGTTTGCGGGTCGAGATACTCGGGTCAGATATCAGGCTTGCGGGTCGGGCCCGGGTCACACGTGCTAGTCCGCACATGTGCCAACTAACTAGTCTTGGGTCAGGCTTGCGCCCGGGCCTTGGCTGACTTGGCTTGGCCGGGCCAAGCTGGCTCTGGCTGGCTCAACTTAGCCGGCCAGGGCTGCCTTGGGCTTGGCTCTGCTTGGGTCGAGGCTAGGGTTTGCGATTCTCGCCGAGTCAACTCGGCAACGAATTAATGCCGCCAGTACAGATTTTCCTTTTTTTTTTTTTTTAAATTCTCCCATCCACGAGTGAGATCCACCCGCAGATATCGTTGGCAAGTGACGGGGAGTCAGACGGCAGCGTCGGTGAATTTTATATCGCCGGCTCCTTCTCATCGAGAGCTTTCTAATGGTATGTTGCTTGACCTATTTTGCCAGTCGAAAAAATTTTTATCGATGGAAAACTTCGATAGATCTGATCGAGATTCGATCCAAAACTTGAGAAAATTTTCTCTTTTAATTTAATCATTCATTATCAGTCTTTATAACCAATCTCCATTGATTCTAGGTCTGTCTGGTTAGCTCTGATACCAACTGTTAGAATATTATGTGTTTAGGGTTTCAATGAAACTCATTCCAATCTCATACAGTTGCTCTAGAACACAATAGAGAAGCCATAAACAATGAACATAAAGACATACCTGTCTGTGAAGAGATCGATTCCCATACACTCCAAGTCGCTCCAAGATTTGATCAAAATCCCTCGGCTACAGTCTTCCACAGCCTCCAGAGGATATCCTGATGTCTCTTGCTAATGGGTGCAGAGAGAACTAATTAATTGTGGTTGTGGGGACTCTAACCCAGTATTTATAGAATACTGTTGTAACCTAAAATCCTTCCTACAATAGAATTAGGGGTTACTAAACCTATCTTATACTATGTGACGAACCAAACCAAACCGGTTCTACCGTATTTATTGGACTCCCACTGAAAAACTGGTTTAGATAATTAATTAAGCTCACATAAATCTAACATTAATGCAATAAAAAAATGAAAGAGGAAAAAGGTCCAAATAGATCTTTTCCACAGCAAAGTAGATATTTTCTCACTAGTTTCACATGACAGTGTTCTTGAGATCTAGTTTGATAGCAAAAAAAGAGTGTCAAAATGATACCAATACCATTTATCGAAATCAATACCGTACCATTTATACGGAAATCAATATATCGTTTGCTAATTGATATGATAATAGTTGAAAAAATAATGACATTTATGTAATTAGTATGGTATGGTATTGTACCAATTTATTGTTGTACGAAACCGATTACATACCAAACAATACTGTGTAGTCCCGTTACTAAGTACTTAACCCTAAATGGCTAAATCCCTAATACGGTCATAGAGTCATACCCTTAAGGCCCTTAACTAGTTAATCCTATCACATTATCTTCCTCTCCTTTATTATTTTTTTGCTAACGACCCTTTTCCAGAGTTTCTTAACCTTCAGCACCACATCATCTAGAATCCCCTCGACGAAAATTTTTTTGTTGCTATTCCATCAACTAAAATGCCGTTGCACAAAATGCACAACAGAACTAATAAATTGCATCGATGTATAACAATTTAGGCGATGGAATTCACATTCCCATTGGGAGACTTACTTTTGAGCAATGATAATAGGGAAATTTTCACTAAGTACCCAAATACCTTGAGAAATATCACCTACCACCCACGTTTTTTAAAAACATCACCTACCACCCAAAATCCCAAACGTTACCCCATTAACTGACGGAAGAAAGTTGAAATTTTATCTAAACGTTTATACCCTTTTTATTTTAAAGGGAAAATTTCAGTTACCACCCAAAGAGAATTGATCAAATCACTTACCACCCAAGTTGTTTAAAAAAATCACTTACCACCCAATTTAGACAAACGTTTATCAAAAAGATCCAAAAGCAACTAATAGTTAGTTGTTGATGTCAGCCGTTAGAAAATACTAGAATGACAATAATACCCTCACCCCTTTCTTTTTCCTCTCATCTCTCTATAACAAATCCATGGAAGAAACCATGTCACCGCATTCGATGTGCTCTCGTGCACAGATGGGTGAATGGTTGGTTTTTTTTTTTTTCTCTCTCTCTCTCGTCTTTCACATTCTGCATTTCTGCTTTTAGAAAGAAAATTACAGGCAAACCCTAACTCGGTAATGTTAAACTCCTTTTTAGCCATTAACAAGTCCTTTGTCTCTATTAAATAGCCTCTCCTTCCTCTTTCCTGTTTCATTGTTCAAAGTCCCTGTCATGGAAAATCCAAAACCACGTTTTCCTTTTCAGAAGAGAATAAAGTGACGCGTCTAAAGCTTTCTGTCTGTCTATGTCTCTTTCGTTTCTTCTACTTTCTTTAATATTTTATGGGTTTTCAGTCTCTAGAGTAGAGTACTAAGCACGTCTTTGTTTCTTACTAGATCTTCTTCCATTCTTCTGCAAATGTGGGTTTAATCCAAACAGAACCATTCTCCTAACTACTCTTTGCAATTTTCCCTTTTAAAAGAAACTGAAAAATATCAAGAACAAATTGTAGATACTCATGAAACTGAGAATAAGACTGAAAACTCAAAGAACAAATTGCAGATGTTCTTCCCCTTTTATTGGATCTTTGTGGGTTTCTTTCTTTCTTCCCTTAATACCTTCTGGAGGAAGAAGCGGGTATTCAATTGAGGGGAGCGGGTTCCGTATCTGCTACTGGTGCAATAAACGGAAACACAGAGAGAATGTCCTGATACAATGTTTGGCATTCATTTTGGTTCTTAGATCCTGAAATGCATTACAGAAACTTAGAACGAAACTCAACCGATTCTCAATCGGTTACTGTTTTGATGGATTTCTCTTTTTTTCTTTTTTTTTCTTTTTGATAAAATATTGCAGAGAAACAAAGAGGAAGAAGAAAGGGGTATAAACTTCTACACATAATTTTAATTCTTTCCTGTCAGTACATTAACTAACGTTTGTCTAACTTGGGTGGTAGGTGATTGGGTCAATTCTTTTTGGGTGGTAGCTGAAATTACCTCTATTTTAAACTAAGAAACTTCACCTACCACCCACTGTTTCTTTATCCGGCAACATCCTACCACCCACTGGTTCCTTTTTTGGAAACATCGAATCTCCGACCATTGAATCTCTGGCAAGTGGTTAGTTTTTTATTTTTTATTTATTTATTTATTTTTTATTTTTTTTTTAGGGGAGAACAACTGTTGTGCGCCACTGATGTTTTCCGGTGATCGAGACCAAGCTCTTCATTCTCAAACTTTAGATCTGAAACGTTGCCTGAAGAGCTCCTTGAAATTTGTGACTTCCGAAATTACTTTAATGTCAACTCCGAAGTCCCAAAAAGAGTGTTACAATAGTCATTTGTGAAACAGAGATTATTCGCATGGAGCTAGAACGGATAAAATTTATACAAAATGTGAAGAAGTGATGATAATGACGATGATTGGTTATTGAATAGCAAGCAACACCAACATACATATCTTCGATTATTGAGTTTCATGGTCGATGATGACGAACCACCGATCAATTGAAAGAAATTAGGGGAAATCCCTTGCAGAAACTCTAGAAAATCCATCTCCCTCCGATTCCACCATGAATCTCCGGCTCTGAGTAGCCACAACTTTCTCAAGATCACCCATCCCGACTGTAGAGCATGTAAAAACGAATCTTGAGAGTGAGAGTACTAGCCCAAGTTCTGAAGAAAACAAGGCCCCAACGGAGGAACTTATTCTAGATTTCCATGAATGGGACTGCAAAAGAGAGTCAATACCTCTTTTGGGTGATTAGAAAGATGAGCTCAAGGTGGGATTTTCAATTGAAGAAGATCATCCATTCATCAATTCGGAAATCCAGTCTAACAACATCTTGGAAGGATATTTGTCCTAGGTACAAGATCTGAACCATTCAAGTGGGATAGACATCTTGTCTGCAAGTGAATACAGATGGGTTGGGATCAGGGAGTTGCTTCATGTTGAGTTTGGCTTTTTTTCTTTATAAGCGAAGAGTTTTCTGGTCATCAATGGCTTTTAGATGGTTTTTTGATGGAGCCGGAAATTCCTGTATATGGAATTACCATGAAAAAAATGTATTTCATTCTACCAAAAAAAAAAATGAATCTAGGGGAACTGGAAGACAATTTCAGAACAAGTTATCTAGCACCCATCATTTGATAGAAGAAGAAGAATCAAAACGAATCACAAAAGGCTTTTAGCCCATCTTTCATGCATAGCATATAAACAAAACAATTGACCAATCTTGAAGAACAAGAAGCAATGTAAAAACGATCAATTGAAAAAAATTAGGGAAGATCCCTTGCAGAAACTCTAGAATCCATCTCCCTCCGATTCCACTATGAATCTCTGGCTCCGAGTAGCCACAACTTTCTAAAGATCACCCATCCCAACTGTAGAGCATGTAAAAATGAATTTGTGGCATCTTCCCGATCTCCCTGCATTCATAAATGACCTGATCGACTTCCCAGAGCCCTAATCCTCGCAATTCCTCTGGTTCGCCCACAAGACGCACTCAGGACCATAGCCTTTAAAGTGAGGATAGCTTCTTGTGTAGCTTCTATGATGGAGAAAAAGTTAAAGAAGAGGACTCTGAATTTGAACAAGAAACTGCTGATGAGAAGCGGCAGAGACTCGTGAAGGCACATTTGGAGAAGCTTCGATAGATTGTCGATTTATGGTGAGGAAGAAGAAGATGATTTGGGGGTAGGGTTAAAAATTACTTAAGAGTAAACTTGACTTTTCCCTTTCAAACAAAGGTATTATTGTCAATACAAAAATAGTTTTGAGCTGACACCAGCATCTAACAGTTCCGTCCTAACGATTTGTGTCTTTTTGATAAATATTTGGGAATTTTGGGTGGTAGGTGATATTTTTAAAGATCTTAATTGAGAGGTGATGTTTCTCAAATTATCTAGGTACAACATGAAAAATTAGCCTTAGAGAAAACCTTTTTTGCGACGGGCATTTTGTACCGTCTCGAAAAGTAAAATCTTAATGACGTATACCGTTGGGTATATCATTTAAGGCGACGGAAACCAAGTTATCATCGTAAAAAACGTCGCCAAAAATCCCTTTTCTCGTAGTTTTTAGTCTCTCTCTCTCTCTCTCTCTCTCAATTGATGAAGGCTTGAAATGGTCTTATATTAATGAATGCTTTAATTTAATGACTTTCTTTTGGGTTTAAATTTATTTACTCTCAAACCAGCCATGCAATTGATACAAATAGTCTAAATAGTTTAATGGAAAAGTGAACCATTAAGAAACCGATATTCTAAACCATTGACAATTCCAAAACCGAAATCATTTATACTGAAAACCATTGACATACCGAATTACCAATGACGATTGCTTATTTATACCAAAAACCATTACCAATACCAATTGTTTATTTATACCGAAAACCATTACCAATATCGATTTCTTATTTAATTATATCGAAAACCATTACCTATACCAATTTCTTATTTATATCGAAAACTATTACCAATACCGATTAACAATTGGTAATGGTAAGTAGTTTCATACAGAACTCAATACATTGGCTTTCATTGTGAACAATTGCCTTGCCCATTTGGTTGGTGTCCTTTCAATGTGTTTTTCTTCTTCTTCTTTTTTATTTTTTATATTTTTTATATTTTTTTAATTATGATTTTCCTATCTTCACATTGTTACTCTCTTCACCCTCTCTCCCTCTTATATCTAGAATAAAAGCTTGAGAAGAGCATTGCGTCTATGTAAGGGTGTCAAAAATGGGCCTGGCCTGGTAGCATGGATCGAACCGGCCCGATATAATCCGAATCCAGCCCGGACCGAACCTTAATGGACAAGTTTCGGTCTTGACTTGTAAAGCCCGACACCGTTTCAGCCCAAAGCAAAACCAAACCGGACCAGTCCGTTAAAAAGCCCGAACTAGTCCGAACCAATAATACTTAACCCGAACACTGATAAGGTCCATCCAGGCCCAGTTTCTTAATTTTAATGGTTTTAAATTTTGATGGATTATATTACATTGTTATAATTCACTTCTTGATTCGAAAGATTATATGAATATATATTTGAAAAGAATATATTAATTGTTACAATTTACTGAATTACATGCATATAGAAGGAATGATGCTAATTTTATAGATAGAAGTAATAAAATAGGCTATATATCTTACATATAAAATAGGCCCGATAAGCTTGATAAGCCCGGTCTGGACCGAACCAGTCCGAAATCACCTCAATAAGCCCAGTCCGATAACAAACCGACACCAGACCAGCCCGATAGTTATTGTGTACAGCGCAGCCCAACCCAACCCGAACTCTTAATGGACATGTTTTGGGCTGGACTTATAAAACCCGACACCGATTCAGCCCGAACTGAAACCGGCCCGGACAGGCCCGTTGACACCCTTACGTCTATGTGATATTGTCTGTTAATTGGCTCATGACCGACACAGTTTTAAAACATGTCTACATGGAATGGGTTGGCATTTGTTTACAAGCCACAAACTCTCTCGACACCCAACCATTGTGGACTATCTTAGTGGGCCCCTCCCCTCTCTTTGGTAAGAAAAATGTAAAACTCAAAATTTGGGTTTAGTTTTGGCCGGACCAATTAAATAAAAAAATAAAAAATAAAAAATAAAAACCCAACTGAAATTGAATAATTATGATTAAATAGGGTCGATACAATTCCTCATAAATTACCAAGTTTGAAACCTTTTACCTTCTCTCCCTCTCATTATACACTCTTTCCCTTATTCTCTTCTTAAATTACGATGTGGGACTAAAATAGAGGGTATTCTCTTAGTCATATCATTTTTTTGGGAGGAAAATATTAATTTATTTTTATTTTTAAAGGCGATTTTCACACACATCCCATATATGTATACAATCAGGATATCAAGTCCTTCGTTTGATGAAGGAGAGATAGTTTAGAGATTACACTTCTTTATTAGTCGGTTGAAAGTATAACCGTGTTCGTACATGACTTCCTTATCCTAATCCTACAATAAAAAAAATATATGAGAAGGAGTAGAAAATATAAAATCTATAAATTAGACAAGGCAGCTCAATCTACTGGAAACCGACAAAAAATCAATAATGCCAAAACAATAGATTATTAGCTTTAATCTTAAATTTATTAATCGGATTTGATCTTAGGCTAGAAACATCCAAATTGATTACCATTTGCATTCTGCGTCGGTTATCATGCGCGAGGAGCCTCCGATCAAGCTCGTGTTGCAAAGTGCACTGAAATCTGCTATGGATTGGGTTAAAATCTTTACTGATTCTCAAATTCTCTCTATCCACTTGAGTGGGCAAGGAGGTCTACCATCGATTTCTGCTTTTGTACTTGTTCATGATATTTAGGTAGAGGTATCAATTACTCGGTCTCAATCGGGCTTAATTGTCCCTATACCATTTTAACACCCTACACCATGATCGCTCGTTTAGCTAATCCGTTCCTCATCGGCTAGGCATGGACATGTTTATATTCGATCTAATTAGTCTCCTTCCATGATCGATTTGAAAACTAACTCATGTCAAGGTTTAAATAAAAATAGCGAGAAATGTTGGGTTTCGAATCTATAATTGTTCTAATCTTATAAATTTGATACTTTCTTATAGGACTTTAAAAAACTCTTATTAGGCTTGTGAATCTATGATCACCCAGATAGATGAAAATGAAGACGAATGAATGATCGAGAGACAAGAAATGGGAGAGAATAAGAGATATTTAATGTTTTTGGTTCTTAGCTTTGGGATTGTATTTGTTTGGAAATGAAAGAGAATAAGAGACATTTAATGTTTTAGGTTCTTAGATTCAATTCGATTTAAAAACATATTTGGTTCATTTCATCGGATTATACCCTTGCACCGTGAATGTCTGTTTAATATTCAGTCCTGGCCTAAGCCTGACTGTTTAATAATCAAGTCGGTTGGCCTCAGTCCAAAATCAGGCGGGTTTAGTCAAACTACACGATGCCGGCCTGAAATTCACATCCCTAATTATTCTGCAGTTTTGTCTTAGGCTTTTCATGCTCTTATATATATATGTTCCTACAACTTCTAGGTGGTGTTTGGTAATTAATCCGAAGAACAGTTCTTATGTTTTTCTGTTCTGATAGAACAAAAAACTGTTCAGAACAACAATTTGGGGTTTGGTAAATTTGATTTAGGCTGTGTTTGGTATCATTTTTGTTTTTGATTTTTATTCAAATTTATAGTTTTGAAGGGGTTTGGCATAATTTATGAGTGCTATTTATGAAAAATAAAAATAAAAACAAGTCAAAATTCAAAAAGAGGTTTCAACCTCTTTTTGATTTTTTGTCAAAAATTATTTTTGTTGTGTTTTGCGCAAAACACTAAAAACATGTGTTAAAATAAAGGGTTAAAAAAGTAATTTAGTTTCCTTTTATAAAACCACCCTAAATCAAACCCTCAAGCACTCTTCTCGTTGACGAACGGAAGTAAAGCACAGAGACGCAGACCTGCAACTTCGTCCTAGAGACGACATGACGGCTACGACGACGACGACGACAATCATTCCAACAGAGGCGATGTCGTTTCTCCAAAGACGGTTCCTAGTTTGATTTCTTTCCATAATCCCTTTGTATTTGATGTTGGTTCTTTCAGGGTTTCATTCTTCTTTTCAATACCTTCTCTTTCATCATGGCCTCTTGTTTCCATTGAAACAGTGGTCGTTGTCTCCCTTGTTTTCGTTTTTATTATATAATTTTTCTTTTTTAGTGTTTTATCTCCCTTCTCCTATTTTTTTTTTCCAATTGAGATTGGATCACTTGACAGAGGAAGAGGAATAGACGCTCCATAGCAGAGGAATAGGTAGACTTTCAAAATCATTTTTAGACATAGTATGTCAAATCTGTTTTTTATTCTACCATCTATTTTTATTATAGCTATCAAACAATATTTTATTTTTGAACAAAAATTATTTTCAAAATGATTTTTGTTAAATAGATAAAAAAACAAAAACAAAAATGATACTAAACATAGCCTTATTCTTCTGTTCTAGATTAGGAATCCGAGTTTTCGGGTCTGGGTTTTGGATTACTCTTGTTCCGGGATGAATATCAAACCCTTTAAATAAATTTTTAAAATCCATTGCGGATAAATTAAGTTTGCTTCTTGATTGGGTTTGCAAAAGGAAAAGAAAAGAAAAAGTCATCTTGGCGAATAGGTTGACCTCTAAAGTTGCTCCGATTAAAACTGATTGAATCGGTTGATTTGACACCCTTGCTGTCCATTTTTTTAAGCTAACTAATAAAGTTTTGAACTAGCAATATCATTTTTTTTTATAGAAATGGCAAGAAATTTTTTTTTTATAAAAATCGCAAGACAAATTTGAGTCACTCAGTTTTAATATTTATTTTAAATCGTTCATTCTTACTTAAAATTGAAAGTATACCATAAATCCATAACGTCTAAGGTATTGATACACATACATAGATATTAGAGATATACACTAATACAAAAAAATATTTAATTGAATAAGACCTTAAATTTGATAAATGACTTTAACCCTTTATTTATCTATTTAAGGAACCCATCATCAGCACGTGGTCTAACAAATACCTTGCGAGGTTTGAAAAAATAACAAAACATGTGATATTTTTTTATTTTTTTATTTTTTATTGAGTAACATCCAAGGTTTTTGTGAGATTCTGGAGTTTGAACACCAAGGTTCAGTCCGTAAATTAATTCCATATATAACATTTTCTCAATAATAAGGTGGTATTAAATTCCAAATTTTCATTGAATTTTTTGGATCTGGATTTCTTAACTCCTATTTAAAATGGAATTTCTCAAACGGGAACTGAGTTCTGCCACGTGGTAGGTCATATAGGGCAATCGTTTTGATTTTAATGTTTTTATCGGGTTGATGTAATGGGTTCTTACTTGTTTGGTTTTGGTTGGCTTAATGGATTTTTATAAGGTTTGGTTTTGTTTTCGATTTGTTGGATTAGATTGGTTTGAATTTATCAATTGATCCAATCAGGTTTGATTTTTCCCCAGTATCTAAAAACATGGCCCAATTCCGACCCAATAAAATTTCAGTATAATTCGTTTTAGACTTGGGCCAAATCCGGCTGATTCGATTTCAGTTTTCAAATTAGGCTCAATTTTGACATCCTAGATTGAGCCCATGGTCCTTAATCAGTTTCAACTAAACCGGAATAAAAAAAAAAAAAAAAAAAAGGAAAATGTAAGACTTGCAAGAATTGAGAAATAAAATTTTTGAAAAAAGAAAAAATGGAAAATGCACGGTCCATTGAGCCCATGACATGGAGATCTTCTCAGGTTTTGTTTGGTTGCAGACAAAATTTAAGGGTTGAAAATAAAATTTTCAAACTTAAAATGGAAAATTTTGTAATCATTA
Source organism: Protea cynaroides (assembly GCA_028583415.1). NCBI lineage: Eukaryota > Viridiplantae > Streptophyta > Magnoliopsida > Proteales > Proteaceae > Protea > Protea cynaroides. The sequence continues at coordinate 60,206,696 of CM053268.1, read as the reverse complement.
CAATACATAACAAATTCAAAATAATTCCATATTTGTTTAAAAACTTTCGTTTTTATTTTGCTTCATAATTCCTTGCATTTGAAAAGTAAAATAAAAATTACACTCAAAAAACATAATTACTAAATATAGTTAAAAATTAAAATAATTTATACAATGATGATGAATATAAAAGTTCATTTTTTTAGATTTGAAAATTTGCATTTCCCGTTCTTCTAATTTTTCTTGCAATTAAAAGGTGCCTCAATGTTTCTTTAATTATTTTGTTGGGAAGGGATTCGCTATCAGACGATAATGGCTCTTGTGCCAATGCTGACAAATGGAGTTCACATAAAAGCATCCAAGAGGAGGGGTGGGGTGGTCATTTCACCGTCTTACGTAAGAGTGCCCAAAATTCTTTTTCCCTTACTTTTGTTTTTTCCGATTGATTATCTCAGGCCAGATTTGCATTAGTGCCTAAATGAAATTCCCTTGAAATTCCAAAACTTTCCACGGGCGGTCCTTTCGGACGGGGGCGGTTGAGACGACTTTTTCCATATATCAAGATCACATGATGATTCCCTTTAATACACACTCATTGGGTTGTTATAAGGCTAAATGTAACATTCCTTGTCACGTTTGGATTCACTCTTTAAAGAACTCATCTAGACTTTACCCTTTAAAAGAACTTGATTCTTTTCCCAACGAAAGTATTTCAATCATTTACGTAAAAGGACATTGACGTACGGTAATACCCATTTGCTTCGTTGAACCATCGTCAATCAAGATAGAGATTTTGCCAGAGCCCGCTTAGGCCCTTCCCACCTGAAGAAGCAACCAAGGCAGTAGCCATTGTGACCTTTGTTCGACCGCTGGGAGTGCAAACACTTGCCATTTGACGAAAAAATTTCAGAAGCTTGTCTCATAGACGGTAATTTTATTGCTTCTTTTTCTATTTTTTGCTGCAATTTGATGGAAGTGATAGGCAAGAACTCCTTAAGCCTCTCTTGCATCTCAATCCAAGTAAAACAAGCTCTTGTCCTAGACTCTCAACTTGATACTCAAGCTCAGTCCAAAAATCCTGAGCAGCCTTAATGAGCTTCATCTTTGTAAACAGATAACGAAGCTCTTCAGAATCTCGAATCCGAGTTCAAATTGATCCGTGACGTAATTGATGTTGGACATTATGTTGTCATTGTTGGCAACTTGGCTGATGTGACACTGTTTGTGAGTATTCAGTCAGAGAAATAAGGAGAGAGAGTGTCAGTGTAGGAGAGAGAGTGTCAGTACAGTGGCACAGATGTGACAACTTCACTTGTGTGTTCTACAGTGTTCTACATGTGTTTTAGATGACTTACAATGAGTTAAACGAGATTTTACATTGATTTTGATGAGAGAGAGAGTGTCTATGGACCCCACTGGTGATGTGACCGAGTTTCTGATGATGCGACAGTGTTCTTGAAGCTTTTCTGATCATGTTCATGTTTCTCATGTTTCTGGTGTTGTGGCATTGAAGAGAGAAATTCAAGAGAGAGAAAGAAGAGAGAGAATCAGAAGAGAGAGAAAGAGGAGAGGGAATAAAATGTGAGTGGGACCCACATGTGTGGTGGGAAGGTGACATGCCAACACGGTAGCCCACGGCACTTGGCATGCATGCACGCAAAGTTTCGGGTTCAAATTCCAAGGTTTGACAGAGTTTTAACTTTGGATCTATTTTTGGTGGGTCCCGCAGCAGGTTCATGGAAATCCGACAGTGGAAAGATGTAGAGCGTTGAGTTATCTTTCCAACGCAACTTGAATCACTCAATTCCGACTTCAAATGAGGGAGATATCGCAGTTTCCATCGAAATGATCGAAAACGGCCAAAAAATAAAGCTTTCGGTGAGTATATATGTGTTACAGGGAAAACCGTATAGTTTTACTATAGTTGAGGGACCTATTTGCAATTATCAAAAGTTGAAGATTATTGTTGTAATTATCATATGTTGGGGAATTACGCCGCGCTAGCAATACAACTCTTACACGTAGGACTCGGTATCAGCGCCACGTGGAGATCTGTCAGTGCCACGTGGAGATCCCCTATAACACAAGAACAAAGGGTAAGATCGGCATTTGGGGATTTCACACTATTCACTATAAATAGGGCGAATCCCGAGATTTTTTACATACAACATTTACTGCTCATTTACTTCTAGAGATTCACGCTCTGACACTTGGGACGGAGAATCTCACCTCACCCCACACTTTTCTATAAATATCTTCGTGGGCTCAGTACCGACCCCACTGACTGTTCACAGAGCCCTAACTTTGGCATCGGAGTGGACCCGGGGCATCCAGCCTGCCTCCCCCCTCCTTTGTCTTTCCTTGTCTTGCAGGTCCAGTCAGCCAAGAGGACCCACAGGACGGATCTGGGTCGAAACATCATAAATGAGAAAATATTCTATTTGGACGGTTGAGAGAGAGCCGCGTCTGTCAGATCCGCATCTGACGGATTACAAAAATGCGGGATCCAGTGGGTTACATCGAACGGAATTTGATTCTATCACGAGGCATTTCATTGTCCTGATGTAGATTAATATGGTGGTCAATGTTGCACGGTCTCAGCGCCTTGATTCTATGTGGCGCGCATTCGGTACAGCGGCACGAAGATCTAGATCGTGCGACCAATATTAAAGCCGACAGGATCTGACGCTATTTATGTAGATCCAGCGGCGAGAAACAAATCCCGCCTTTTTTATGTCAATCCAACGGTTCTGGTTTAGATTCCGCAGCGGACCAATCGTAAAGCGACAACGCATAGGAGGGCGGCGACTCTGTGTAGCGCAGGTGCACGGTATGCCTCCAAAAGATTCCATTTTGAATTTTCTGATTGGCCGAACTTCAAACCGACATAACTTCTTCATCCGAACTCCAAATCGGTCCGTTTAAGTTGCAGTTTCCATATTTTTGGATGCTCTATTTATTGGGCGCCGTTGGGAGTCGAAATAACGAAGAGAAAAATTGAAAAGAGCATTTTGAAGGCAGAAAGAAGGATTTCTAGGGTTTTATGCCCTGTGGGAGTGATCAATCACCAACTACCTCTTCTCTGTGCATCAATGGAGTGTTAAATCCCTATGAGAGGTCAGTAGAGCTTTTATTTTCACATTCATGGTGATTATGGGTTGTGTGGAAGAGATTAGAAGCCTGTCGATGAGGTGTGCTCTGTGAATCTATCTCTATCATCATTGAAGGCTGTTAGAGAGTACCTGAGAGTAGTGTGAAGCTTCAGAGAGATTGCTGGCCATTCGAAAGCATTGTTTGTGAGATTCTCAATTCCTTATCTATTTATGCTTTCAATTTATTGTATGCTAGCGTAGGTGCAATTGTTGAATACCTAGCTAATAGGGGAAAACTGTAAGGCAAATTTATAAACCTAACAAAATTTATTATTTGCTTTCCGTGGGTGCGGGTTAAGCGTGGTGTGCAGCATGTGCTGAGCACTGGTACTTGATACCTGAATTCCTGGCACATGTGTACCCTCCTAGTTTTATGCTGGGTAAATTGGGTGTATGTACTCTCTGCTGTATAGACAGCAAAAAGAAATGTATTGAGTATATACGGAGCACGTTGGGCATTACTCCGTGGACTAGCCATCACACACTGTGTTGGTGAACCACGTATATCCTGTGTTGTGGACTGTCTTTATTTTTCTATATATTTTGGAGTACGTGGAATGGCTTGCAGGATGGGTGTGTAAATTTGGTAGACCTGACCACTGAGTGGTAGCGATGTAGATTTGCATGCGCTTGTGTGTGTGTGAAAAGTTAGGTCTCCATCAGCTCTGGACAGCAGTAAATAATTAAGGAAAATTTTCAGACACTGATTCACCCCCCCTCTCAGTGTCATATCAAGTTCATCAATTGGTATCAGAGCGCCAGGTTCAGTGACAGCTTAATCAGCAACTGAGAAGATCAGAATAAAGATATGGCACCAGGAGAAGGTTTTAACAGGCCCCCATTGTTCGATGGGACAGAATTTGTATTTTGTAAGAGAAAAATGGAGATCTACATTGGGTCTCTTGGGTTGATGTATGGACTTCTATTGAGAATGACTACACTCATGATACGAATGCTCCTACTACAGTAGACAAGAAAATTTTTGAAAACAATAGAAAGGCTCTTAATGCTATTCAAGGGGGACTGACAAATAGTGAACTAGCTAAAGTCATGGACTGCAAGACAACAAAGGAGGTTTGGGATAGATTAATCAATATATATGAAGGAGATAAAAAGATCAAGACAGTTAAGCTGCAATCATTCAGAGGTCAGTTTGAGAACTTGAAGATGTATGAAGATGAGACCATTGACCAGTACATGAACAGAGTTAATGAAGTGGTTAATTCCATTAGAGGACTTGGTGAAGACCTAAAAGGTCATATTGTCTGTCAAAAAATCTTAAGGTCTCTTACTCCCAAATTTGAATAAAAAATATCAGCTCTTGAAGAGACCAAGGATTTAGAACAAGTGACTATTGATGAGATTCATGGAGCCTTAACAGCTTTTGAGATGAGAATAGATCCAAAAACCTCTGTTGATAAGCAAGTTGCCTTCAAAGCCATGAAGAAGATGAAAATTTCTAAAAATCCAGATGAAGAAGAAAGTGAAGATGAAGCCACAGCTCACTTTACTAGAAAATTGAAGAAGGGTAGAGGAAGGTACAAGAACAAACTCCCATTCAACTGCTTCAATTGTGGTAAGGTTGGACACTTTGCTGCAAAATGTCCAAAGAGGAATAAATTTGATAGTGACGATGAAGATGACAGCAATGACAGTTACAAGGCCAAGAGCTTCAAGAAGAACAAGCCTAAAAGAAAAGGTTTTATTTCCAAGAGGAATAGTGACACTTCAGATGACGACTCAGATGATGTTTCAGAGGGTGAGTCTAGTGAGGCTTTGTTTATGGTTTTCCTTGAAGAACGAGAAGAGAACAAAAATGAAAAATCAAGCTCAAGCAGTGACGAAGAAGGTGAAATAAATTTTGAAGCAGAGTTTCAAGCAGCTATGAAGGAACTTAACAAGGAACGAAAGAATAACAAGTTTGTCTCAAGAGAACTTAAAAAGCAGAAACAGTTGATTCAAGACTTGAGAGTTCAAGATGTAGAGTCCAAGAAAATTATTGACAGTCTCAAGACTCAGCTTGAACAGGTATCTATAGACCACTCTACAGTAATGACTGAGAATGCAGGTTTGAGAGCTCAACTTGAAATACAAGCCCCTGTGATGAGTAAATTTGAAGAGTTTGAGAAAGAATTTATTCTGTTAAAAGAAAAGGTGACTGAGTATGAAAAAGAAGAGCTTGAAAGACAACAAAAGTTGAATTAACCTGATGAGCCAAGAAACACTCAAGTGCACCCTAGTAGCTGCAAGCTAGATGAAATTATAAATTCTAACAGTGCCAACTCAAAGAAGAAAGGTCCCATCTCTTTTGTGAAAGAAAATGGAAAGGGTAAAGCTCCTATGATTTATGTCCAAGAAGAAAATCAAGTTTCTATTCCACAGACTACTAATGCAAGACAAGGTAAGAGAGTGAAGCAGAGTAACTTCTATGGAATAAATTATCCCAATGCACCACAAAGACAGATGAGGTACATGACACCTTCTAGGCCAAAATCTTATTTTCAGGGATATTGTTATAAATGTAATGCTTATGGTCACAAGATATCCACCTGCAAATTCAACATGAGAGAAGTCAGATTTGAAAGTAGAAATCAATTTACTTTCCTTGAAGAAAATTTTGTTGAGTGCTACAATTGTGGGCATATTGCAAGAGAATGCAGAACAATTTTTTCATTCACGCCACCTCAGCAAAAAGTGACACAACAAAGGGAGAATGACCAAAGAAAGGTTAAGCAGAGAATGAATAAAAAGACTCCACCAGTTGTTAAAAAAGTGTGGAAAAAGAAAATCAATGCAGATTTAGTAGAAGAAGAAAATGATGGTGTTGCATGCTTCGAGACAACGTTCAAGACACAAGACAAGCCGTCTCCTTGGATACTTGACAGTGGATGCTCTAGTCACATGACAGGTGACAAGAAAATGTTTCAGTAGCTTCAACAGTATGAGGGAGGTATAGTGAAATTTGAAAACAATGAAGGGGCCAAGGTAACTGGAAAGGGTTCTATCAGCATCAATTGTAAGACCCGCACTCTGAAAACCCGGTCTAACCTTGGTTTCGTGTCGTGACAGGTCTTCCGATCATCACTGAGCCAGACGGGGCAAGAGGATAACAAACAGATACAAAATCGAACCAAAGTCGACCAATTATACCTGATTTTAGATACCGGTTGATGGTACCGGATGATGGTACCGGTCGACCGGTATGGCCTGCACAGCTATGTGCGGGAATTTGGAAATTGGTCTCTGCGGGTCCCGCTTTCCTGATTTCGAATCCTAGAAGTTTCCTAATCCTAGTAGGGTTACTAAACCCTATTTTCAGCCTATAAATACACCCTTAACCCTCCTCAAATCCTTTCCATTGTCTCTCACAAACCCTAGAGAAGAGAAAGAGCTTGGAAAGGAGAAGAGGCTAGGAAGAAGAAGGAGGTGCCGTCATTACCGTTCGACGAAGCTCACGCTACGCCTGTCAACGGTAAGTGTTTGAATCCATCTTCTTACCCTATGTTAGTTGCGTGAGTGGATCAATACCATGCAAAGTAGGTATTGATCTAAAACCCTAAATTGGCCAATAAACCCTAAGTTGCCGTCAAACCCTGGATTTGAGTTTCGAGATGATATTCATCGAAACGAGACTTGAATGAGTTGGGGATAACTCTAACTCAAAGCCTAGACTTAGAATGGATAGGAGAAACCCTAAAAATCCATGGAGGATGATCGACGGCAGTCGAAAAACCCATGTATGGTCTTCCGGAGACATACCGGTCGACTATACCGGGTGCACATAGTGCGACCGGTATGTGCGACCGCTATCTCTCGGGAGGTTGTCTGTGGGGGACCGACTGACCATACCGGTCGCCAGTCTTTCCCACAGAGCTGCGACCGGTACATGCCACCGGTCAGCTCTGTGAGGATATTTGTAACCCTGTTGGTTTCCGACCAACATGAAACTCTAAGAATGTTATTTTAATGAAACCCTAATAATATTGTAGGACTTTGTGACTTATCGTTTGGATCTTGCGACGTGGAGCAAGTGATCGAACGAAGCGTCCGTAAGGGAATCTGACCTAAACCTAATAATTAATGGACAGTGAATCGTTGTTAATCATTGAATATCTATGATGTGATGTTTGTGCATATTCACATGCCATCCTTTACTTTCAGTTATTATTATTGTTCATGCATTCATAGGATGTGATTGTTAGGCATGTGATTGTTTTCGTTGGTGTGTGGAGTGGGGCATGGGTCTGGGATCGCTCTTCACACTGGCACTTTTTGTAGTATTCTGTCTTAACATGCTTGGTACGGGTGGGGTATTAGGGGAAGGTCGTGGTACGGTGGTCTCCGATATTGATGTTGTCCCGGCCATCGGTGTGTGGTAACCGAGGATTCCGAGTCGACGCCGGCTTGTCCACGATGCTTTAGCTCTATCTCTATGCCGTAGGGAGTTATGTTGGGATAGGGTCTCACTGCGTATTGTTTCTATCCTAGTGGGTTAGTTGCGGATAGGGTATCGGGGGAGGTGAGGTATGGTGGTCTCGACCCGGCCTGCACGCTCTAGCTCTATCTCTATGTCGTAGACGGCGGTGTCTTGGGATAGAGCATACATTGTTGACATATAGGATTGGTTAGTTGCGAGCCCGGTTTGCGAGCCCCGGCCGATAGGGGCTTAGCACTGGTATGGGTAGAGTATCGGGGGAGGTGCGGGTATACCTTAGCTCTATCTCTATTCCATGATGGGTGCATGTGGGTTGGTGGTAATGTGATTCCTGTGCGACGCCACACACTCGTGTATAGAGGTGCGGGGGGCCACCAAACCTTTCTATAGCACATTGCAAACTTAAAACCGGACCACAACATAAAATGATTGTTACTCATGCATAATCTTGTGAAACTGTCGATTGTCTTCTCGAGCTGTGTTGTGAGCTCACCCTTTGTGCACATCTTGTTTTAGATCTGGATGCAGGTTATACTGTGGACGATTACGTGAATGCTCCGGCGTATGGTGGTGTTGCGGCGTTGGACGTTCAGGCAGGAGAGGACGAGCATGACGCTTCATGCGAGTGCCCTTTCTGCGTGTACCTGTGATTTGTTTTATTTATTTATTTCAGTTATTTTGATTGGATTAAAGGGATGTAATGATATTATTTTTATGTGTTTGATTTTGAATAATGGGATATTTATTTAAATTATCAATAGATACTCAGTTCATTCTATTTAAAGTCTTCCGCTGTATATTTATATTCTGATTGTGGTTATGTGTAATTGGTTTGTATGGGTGGACACGGCCTATTCGAGATCCTGGTGTGAACCGTTGGTTCAATGATGGTTCACTCACACCGTTCTGGTTGGATCAGAATTGGGGTGTGACAACTTGGTATCAACACTGTATACAGAGTGTCGACCGGTATCTACTAGACATGCGACCGGTACGTCTCGGCCAGAAATTGAATTCTGACCGGTCGACTATACCGGCCGCATACTATCCCACAGGGGTGCGACCGGTATGTTGCGACCGGTACGCCCCAAAGAGCAGAAAATTTAAATAAAAATTTCTAAAATTGTGTAATTGAAATGTTACTTCTCGACTATTTTTCCCTATATTATTTAAGACTAACACTACTATTATTGATGTTTTCACGTGTTATGTCTTCTTCTCAGATCTAAATAAATAGTCTGAGATGGCAGGTGGAAACGGTCGAAGGGGTCGGAAGCGTCATCAGGCCAGGATGCGCCTAGAAGAAGAGCAAGCTGAGCAAGACCAGGTTAGAGAAACCAGTCCTGAAGTGGAGGAGGAACAGGTCCCGGAAGTACCGACAGAATTACCGGGCCCACCCCATAGGAATTCCGAGACCATTGTTACAAACTTGGTCTATCAGATGCAAGCTCAACAGAAGGAATTTCTGAGCGAAGTACTAAAGATGCTCAGGCCAGCAGGTTCTATTCCCACTGGAAATACGCCCGAGTCAGGAGGAATTAACACTACCCAACCGGTGCAGAGTAGCCCAAGGCCGAGGGGCCAAGCATAGAATGTACCACCACCGCATCGATTTCCGTCGCCTTCTGCGTATCCGGGGGTGTATTCGTATCCACCACCATGGTACGGAGCAGACACACAGGGACAGCATGATCTGAGCAGGTCAGTGGACAGATTCTTGAAGTTGAAACCTTCATCGTTCACGAGGCGAGGCGGGAAACCATTGTGGCCAGCACAGTGGGTTTCCGAAATAGAAAAGAACTTTCGACTGATGACTTGCACTGAGGAGGAGAAGGTTCTGTTTGCCACTCATATGCTGAGAGAAGACGCAAATGCTTGGTGGAATTCTACACGGGCATATCTGGAGAATAAGTATACACTAGTTGACTGGGAAGTGTTTAAAGCGGCTTTCTTCGACAAATATTTCCCAAAGAGCTTAGGAGATCAAATGGAGAGAGTTTCTCAACTGCGGCGGGCTCGGTCGACCGTAGATGCATATCGGCAGAGGTACGAAGAGCTGTTCTTCTTCGCACCAGCCCAGTATGCAGGAGGAGGAGACAAAGATACATAGGTTTACCATGGGACTACGTGGAAGCATCAGAGAGCACCTTTTGGGTCTGGACAAGAAGACTTACAACGAGGCAGTGCAGGTTGCGAGGGTGATAGAGTCCAGTCAAAGGGACAACTTCTTCACTTAGAACAGGGGAGTGAAGAGATCTGCCGGAGAGAGCTCGGGGGGCGGTAATACTAGACCATTCCGCCCATACAGGGCACAGACCGTTACAGCACCTGCGAGAAACAACCCGGCACCACCTGTGCCACAGTTCACCAGACCCAACCCAAATATTAAATGTTATAACGTCCAAGCTGGGACATGTGGCAAGAAACCGCACACTACCTAAGAAGCCAGCTCCCCAGCAAGGAAGAGTTTATGTGGTCACCACCGAAGAGGCAGCCGCATCACCTGATGTGGTAACTGGTACGACTCTATCCCTTACTATTTGGTTTATTCTTTCAGTTGCATGAGAATATAGAACTAAGGGGCAATATATTTCCAGGAATTGTAAATGTAGCTGGTTTACCCGCCGAGTATTATTTGACTGCGGGGCCACGCACTCCTTTGTTTGTTTCTTTTGGGAAGCGAATGGGGTTACCAATCAAGCAATTGAACCCAAGCTTGATAGTTCGCTCTCCACTAGGAGTCGAAGTGGCTTTGACCAAGTATTATGGACCATGTCTTGTAAGTATCGAGGGCCGAGACTTAGAAGCAAGCCTAGTAATACTTGAGATGGCAGATTTTGATGTCATTTTAGGGATGGATTGGCTAGGCCATCATTCGGCCGTCCTTTTATGTGGTGAAAGGAAGCTTATGCTTCTCGACAAAGAGGGAAAGGAATATAGTTTCGTTGGGATTAAGCTATCTAGGAAGCGGAAGTTGATCCTCTCCGCCCTAAAGACTAAGAGATGCTTGGAGAAAGGGGGGAGTGGGTTATCTCGTATCTATAGTCGACCTCATAGCGATGGCTCCGGTGTCTAAAGCACCATACAGGATGGCCCCGACCGAGTTAAAGGAGTTGAAGACCCAATTACAAGAATTGTTGGATAAGGACTTCATACGACCTAGTATATCGCCTTGGGGAGCACATGTGTTGTTCGTCAAGAAGAAAGATGAAAGTGTACGACTATGTATTGACTACCGTGAGTTAAACAAGTTGATGATCAAGAATCAGTATCCTTTGCCTAGGATCGATGATGCATTCGATCAGGCTGCGGGGTGCAAAGGTTTTCTCGAAGATCGATCTCCGATCGGGTATCACCAATTGAAGATCAAGGCCGGAGATATTCAAGACGCTTTCGGGGCGAGGTATGGGCATTATGAGTTTTGGTTATGTTTTTCGGGTTGACCAATGCTCCGGCGTCGTTTATGGAACTGATGAACCGAGTGTTCCATGACATGTTGGACACTTCGGTCATCGTATTCATCGATGACATATTGATTTACTCTAAGGACATGGAGACTCATACAGCGCATTTGAGGGCAGCCCTACAACGGCTGAGGGATGTGAGGCTTTATGCAAAATTCAAGAAGTGCGAGTTTTGGCTGAAGGAAGTGGCTTTCTTGGGCCATGTTGTATCTGGAGGCGGTATCAAGGTTGATCCAAGCAAGATAGCTGCTATAGTAGGATGGGAAGCACCAAAATCTATTGTAGAGATTCGTAGTTTCCTTGGGTTGGCTGGTTATTATAGAAGATTCGTGGAAGATTACTCCAGGATCGCGGTTCCACTCACCAGATTGACCAAGAAGGGAGAGAAATTTATATGGACAGATGAGTGTGAGAAGTGCTTCCAGACCTTGAAGTCAAGACTTGTCTCGCACCTATCCCGACCATCCCCGAACCAAGCGTACCGTTTACTCTATATACGGATGCTTCGGGGGTTGGGTATTGGGTGTGTTTCGATGCAAGGAGAACGGGTGATCGCTTACGCATCAAGGCAGTTAAAAGAGCAAGAGAAGAACTATCCTACGCATGACTTGGAGCTAGCAGCGGTTATTCATGCAATCAAGACTTGGAGACACTATTTGTACGGTGAGAAGTTTCGGATCAAGTCGGATCACAAGAGCTTAACTTATCTCTTCACTCGGAAGGATCCGAATATGAGACAGAGGAGATGGCTGGAATTGTTAAAAGATTATGATTGCGACATCCAGTACCATCCGGGTAAAGAAAATGTGGTGGCCGACGCCTTAAGCAGAAAGTGGGCATCGAAACCTGAGGCAGGACCAAGTGCAAATGCTGCATTGTGTGCTGCAGCCTCGAGTTCAATGGAAATTGATGAAGAACATATTATCGAAACTACAGAAGATCCAGTCGAGCAAGGCTTGATTCATAAGTTCACTATGATGTTCGCCGCATTGAAGATCTCACCGGGTCTAATTGATGAAATCAAGGTAGCAATCCTACAGGATCCATATCTCAAGACAGTGTAGGATGACTTAGAGAAGGGTACGTGCAATCCTGACTTTACCTTGGATTCGGACAAGGTACTCAAGTATCATGGACGGTTATGTATACCGAGAGCGAAGACTGCGATATCAGAGACCGAGTTATGGCTGAAGCTCATTACACTCCATATTCGGTACATCCAGGAAGTACCAAAATGTACCATGATCTAAGAAGACTATATTGGTGGAGGGGTATGAAAGCAGATATAGCTCGTTTCGAGTTTCAATGTCTGAATTGTCAACAAGTTAAAGCGGAAAGGCAAAGACCCGTGGGTTTACTACAGCCGTTACCAGAACCCCGCATGGAAGTGGGATTGTATCACTATGGATTTCGTTCACGGCCCGCCTTTGACACCAAGGTTAGTGGATGCAGTTTGGGTTATAGTAGATCGACTCACCAGATGGCCCCATATGAAGCTCTCTATGGGAGAAAATGTCGTACACCTCTGTTATGGAATGAAGTGGGGGAAAGAAGAATTGTAGGACCGGAGTTTGTTGAAGAAACTTGTCGAGTAATTGATCAGATCAAAGAGAGAGTAAAGACAGCTCAAGTTCGACAGAAGCACTATGCAGATAATCGACGTTGAGATCTGGAGTTTGCAGTGGGTGACAAAGTATTCTTGAAGGTGTCACCGGTGCGAGGTCTGAAATGGTTTGGTAAAAAGGGGAAGCTATGCCCCAGGTATGTGGGACCATATGAGATATTGAATCGACGTGGTAATGTAGCATATCAATTGGCTCTACCACCATCTATGTCTAGCGTTCATAATGTGTTCCATGTATCATTATTGAAGAAGTATGTCAGAGATCCATCGCATATCTTGAGCGCTGATCCTCCGGACTTGGTTGAAGACTTAACTTTCGAGTGGTGCTGTAATGCTCTCAAGCCGAAAAGTTCAGCAACTTCGAACCAAGGATATCCATTATGTGAAGGTGCATTGGAGAAGCCAAAATGTGGAGGAAATTACTTGGGAAGAAGAGAGCGCGATGAGGAAGGAGTACCCTAACCTTTTTGACGATCAAGGTACGTTCAAATTTCGAGGCCGAAATTTCTTTTAAGGGTGGGGGAGTTGTAGTAACTACATGCAAATTTCGGGACAAAATTTCTTTTAAGGGTGGTGGAGTTGTAAGACCCGCACTCTGAAAACCTGGTCTAACCTTGGTTTCGTGTCGTAACAGGTCTTCCGATCATCACCGAGCCAGACGGGGCAAACGGATAACAAACGGGTACAAAATCAGACCAAAGTCGACCAATTATACCTGATTTTAGATACCGGTTGATGGTACCGGATGATGGTACCGGTCGACCGGTATGGCCTGCACAGCTATGTGCGGGAATTTAGAAATTGGTCTCTGCGGGTCTCGCTTTCCTGATTTCGAATCCTAGAAGTTTCCTAATCCTAGTAGGGTTACTAAACCCTAATTTTAGCCTATAAATACACCCTTAACCCTCCTCAAATCCTTTCCATTGTCTCTCACAAACCCTAGAGAAGAGAAAGAGCTTGGAAAGGAGAAGGGGCTAGGAAGAAGAAGGAGGTGCCGTCATTACCGTTCGACGAAGCTCACGTTACGCCTGTCAACGGTAAGTGTTTGAATCCATCTTCTTACCCTATGTTAGTTGTGTGGGTGGATCAATACCATGCAAAGTAGGTATTGATCTAAAACCCTAAATTGGCCAATATACCCGAAGTTGCCGTCAAACCCTGGATTTTAGTTTCGAGATGATATTCATCGAAACGAGACTTGAATGAGTTGGGGATAACTCTAACTCAAAGCCTAGACTTAGAATGGATAGGAGAAACCCTAAAAATCCATGGAGGATGATCGACGACAGTCGAAAAACCCATGTATGGTCTTCCGGAGACATACCGGTCGACTATACCGGGTGCACATAGTGCGACCGGTATGTGCGACCGCTATCTCTCGGGAGGTTGTCTATGGGGGACCGGCTGACCATACCGGTCACCAGTCTTTCCCACAGAGCTGCGACCGGTATATGCCACCGATCAGCTCTGTGAGGATACTTGTAACCCTGTTGGTTTCCGACCAACATGAAACTCTAAGAATGTTATTTTAATGAAACCCTAATAATATTGTAGGACTTTGTGACTTATCGTTTGGATCTTGCGACGTGGAGCAAGTGATCGAACGAGCGTCAGGTAAGGGAATCTGACCTAAACCTAATAATTAATGGACAGTAAATCGTTGTTAATCATTGAATATCTATGATGTGATGTTTGTGCATATTCACATGCCATCCTTTACTTTCAGTTATTATTATTGTTCATGCATTCATAGGATGTGATTGTTAGGCATGTGATTGTTTTCTTTGGTGTGTGGAGTGGGGCATGGGCCTGGGATCGCTCTTCACACTGACACTTTTTGTAGTATTCTGTCTTAACATGCTTGGTACGGGTGGGGTATCAGGGGAAGGTCGTGGTACGGTGGTCTCCGATATTGATGTTGTCCCGGCCATCGTTGTGTGGTACTGAGGATTCCGAGTCGACGCTAGCTTGTCCACGATGCTTTAGCTCTATCTCTATGCCGTAGGGAGTTATGTTGGGATAGGGTCTACCTGCGTATTGTTTCTATCCTAGTGGGTTAGTTACGGATAGGGTATCAGGGGGAGGTGAGGTATGGTGGTCTCCGGCCCGGCCTGCACGCTCTAGCTCTATCTCTATGCCGTAGACGGCTGTGTTTTAGATCCGGATGCAAGGTTATACCGTGGACGATTACGTGAACGCTCCGGCGTATGGTGGTGTTGCGGCGTTGGACGTACAGGCAGGAGAGGACGAGCATGACGCTTCATGCGAGTGCCCTTTCTGCGTGTACCTGTGATTTGTTTTATTTATTTATTTCAGTTATTTTGATTGGATTAAAGGGATGTAATGATATTATTTTTATGTGTTTGATTTTGAATATTGGGATATTTATTTAAATTATCAATAGATACTCAGTTTATTCTATTTAAAGTCTTCCGCTGTATATTTATATTCTGATTGTGGTTATGTGTAATTGGTTTGTATGGGTGGACACGGCCTATTCGAGATCCTGGTGTGAACCGTTGGTTCAATGACGGTTCACTCACACCGTTCTGGTTGGATCAGAATTGGGGTGTGACATCAACAATGGAAATGTGAAACTTCATGATGTGTTTCAGGACTCAAGCACAATGTTCTCAGCATCAGTCAAATTTGTGACAAAGGGCATGTAGTGATCTTCAACAAACAGGGATGTGAGATCAAAAGAGTTGACAGTGGCAAGACTGTAGCTTCAGGACAGAGAACCTCGAGAAACTTATACAGTCTGACAGAGTGTCGATGATTCATGCATGACCATGCTCACCAAGCAGTGAGGTGCTTGGCGTGAGGGGGAGCAGTGTGCATTTGTTATATTCTTTTGCTCCCGATGATAGACTCAGGGGGAGTCCTATGGTAGTTATATGTTGAGTGGTTTATGCATATGTTTGTTATCTTTCATCTCCTTATGTTGGACTTAGGGGGAGTCTGGTGATGTTGTTATGTGTTGATATAATTTTTTATTATTTTTTTGGGGCCTATAGGATTGGAAAGATGCGGTAGGCACTCCTATGTGGCATGCCCCTTTGTATTTGTTGTCAAAGGGGGAGAAAGATCCCATGTGCATAATGAGTTGCCAACAATTCCAAAGGGGGAGATTGTTAGACTTTATATTGTCATTGTTGGCAACTTGGCTGATGTGACAGTGTTTGTGAGTATTCAGTCAGAGAAATGAGAAGAGAGAGTGTCAGTGTAGGAGAGAGAGTGTCAGTACAGTGGCACAGATGTGGTAACTTCACTTGTGTGTTCTACAGTGTTCTACATGTGTTTCAGATGACTTACAATGAGTTAAATGAGATTTTATATTGATTTTGATGAGAGAGAATGTTTGTGGACCCCACTGATGATGTGGCCGAGTTTCTGATGATGCGACAGTGTTCCTGAAGCTTTTCTGATCATGTTCATGTTTCTCATGTTTCTGGTGTTGTGGCATTGAAGAGAGAAATTCAAGAGAGAGAAAGAAGAGAGAGAACCAGAAGAGAAAGAATCAGAAGAGAGAAAAAGAGGAGAGAGAAAAAAATATGAATGGGACCCACAGGTGTGGTGGCAAGGTGACATGCCAACACGGTAGCCCACGGCACTTGGCATGCATGCACGCAAAGTTTCGGATTCAAATTCCAAGGTTTGACAGAGTTTTAACTTTGGATCTATTTTTGATGGGTCCCACAGTAGGTTCATGAAAATCCGATAGTGGAAAGATGTAGAGCGTCGAGTTATCTTTCCAACGCAACTTGAATCACTCAATTCCGACTTCAGATGAGGGAGATATCACAGTTTCTGTCGAAATGATCGAAAACGGCCAAAAAATCAAGCTTTCGGTGAGTATATATGTGTTACAGGGAAAACCGTATAGTTTTACTATAGTTGAGGGACCTATTTGCAATTATCAGAAGTTTAAGATTAATGTTGTAATTATCATAAATGAGAAAATATTTTATTTGGACGGCTGAGAGAGAGCCGCGTCTGTCAGATCCGCATCTGACGGATCACAAAAATGCGGGATCCAGTGGGTTACATCGGACGGAATTTGATTCTATCGCGAGGCATTTCATTGGCCTGATGTAGATTAATATGGTGGTCAATGTTGCACGGTCTCAGCGCCTTGATTCTATGTGGTGCGCATTCGGTACAGCGGCACGAAGATCCAGATCGTGCGGCCAATATTAAAGCCGACAGGATCTGACGCTATTTATGCAGATCCAGCGGCGAGAAACAAATCCCGCCTTTTTTTATGTCAATCCAACGGTTCTGGTTTAGATTCCGCAGCGGACCAATCGTAAAGCGACAACGCATAGGAGGGCGGCGACTCCGTGTAGCGCAGGTGCACGGTATGCCTCCGAAAGATTCCATTTTGAATTTTCTGATTGGCCGACCTTCAAACCGACATAACTTCTTCATCCGAACTCCAAATCGGTCCGTTTAAGTTGCAGTTTCCATATTTTTGGATGCTCTATTTATTGGGTGCCGTTGGGAGTCGCAATAACGAAGAGAAAAATTGAAAAGAGCATTTTGAAGGCAGAAAGAAGGATTTCTAGGATTTTGTGCCATGTGGGTGTGATCAATCACCAACTACCTCTTCTCTGTGCATCAATGGAGTGCTAAATCCCTATGAGAGGTCAGTAGAGCTTTTATTTTCACATTCATGGTGATTATGGGTTGTGTGGAAGAGATTGGAAGCCTGTCGATGAGGTGTGCTCTATGAATCTATCTCTATCATCATTGAAGGCTGTTAGAGAGTACCTGAGAGCAGTGTGAAGCTTCAGAGAGATTGTTGACCATTCGAAAGCATTGTTTATGAGATTCTCAATTCCTTATCTATTTATGCTTTCAATTTATTGTATGCTAGCATAGATGCAATTGTTGAATACCTAGCTAGTAGGGGAAAACTGTAAGGCAAATTTATAAGCCTAACAAAATTTATTATTTGCTTCCCGTGGGTGCTGGTTAAGCGTGGTGTGCAGCATGTGCTGAGCACTGGTACTTGATACCTGAATTCCTGGCACATGTGTGCCCTCCTAGTTTTATACTGGGTAAATTGGGTGTATGTACTCCTTGCTGTGTAGACAGCAAAAAGAAGTGTATTGAGTATATACGGAGCTCGTTGGGCATTACTCCGTGGACTAGCCATCACACACTGTGTTGGTGAATCACGTATATCCTGTGTTGTGGACTGTCTTTATTTTTCTATATATTTTAGAGTGCGTGGAATGCCTTGTAGGATGGGTGTGAAAATTTGGTAGACCTGACCACTGAGTGGTAGCGAGGTAGATTTGCATGCGCTTGTGTGTGTGTGAAAAGTTAGGTCTCCATCAGCTCTGGGCAGCAGTAAATAATTATGGAAAATTTTCAGACACTGATTCACCCCCCTCTCAGTGTCATATCAAGTTCATCAATTGACCAGTATCCATTCATCTTGATGGACACCGAGTTCCCCATCATTGTCTACCGTCCTAGCGAATCTTTCTACTTGCATAACCCTTCGATCATTACCTCACCCTCAAGTCCAACGTTGATGCCTTAGAATCTCATCCAACTTGGTCTAAACTTCTCCGACGTCAATGAAAATATGATGGAACTTGGCATTGGAAACTGATACATCTTAAAATTTAACTTTAAAGACTTCGATGTGTCTCAGGACAAGCATACCCCAGACTTGATCGAGCTATTGAGATGACAAGGTGTGGACTTTGAGATGAACAGTGAGAAGGGAATCGATTCGTCGAAATTCGCCGAGTTGGTTAAGTCATTTGAACTCGTCTACAACGACTCAGTGAGTTGGGGAGATATTTCACAGTGCTTACAATTTTGGGTATCTGGTGAAGATCCTAACGAGTCGGTGCTTGCCGGAAGAGATTGGGGAAAATCTGAGTTTGCTGATCAAGGTGTTATTTGGGACTAGGGTTTACGATGTGAAGCATTTCATGAGGTACTGCAATAGCTTGTATGGAGGGTCGTACCGGGTTGCCAGGTCACTTCATGTAGATTGGATGGTTGGGAAATGCCACTTGGCCGGTTCCAATAGCCTGTTGACGTGACATGATTCTAAAAGATGTGTTAGGGATGAAAGCTCAAACAAGAAAAAAAAAAAGAACAAGCAAACATACAAACATAAGGATTTACTGTGGTTCAGCAACCAATGCGGAATACCTACCTCCACCCCAGAGAATCAGAGAATTTCTTTATTCACTAAGAAAATGTTGGGTTTTGTCTTATATTCTGTAAGATCCACACAATTATTGGGTTGTATTTGTATTTAGGTTTAGGTCAATTACATGTACAATGGTCAATTAGTAATTGTGGGGGATTAGGATTTATAGGGATCCTATATATTGTCTCTATTGGGAAAACCCTAGGTAATGGTCTGAGCAAAGGAGAATACTTTATCAGGTGGAGAGAGGTGTAAAGCTTTCTTGTGAATAAAAAATTCTCTGATTCTCTGTGGTGGAGGTAGGCATTACGGATTGGATGCTGAATCACGGTAAATCTTGTGTTGTGTGAGTTTGATTGATCTTCGTTCTTTCTCTCTGGTTTGCACTTTCATCCCTAACAAAAAAAAAAAAAAAAAAACTCTACACATTTCTCTATCTCACAAAGTGTTCTCTCTTTTGCTCTATTACTTAGGGTTTATCCTATAGAGACAATACATAGGCTACTTAGAAACCCTAACCCTATACAATTACAAATTGACCCTTGTACAAGTAATAAACCCAAACCCAAATTACAAATACAACTCTAATAACTATGTGTATCCTACATAATACAAGATACAACCCAACAAATCTCTACCTGACTTGGATTCTACAAGCCAACTTGAAGAAGAACCTGTTGATGTCAATTTTGCAAACTCATCTATTGTCTCTACCAAACCGCTATACCCAAACCGGCATAGCCTACACCTCGTTCGAGTGTCCCATACAGCTCACCACCTTACGATGTAATGTAACTCCACCTCTCCCACTGTCGTAGCACCTACCAAAGAGTTCACAGTTCTCTACAAGTCCAAATACATTGGGAACCCGAGACCTCACCTCTGCACCTCCAGTGCAAACCCAGAGATCCGACTCCTCACCGCAACCTACCAGTCCTCCTTCACCCCACGGTGCAACATCAACTGACCATTATATGTACCTTACCAGGATTCAAACCCGCCATCAGATCCAATGAAAAACCTCCCCGATCCGACCAAATCCACCTCGGATCTCCACCGCCCTGATCTGGGTCGGTATAGGAATGCCCCGTTGTAAGACCCGCACTCTGAAAACCCGGTCTAAACCTTGGTTTTGTGTCATGACAGGTCTTCCGATCATCACCGGGCCAGACGGGGCAAGCGGATAACAAACAGGTACAAAATCGGACCGAAGTCGACCAATTATACCTGATTTTAGGTATACCGGTCGATGGTACCGGTCTTGGTACCGGTCGACCGGTATGGCCTGCACAGCTATGTGCGGGAATCTAGAAATTGGTCTCTGCGGGTCCCGCTTTCCTGATTTCGAATCCTAGAAGTTTCCTAATCCTAGTAGGGTTACTAAACCCTATTTTTAGCCTATAAATACACCCTTAAGCCTCCTCAAATCCTTTCCATTGTCTCTCACAAACCCTAGAGAAGAGAAAGAGGTGGAAAAGGAGAAGGAGCTAGGAGGAAGAAGAAGGAACCGCCATTACCGTTCGACGAAGCTCTCCTTACGCCATTCAACGGTAAGTGCCTGAATCCATCTTCTTACCCTATGTTAGTTGTGTGGGTGGATCAATACCATGCAAAGTAGGTATTGATCTAAAACCCTAAATTGGCCAATAAACCCTAAGTTGCCGTCAAACCCTAGATTCGAGTTTCGAGATGATATTCATCGAAACGAGACTTGAATGAGTTGGGGATAACTCTAACTCAAAGCCTAGACTTAGAATGGATAGGAGAAACCCTGAAAATCCATGGAGGGTGATCGTCGGCAGTCAAAAAACCCATGTATGGTCTTCCGGAGACATACCGGTCGACTATACCAGTTGCACATAGTGCGACCGGTATGTTGCGACCGCTACCTCTCGGGAGGTTATCTATGGGGACCGGCTGACCATACCGGTCGCCAGTCTTTCCCACAGAGTTGCGACCGGTACATGCCACTGGTCAGCTCTGTGAAGGTATTTGTAACCTTGTTGGTTTTCGACTAACATGAAACCCTAAACAATATATTCTAATGAAACCCTAATAATATTGTAGGACTTTGTGACTTATCGTTTGGATCTTGCGACGTGGAGCAAGTTATCGAACGAGCATCAGGTAAGGGAATCTGACCTAAACCTAATAATTAATGGATAGTAAATCATTGTTAATCATTGAATATCTATGATATGATGTTTGTGCATATTCACATGCCATCCTTTACTTTCAGTTATTATTATTGTTCATGCATTGATAGGTTGTGATTGTTAGGCATGTGATTGTTTTCGTTAGTGTGTGGAGTGGGGCATGGGCCTGGGATCGCTCTTCACACTAGCACCTTTTGTAGTATTCTGTCTTAACATGCTTGGTACGGGTGGGGTATCAGGGGAAGGTCGTGGTACGGTGGCCTCCGATATTGATGTTGTCCCGGCCATTGTTATGTGGTACTGAGGATTCCGAGTCGACGCTGGCTTGTCCATGATGCTTTAGCTCTATCTCTATGCCGTAGGGAGTTATGTTGGGATAGGGTTTACCTGCATATTGTTTCTATCCTAGTGTATTAGTTGCGGATAGGGTATCAGGGGAGGTGTGGGAATGCCTTAGCTCTATCTCTATGCCGTAGACGGCTGTGCTGGGATAGAACATACATTGTTGACATATAGGATTGGTTAGTTGCGAGCCCAGTTTGCGAGCCCTGGCCAGTAGGGGCTTAGGTACTTGGTATGGGTAGAGTATCGTGGGAGGTGTGGGTATACCTTAGCTCTATCTCTATCCCATGATGGGTGCATGTGGGTTGGTGGTAGTGTGATCTAATGTGCGATGCCACACACTCGTGTATAGAGGTGCGGGGGCCACCAAACCTTTCTATAGCACATTGCAAACTTAAAACCAGACCACAACATAAAATGATTGTTACTCATGCATAATATTGTGAAACTGTCGATTGTCTTCTCGAGATGTGTTGTGAGCTCACCCTTTGTGCACATCTTGTTTTAGATATGGATGCAGGTTATACTGTGGACGATTACGTGAACGCTCCGACGTATGGAGGTGTAGCTACTCTAGATGTACAAGCAGGGGAGGACGAGCATGATGCTTCATGCGAGTGCCCTTTCTGCGTGTACCTGTGATGGATTTTTATTTATTTGTTTCAGTTATTTTTGGTTGGATTAAAGTGATGTAAGAGATATTATATAATCTGTTTGATTTAAATAATTGGATATTTTATTTAAATTATCAATAGATACTCAGTTCATTCTATTTAAAGTCTCCCGCTGTATATTTATATTCTGATTGTGGTTATGTGTAATGGTTTGTATGGGTGGACACGGCCTATTCGAGATCCTGGTGTAAACCGTTGGTTCAATGACGGTTCACTCACACCGTTCTGGTTGGATCAGAATTGGGGTGTGACAACTTGGTATCAGAGCCCTCGTGCTCTGTCTACAGACTATATTACACTTAACTGGGTCGATGAACTGAGTTAGGAAATATTAAAAATCTTAATACAAACGCACCTTAAGCATTGTTTGATACCTGAGATGGACTAAGAAAGAGAATAATGTACTATATTAAATGTGGAACTTAACATTTACACATGCACTAGTTAGGAAAAACCTTGAAAATTTTCATTAACTAAGAAAATGAGTATCTGATAAATAGTGCTACAGAGTACAGTCCACAAACCGGCCCGGTTACCCCTGTATTATAAACGATCATAAGTGAAAGAAATAAAGGGGATAATCATGGGGTAGGGGGCCTAGGAGGTATGGGGTCCGCTATATCATAGTCTCTCTCGTAGCGACCCCGAGCCGGTGCACCCGATCCCGTGTGACTCGGAGGCTGCGAGTCAACTATGCTAAGTCACGGCTCATCTCCCGCTGAGCGTCCCTGAGCTCCATAAACATACCCATCACTGAGTCGGGAGGAGGCTGAGATGGTCCAACTGTGGGGACAGATGGTGGTAGTGCAGGTGCAGGCTGTGGGGCAGACACTGGTGCTTTCCCAGCCATATCGTCATCATCGTCATCACCCATCTCTGCCGCATAGGCCGCATTGGCCGCGGCTGCTGCTGCTGCTGCCGCTGCTACTCTCCCAAGTGGACGAGGGCGAGCCTCCAACTCATCGTCACTAACTGGAAGATCAACCATCTGCATCCTCTGAATGGCGTCCCAGTCTATATCAGACGTCATAGTGTCCTCAACGGTCACCTCGCCTCTCATGCTCACGCCCAGACAACGTAAGAGGAAGGTGATGAGACAACCATATGGAAGGTTACTGGCCTGATCGGCCAGGGTTGCCTGATGCATGGTCCTAATGATGAGCTATGGGAGAGAGACCCGCTCCCCAGTGCAGACACAGTAAGTGATGTACTGAGTGAGCTGGGATAACTCACTATAATGGCCGCTCTGGGGGACGATGTTGTGCTGGATGATGCGACTGTAGACCCGGGGTATAGGTCTCAAGCTAGCTGCCTTCATAGGAGCCCCAGGGTTGAGGATCTGATGAGCTATCTCTCGACGCAGGTCCTCAGTCAGATAGCCCTTCGTTTTGGGAGGGCAATATACTAGGTCTCCATCATTTGGAACCCCTAGAAGGTCGGCCAGCTGATGGGTGTTAAAGGAAATGGGAACACCCGGACATATGCGGAGATACGTAAATCCCTACCTTGGTTGGGATCGTTCACATCTCCGTGCAGCTCTAGGTTAGCAAAGAAATGCTTAACCAGGTTTGGACGGGTGGTGTCGGTGTATGAAATGACTGGTACCCACCCAAGCGCATCAAATGCCGCTCGCACATCGAACCGGTCTAACTGCTCCAAGTTAACCCGATGCCCGGATTCTATGCTCTTATTATCGAACCACGGGAATCGAGCTTGTGCCTCTATAGAACGAAACCAGTGCTCGTCCAATTGGGGAGCGGTGGGTGGGGGCACGTGAACTCGAGCCGTGGGGACGCTTGCCAAGAGCACGTCGGGGAGCCATTTAAAATCTGCAAAACAAAAGGAAATAAGATAAAAGTTAGAAAATTTTCAAAATTTCGGTAGCATCACGACATCATTTTGGGAAAAAGCCTCGAACTCACCCAAAAACATGGGGAGGAGGACTTACGTAACCCCCACACTCTTCAACAAACCAATCAGAAGCAATTACAACATGAAATTTCAAGAAATTTAGAAAAATCAAGAAATTTCGAATTTTTGTTGAAAACCTAGGTTAAAAAGTGTAAAAATTTGATTTTTTATCAAAACCTTTCGGTGGAACCCCAAATTGGTTGAGGGCTTTTGCTCTTGGGGGTCCCTAAACCCTTTCCAAGCCGAAGGAAAAGAGTTCCTACGGTTAAAACATCTCGAACAAAGAAAAACTTAAATTTCTACATATAGACGATATGGAAAATATCTAAAAACTTGAAAGAGAAGGAAGAGACCTACCTGGAGACGATGTTCCACGCTTGGAATGGAAGAAATCGGCTTCTAAAAGTACCGGCCGGACTGTAGCAACTCAGTTGGACAGAGAAAAATCGCCACCGGAGAGAAGGAAGAAAGAAAAAGTGAGAATTTTCTCACTTTTTTGCGATTTTAAAGCCAATTTGGGCATACCGGTCGACGGTTTTGCCTATACCGGTCGACCGGTATCACCCCAGGTGTGCGACCGCTATGTCTCGGTCAGAATTTTAATTCTGACCGGTCGACTATACCGGTCGCAACACTGTATACAGAGTGTCGACCGGTATCTCCCAGACATGCGACCGCTATGTCCGGTCGACTATACCGGTCGCAGCACATTCCACAGGGGTGCGACCGGTACGCACCAAAGAGCCAGAAAAATTGAATTTAAAATTTCTAAAATTGTGTAAATTGAAATGTTACTTCTCGACTATTTTCCCTTGCATTATTCAAGACTAACACTACTATTATTGATGTTCTCACGTGTTATGTCTTCTTCTTAGATCCAAATAAAAATAATCTGAGATGGCAGGCGGGAACGGTCGAAGGGGGCGAAAGCATCATCAGGCCAGGATGTGCCTAGAAGAAGAACAAGCTGAACAAGACCAGGTTAGAGAACCTAGTCCTGATGTGGAGGAGGAACAGGTCCCGAAAGTACCGACAAATTTACCTGGCCCACCTCACAGGAATTCTGAGACCATTCTTACAAACTTGGTCTATCAGATGCGTGCTCAACGTAAGGAATTTCGAAGCGAGGTAATCGAAGATGCTCGGGCCAATAGGTTCCGTTCCCCGCTGGAAATACGCCCGAAGTCGGGAGGAATTAATACTACCCAACCGATGCGAGTAGCCCAAGGCCGAGGGGCCAAGCACAGAACGTACCACCACCGCCGATCGGTTTCGTCGCCACCTCGCGTGCACCGGGGCTTATCCGTATCCACCACCATGGTACGGAGCAGACACACAGGGACAGTATGATCTGAGCAGGTCAGTGGACAGATTCTTGAAGTTGAAACCTTTATCGTTCACGGGCAGGACAAGGAAACCATTGTGGCCAGCACAGTGGGTTGCTGAAATGGAAAAGAACTTCCGACTGATGACTTGTACTAAGGAGGAAAAGGTTCTGTTTGCCACTCATATGTTGAAGGAAGACGCCAATGCTTGGTGGAATTCTACTCGGGCATATCTGGAGAATAAGTATACACTGGTTGATTGGGAAGTGTTTAAAGCGGTTTTCTTCGATAAGTATTTTCCAAAGAGTTTCAAGGATCAAATGGAGAGAGAGTTTCTCAATCTACAGCAGTCTCAGTCGACCGTAGATGCCTATCAGTAGAGGTACGAAGAGTTATTCTTCTTCGCACCGGGCCAGTATGCAAGAGGAGGAGACCAAGACACATAGGTTCACCATGGGACTACGTGGAAGCATCAGAGAGCACATTTTGGGTCTGGACAAGAAGACCTACAACGAGGGCTGTGCGGGTTGCGAGGGTGATAGAGTCCGGTCAGAGGGACACTGGACACAACCCAAATATCAAATGTTATAACTGTCAGCAACTGAGACATGTTGCAAGGAACTGCACTCTACCTAAGAAGCAAGCTCCCCAGCAAGGAAAAGTGTATGTGGTCACCACTGAAGAGGCAGCCGCATCACCTGATGTGGTAACTGGTACGACTTTATCCCTTACTATTTGGTTTATTCTTTCAGTTGCATGAGCATGTAGAACTAAGGGGCAATATATTCCAGGAATTGTAAATGTAGTTGGTTTACCCGCCGCAGTATTATTTGACTGGGGCCACGCACTCCTTTGTTTCTATTTCTTTTGGGAAGCGAATGGAGTTACCAATCAAGCATTTGAACCCAAGCTTGATAGTTCACTCTCCACTAGGAGTCGAAGTGGCTTTGACCGAATATTATGGACCATGTACTGTATGTATTGAGGGCCGAAACTTAGAAGCAAGCCTAGTAATACTTGAGATGGCAGACTTTGATGTCATTTTGGGTATGGATTGGCTAGGCCATCATTCGGCCGTCCTTTTATGTGGTGAAAGGAAGCTTGTGCTTCATCGACAAAGAGGGAAGGGAATATAGCTTCGTTGGGATTAAGCTATCTAGGAAGCGGAAGCTGATCCTCTCCGCCCTAAAAACTAAGAGATGCTTGGAGAAAGGGGGAGTGGGTTATCTCGTATCTGTAGTCGATCTCACGGCAGAGTCACTCAAGATGGAAGATATAGATGTGGTTCGGGAGTTTTCAGATGTATTTCCAGAAGATCTCCCAGGTTTACCACCAGACAGGGCTACAGAATTTGTGATGGGTCTACATCCATCCCTGAATGTCGTTAGACCTTATGCCAGGTTCGGCGCCGGTGTCTAAAGCACCATACAGGATGGCCCCGACCGAGTTAAAGGAGTTGAAGACCCAATTACAAGAATTGCTGGATAAGGGCTTCATACGACCTAGTATATCACCTTGGGGAGCACCTGTATTATTCGTCAAGAAGAAGGATGGAAGTGTACGGCTATGTATTGACTACCGTGAGCTGGACAAGTTGACGATCAAGAATCGGTATCCTTTGCCTAGGATCGATGATTTGTTCGATCAGGTCGCAGGGTGCAAAGGTCTTCTCGAAGATCGATCTCCGATCGGGGTATCACCAATTGAAGATCAAGGCCGGAGATATTCCGAAGATTGCTTTCAGGACGAGGTATGGGCATTATGAGTTTCTAGTTATGTCTTTCGGGTTGACTAATACTCCAGCGTCGTTTATGGAACTGATGAACCGAGTGTTCCATGATATGTTGGACATTTCAGTCATCGTATTCATCGATGACATATTGATTTACTCTAAGGACATGGAGACTCATACAGCGCATTTGAGGGCAGCCCTACAACGCCTGAGAGATGTGAAGCTTTATGCAAAATTCAAGAAGTGCGAGTTTTGGCTGAAGGAAGTAACTTTTTTGGGCCATGTTGTATCTGAAGACGGTATCAAGGTTGATCCAAGCAAGATAGCTGCTATAGTAGGATGGGAAGCACCAAAATCTGTTGTGGAGATTCGTAGTTTCCTTGGGTTGGCTGGTTATTATAGAAGATTCGTGGAAGATTACTCCAGGATCGCTGTTCCACTCACCAGATTGACCAAGAAAGGAGAGAAATTCATATGGACAGATGAGTGCGAGAAGTGCTTTCAGACTTTGAAGTCAAGACTAGTCTCTGCACCTATCTTGACCATCCCAGAACCAAGCGTACCGTTTACTTTATATACGGATGCTTCAGGATTGGGAATTGGGTGTGTTATGATGCAAGGAGAACAGGTGATTGCTTACGCATCAAGACAGTTAAAAGAGCATGAGAAGAACTATCCTACGCATGACTTGGAGCTAGCAGCGGTTATACATGCAATCAAGACTTGGAGACACTACTTGTACGGTGAGAAGTTTCAGATCAAGTCAGATCACAAGAGCTTAACTTATCTCTTCACTCAGAAGGATCTGAATATGAGACAGAGGAGATGGCTGGAATTGTTAAAAGATTATGATTGCGACATCCAGTACCATCCAGGTAAAGCAAATGTGGTGGCTGACGCCTTAAGCAGAAAGTAGGCATCGAAACCTGAGGCAGGACCAAGTGCAAATGCTGCATTGTGTGCTGCAGCCTCGAGTTCAATGGAAATTGATGAAGAACATATTATCGAAACTGCAGAAGATCCAGTCGAGCAAGGCTTGATTCATAAGTTCACTATGATGTTCGCCGCATTGAAGATCTCACCGGGTCTAATTGATGAAGTCAAGGTAGCAATCCTACAGGATCCATATCTCAAGACAGTGCAGGAAGACTTAGAGAAGGGTACGTGCAATCCTGACTTTACCTTGGATTCAGACAAGGTACTCAAGTATCGTGGACGGTTATGTATACCTGAGAGCGAAGACTGCGATATCAGAGACCGAGTTATGGCTGAAGCTCATTACACTCCATATTCGGTACATCCAGGAAGTACCAAAATGTACCATGACTTGAGAAGACTATATTGGTGGAGGGGTATGAAAGCAGATATAGCTCATTTCGTGTTCCAATGTCTGAATTGTCAACAAGTTAAAGCGGAAAGGCAAAGACCCATAGGTTTACTACAGCCGTTATCGGAACCTGCGTGGAAGTGGGATTGTATCACCATGGATTTCGTCACTGGCCTACCTTTGACACTAAGGTCAGTGGATGCAGTTTGGGTTATAGTGGATCGGCTCACCAAGACAGCTCGATTTATTGCGGTCAGACCTCAATATACCATGGAGAAACTGGCCAAGTTATATGTTGATAATATAGTCAGACTTCATGGCGTTCCAGAGAGTATAGTATCTGACAGAGATCCCCGTTTTACATCGAAGTTCTGGGAAGGATTACAGAAAGCTATGGGAACCAAGTTGAAGTTCAGTACAACTTTCCATCCTCAGACGGACGGACAGTCAGAGCGAACCATTCAAATTTTAGAAGATATGCTCCGAGCTTGTGCATTAGATTTCAAAGGAGCTTGGGATGAGAAGCTATCACTTATCGAGTTTGCTTACAACAATAGTTATCAGGCTACAATTCAGATGGCCCCATATGAAGCACTCTATGGGAAAAAGTGTCGTACACCTCTGTTATGGAATGAAGTGGGGGAAAGAAGAATTGTAGGACCGGAGTTTGTTGAAGAAACTTGCCGAGTGATTGATCAGATCAAAGAGAGAGTAAAGACGGCTCAAGTCCGACGGAAGCATTATGCGGATAAACGACGTCGAGATCTGGAGTTTGCAGTGGGTGACAAAGTATTCTTGAAGGTGTCACCGGTGCGAGGTTTGAAACGGTTTGGTAAAAAGGGGAAGCTATGCCCCAGGTATGTGGGACCGTATGAGATATTGAATCGACGTGGTAATGTAGCATATCAATTGGCTCTACCACCATCTATGTCTAGCGTTCATAATGTGTTCCATGTATCATTCTTCGAAGAAGTATGTCAGAGATCCATCGCATATCTTGATCGCTGATCCTCCAGACTTGACTGAAGACTTAACTTTCGAAGTGGTGCCTGTAATGCTCTCAAGCCAAAAAGTTCAGCAACTTCGAACCAAGGATATCCACTATGTGAAGGTGCATTGGAGAAGCCAAAATGTGGAGGAAATTACTTGGGAAGAAGAGAGCGCGATGAGGAAGGAGTACCCTAACCTTTTTGACGATCAAGGTATGTTCAAATTTCGAGGCCAAAATTTCTTTTAAGGGTGGGGGAGTTGTAGAACCTACATGCAAATTTTGGGACGAAATTTCTTTTAAGGGTGGTGGAGTTGTAAGACCCGCACTCTAAAAACCCGGTCTAAACCTTGGTTTTGTGTCATGACAGTCTTCCGATCATCACCGGGCCGGACGGGGCAAGCGGATAACAAACAGGTACAAAATTGGACCGAAGTCGACCAATTATACCTGATTTTAGGTATACCGGTCGATGGTACCGGTCTTGGTACCGGTCGACCGGTATGGCCTGCACAGCTATGTGCGGGAATCTAGAAATTGGTCTCTACGGGTCCCGCTTTCCTGATTTCGAATCCTAGAAGTTTCCTAATCCTAGTAGGGTTACTAAACCCTATTTCTAGCCTATAAATACACCCTTAAGCCTCCTCAAATCCTTTCCATTGTCTCTCACAAACCCTAGAGAAGAGAAAGAGGTGGAAAAGGAGAAGGAGCTAGGAGGAAGAAGAAGGAGCCGCCATTACCGTTCGACGGAGCTCTCCTTACGCCAGTCAATGGTAAGTGCCTGAATCCATCTTCTTACCCTATGTTAGTTGTGTGGGTGGATCAATACCATGCAAAGTAGGTATTGATCTAAAACCCTAAATTGGCCAATAAACCCTAAGTTGCCGTCAAACCCTAGATTCAAGTTTCGAGATGATATTCATCGAAACGAGACTTGAATGAGTTGGGGATAACTCTAACTCAAAGCCTAGACTTATAATGGATAGGAGAAACCCTGAAAATCCATGGAGGGTGATCGTCGGCAGTCGAAAAACCCATGTATGGTCTTTCGGAGACATACCGGTCGACTATACCGGTTGCACATAGTGCGACCGGTATGTTGCGACCGCTACCTCTCGGGAGGTTATCTGTGGGGACCGGCTGACCATACCGGTCGCCAGTCTTTCCCACAGAGCTGCGACCGGTATATGCCACCGGTCAGCTCTGTGAAGGTATTTGTAACCCTGTTGGTTTCCGACTAACATGAAACCTTAAACAATATATTCTAATGAAACCTTAATAATATTGTAGGACTTTGTGACTTATTGTTTGGATCTTGCGACGTGGAGCAAGTTATCGAACGAGCGTCAGGTAAGGGAATCTGACCTAAACCTAATAATTAATGGACAATAAATCGTTGTTAATCATTGAATATCTATGATATGATGTTTGTGCATATTCACATGCCATCCTTTACTTTCAGTTATTATTACTGTTCATGCATTGATAGGATGTGATTGTTAGGCATGTGATTGTTTTCGTTAGTGTGTGGAGTGGGGCATGGGCCTGGGATCGCTCTTCACACTAGCACCTTTTGTAGTATTCTGTCTTAACATGCTTGGTACGGGTGGGGTATCAGGGGAAGGTCGTGGTACGGTGGTCTCCGATATTGATGTTGTCCCGGCCATTGTTATGTGGTACTGAGGATTCCGAGTCGACGCTGGCTTGTCCACGATGCTTTAGCTCTATCTCTATGCCGTAGGGAGTTATGTTGGGATAGGGTCTACCTGCGTATTGTTTCTATCCTAGTGTGTTAGTTGCGGATAGGGTATCAGGGGAGGTGTGGGAATGCCTTAGCTCTATCTCTATGCCCGTAAACGGCTGTGTTGGGATAGAGCATACATTGTTGACATATAGGATTGGTTAGTTGCGAGCCCAGTTTGCGAGCCCCGGCCGTAGGGGCTTAGGTCTGGTATGGGTAGAGTATCAGGGGAGGTGCGGGTATACCTTAGCTCTATCTCTATCCCATGATGGGTGCATGTGGGTTGGTGGTAGTGTGATCTACTGTGCGATGCCACACACTCGTGTATAGAGGTGCGGGGGTCACCAAAACTTTCTATAGTACATTACAAACTTAAAACCAGACCACAGCATAAAATGATTGTTACTCATGCATAATATTGTGAAACTGTCTGATTGTCTTCTCGAAGTGTGTTGTGAGCTCACCCTTTGTGCACATCTTGTTTTAGATATGGATGCAAGGTTATACTGTGGATGATTACGTGAACGCTCCGGCGTATGGAGGTGTAGCTGCTCTGGATGTACAAGCAGGGGAGGACGAGCATGATGCTTCATGCGAGTGCCCTTTCTGCGTATACCTGTGATGGATTTTTATTTATTTGTTTCAGTTATTTTTGGTTGGATTAAAGTGATGTAAGAGATATTATATTATGTGTTTGATTTGAATAATTGGATATTTTATTTAAATTATCAATAGATACTCAGTTCATTCTATTTAAAGTCTTCCGCTGTATATTTATATTCTGATTGTGGTTATGTGTAATGGTTTGTATGGGTGGACACGGCCTATTCGAGATCCTGGTGTGAACCGTTGGTTCAATGACGGTTCACTCACACCGTTCTGGTTGGTTCAGAATTGGGGTGTGACACCCGCAGCTCATTAAACCTGAGAAGGTCCTCCCCCACATGCGATAATGCATTGGTCCCTTGCGCTACATGTGATAACATCGAACCATTCCCCATCGCCAGAGGCATCTACTCCATCTGCCCAGGTGCTCCACCCAGTAGCCAAAACTGATTTATAGCCATCACAAGCACCACCGGATCCCTCACCGATCATGAGAGATGACTGGAATCTGATGATATGAACACAACAACATCCACATCATTCCCCGAAGGTCCACCCAACTCTTCTTCAACCTGCAAATCACAACGAATATGATCACCCGACACCACCACATGAGTTCTTGGATTATCCTTGGCACATGCGATAATGGCTGAAGGCCTTATCATATTGGATAATGGTAGGTGTAGAAAAATTGACATAGGTTCACCTTCGCGCCAGCTAGATCCTCCCCGTGCTATCACTATCATCTCCGCAGAGAGAACACAACCGCTGGAACTTCTTCAGGTAGGACAGATCCAACTGAACCCAGCATCAGATCTGTTTTTCGTTGAGCACCAACCATGTGAACACCACCTGTTACCTAAGATAAAACCTGGTTCAGTTGACTAGGCTACCCTTCCACCAGAAAAAACATACCCTCTCCACCTACTATCGTCTTTGGTATCCCATAACTACCGACAGTAGGTAAGGGCGTTAAACGATATGGTCTCGGTTTAATGGATTGATTCGGTTTCGGTTCGGTGTGTAATAAGTAAAACCAAAACTGAACCATTTATTAAACAATTTCAAAATGCTTACCAAAACCAATTATTAATTGGTTTGGGTTTTTCGGTTTTTAAAAGGTTTCATTGTAGGGAGGGAGATGTAGGGAGTTGGACACAAAGTAGAGGGAAAACCAAGGAAATCATTAAAATAATTTTAATCGTATATGAAAGTGGACTTACGATTTAACAGTATGCCATGAGAAAAGCATTAAAATATAATTTATTTTTACAAATATAGGCATTTAGCACAAATGGATTAAAGTAAAGGTTTAATCGGTTTTAACGGTTCCAAATAGTTGGTTTAAACGGTTTCATTCTTGAATCCAAAATCGAACCGTTAACTAAACAGTTTCATTTCTAAAACCAGAATTGAACCATTTAATAATCGGTTACACGATTTCAGTTTAAATGGTTCAGTTCGATTTTAATACACGGTTCGGTTTCATTTTTGACACACTTAACAGTAGGATTACGAGAATCTTGCTGACACACAACATCTACATATCGAGACACATTATCATCTCCTGGCACCCTTAGATTGCCATCGTGAACCCTTCTTCCACGCCCGGCCAACTCTTACCAAAAGCCCGAGCACACCTCCATCAGAAGATTCGGCCACTACTGGCATACAACCTCTCCCGGTGGTTCCGTTGGCCTACTTGAACCTCACAGACACCCCTTGTAACTAATTACGGGAACCCGTCTCCAGCCCAGGTTCTGCCTCTTTGGAAAAACCTCGCAAAACCCCTAACTTCATCCCTTCCATAGTGAAACCCTAATTTCCCCCCTTGCAACTGAGACCAAATCCCGGCTCCTTCTATCATTGGGTCATAGGCCATATCACTCACATCTACACCCGGTAAGTAATCTGATTTTTCCTCTAGATCTAGTTCCCTCGCTGGAAACCTAGATTTGGTAGTTTTTTTCTCCAAAATAACTACACCATTCACTAACGAAAAGCCATCCGATACCCTTATTGGATATTCTTCAACACAAAGATCTCTTGCAATGCATTCATCGTTCAGTATTCCGGATAGTATTCCGGCCATGATCATATCCCCAAAAAAACCATCACTCATCTTTATGGTTCCTTCTTGTACACCAACAACAACAGCAAATCGATTACCATATACTTTTGACGATAAATAGGCACAATCCTATCAGTTACCATCCCTGCTTCTTCAACAATAAACCCTAGATTTGTCGATCTAGCTTGTGATGATCCATCGTAACCCTCCCCAAGTGTTACAGTTCGTTTTTTCCAATACCCCAGAACCAACTCTATTCACTGTAAGTGTTCTTGGGAATAGTTTCAACAATAACGTTGGCAGCTTACGGTAACTTCCTTATTGTGGGATAATAACCCACTTTTTCCAAAACAATGATGGTACATTTTTCAATTTTTTTTGTCTTTTTTTTTTCTTCTTCATCTCTAACTAACCTTTGTGCACCTCCCCTTTCTTCCAGATCTGTAATGATCTACTTGAACTTGGCTCTGATACCACTTGTTAGAGATAGAAGCATAAACAAGAGAAAAAAAAGAAGAACAAACAAACACACAATCACAAGGACTTACAGTGTGGTTCAGCACCCAATGCGGAATACTTACCTCCACCCCAAATAATAAGATAATTTCTTTATTCACCAAGAAAACTCCACACCTCTCTCCATCTCACAAAGTATTTTTCCTTTTGCTCTGTTACCTAGGGTTTTCCCATAGAGACAATATATAGACTCCCTAGAAACCCTAACCCTACACAATTACAACTCAAACCTAAATTACAAATACAACTCCAGTAATTATGTGGACCCTACATAATACAAGACATAACCCAACAAAATGATTAAAAGATTCTTTGGGTCGATTGTCCTGAGATGCATGTCGTTGTTCTTTATGAGTTAAGTGAAGTTTAAGTGAAATAAGAAGGTCAAAACCATTTTCCTTTAAAGCACCCAAGGGTATATTTGTCAATTTATTCTTAAGTTTAACACCATCTTAAAAAAAAAAGTGACAGTTGTAATTGTTTGAAAAGTTTGGAATGTACTTGATTTATGGACAAATACAGGTTAGGTACAAGTAATTTTTCCCAATAACTTCTATTTTAATGCTTTCCACATGACATACTTTTGAACCATAAATTCACTTTCATATATAATTAAAATTATTTTAATATTTTCCTTAGTTTTCCCACTATTTAAAAACCAAAAAAACGAAACTGATTAGTAATGGGTTTTGGTAAGCATTTTCAAAGCATTTAATAAATGATTTTGTTTTGGTTTTACTCCATACACCCCCAATCAAAATCAGACTGAATTAAATCACACGGTTTAACATCCATAAGTGGAGGGAATTCACAGCTAAGCCGTTAAACCAAAACTGCACCACTAATCAGTAATGAATCTTCCTTGGATTTTGGATAATTGTTGTCCGAATTCCTTGTATGATACATGTATTAATAAATAAGTTTTTACTAGAAAAAAAAAAAAAAAAAAAAAATTTCTCCCTTGTGGCTCGGAATTTGACCCCACAATCCAGAGCATGCAAATCCTATCCTTATTTGAAGCAGTTTCTGTACAAAACCATCCTTAAGAGCTTTTCAGGAAAATTCTTGCAAATTCTTCGAGTAAGTGAGAGGACTGTGGCCTTCTTCCCCAATATTCAGTTCTGGGTATACAAATCTGCTCTCAAGATCCATCTGAGAACTTGACTTGAAGCTCTTGTATAATATGCAGCCTGCAACGGTGTTGAGGATACTGAAAAGGGAGTATAAGTATGCAATAAACATCCCTTCCAATACCATGGAGGGGCTGAACCTTTCAGAATGTTTAAATACTCTTACGATCCTGTACTGAAACAAGGCTTCCACTAAGGCCTGTCCCATATTGACAGGGAGAGCCAGAAAAAGTGCGGTTGAGGCCCTGCCTCTGATCAGTGCACCGGCTCTGAGGATTGCTAGAATCCCGCTGCAGTTTTCCGTCCCTGCTATAACCAAGGATATGTTGCAGACAATAAGAGTATTTGCAAGGATGATTGAGTAGAAGATAGCAGAGGCGGCTGACATGATAAGAATGAAATTGGGTGAAGAGAAACCAGAGGCTTCCAGGATATTGAAGACAAGGAAGAGCAGAGAGAAGACGGCTGCATTTGTTAAGAGAATAACAAATAAGTTGCAGAGGTGGGTGATGAGGAGGGGAGCATAAAGGGGTAGGAAAGAAAAGAAGGAAGGTTGAAGAGATCCCTTGCGGTGATGAAGGGCATGAATTACACAGGCTTTTGCTAGTAGGAGAAAGGAGAGGGTGAAAGGGATAGATAAAATTGAAGAAGATATAGTTTCAGATAACTTCAGATTGAAAAACAAGAAGAAATTTGATGAGGATGGGAACCCAGCTGCATCAAAGAGTAATTGAAGACGAACATGAATGGTTGAAAGGAGAGGTAACAACGATGGTACTGGGGACTGAGAGAGGAGAAATGAAGCAGAGGCAGGGAATGCAAGAATTGCAGCCGTTGAGGTGAAGTACTGGTAGTTCTTCAGGACCTTGTAGATTGATCTCCTGATGATCTTGCTTGTTCCCTCCATGAGAATTGATGAAGTTTCTTTCATTAAGGTGAAGATGAAGATGGGAATGGATTGTCTCAGAACTTCGAAATAGGACCTTTATATAAAAAGAAGAAGCTAATCAAACCCTGATAAAAAAAAATGGAAGTTCTTCAAATGGGCAAACCTTGGTAAAAACTGGTACCTTTGAATGAGAACTGTGAAGCTCCTTTGTTTGGGCACGAAGGAATATCAATGCTAGTTTAGTTTTGTTGGTGAAGTGTCAACTTAGTTTGTTAACATTTCTTTTCCCTATCTACGTCATCTCAGCGGCATTCATTTTTATATTAAACTTCATTTGGTCATGTGGCCCTGACTCAGTCTGGTCTTTGCACTTAGAAAATCCCTATGTTATTAGATGTGTGACCATGTGTTGAATATGAGGGCTCAACAATTCAGCGGTTCAAGTTAGAGCGTCAGAAGACCCACATCCCAACTTGGAAGATGAGACTATTCTCTATCTATTTTATCTTCATAATTTATTATTATTATTTTTTTGATAAATATTTTTTTGACATTTCTTGTGAAATTTTTATTTTAAAAATTTGAACTGGTATGTGCAAGGACTCCCACATGTGTAAATTAAAGAAGTTGTAGATTATTTGGTAGTCAATATATGACTAAATTCTCAATACATGTACTATGGACATGTGGTATTGCGGCTGAAATTTGGACTGACACATTGATGGGGTCCTGGGCTACAATGAACCAAAACCATGCAATAGATAGGGTTGGACCTCGGTCGGAGGGTGACTCTTGATACTTAAATCGATATCCGATCAGCATTAGCAGCAAATGCTATGAGTAGAAAGAGTAGTATGCAGATAATGAGTTATTAGATACATTTACCATTTGAATACCTGATTATTTATAGGATGACGACGATGGAGAGATCCTCATTGGTATGGTGGCGGCCTAGAACCTTGGGCCATCGTTATGGGGAACCACAATCCGTTAAGGACTGTACTACTTCTGATATAATCCTCTTACGCATCACCCCCACCTGTTGTCCACATACTAGTGGAATATTTTTATGCATATGATGCGGAGATCGAAGACAGTAAAAACCCACTCTAATGCCATGTAAAGTTTCCATTAAAAAAGTAAGACTAGAAAACTTGAAAAGAAGAAGATGATTGTTTTGAAAAAGGTTATCCATCAGATGAACGAGATGAGATAGACCCACTTACTAAATTTATTAGATCTACATGAAGATTCTGTTAGATGTCTCTTATCCTTTATATGGCGTGGATAGATGTACATCATGTACTGATAGCATTTTGGTTATAAAATAAGCGGAACCCAAAAATTTTTCTATTTTTTTCCCTTCAGATTCCATATAATTTGGTGGGTTTTGTCCTTTTTTTTTTCTTTGTTAAATGTCAACAAATTTGATTAATAATAGAAAATGAGTAAAAAATACAAATCACTTATTGATACAACCCCACCTTTGGCATTGTCATCAATAGGGCCCAATAGGAATTAAAGATGTTGAAGCTAATTGTTTATACATTCCACCTTCGGCATAGCTATCAATAGAAGGTACAAACAACAAATAAGAAGAGAACTATATAGATCATCTATTGAATCCATATCTTGGGCATCCTAAAGCATCCCACACAACTTCTCTAGCAATAATAGAGGGGCAACTAGCCATATACAATTAATCTGTAATTTCACACTGTCCCTAGCTAAGATGTCTGCCATTGTATTGGTTTCTCGAAAACAACGAGTAAACCTCCATTATGATGATTCTAAAAAGTCCTGAATAGATAACCATTGTTGGTGTAGTTGCCATGAAATTCTACGGTTTTGGATAGCTTCCCTAACCAAGTTGGAGTTTCCTTCAATCCAAAGCATATGATAGCCATTGTTGGCTACTAGCCGTGTCCCAATCAAAAAAGCCTTGAATTTGGCTAGGTTATTTGTAGTAGTACCCAGGCATTGTGAGAATGCTAGAAGAACTTTGCCTGAGCTATCTCTAAAAATGCCACCTACACCAGCTTTACCTGGATTACCTATGGATGACCCATCTATGTTGAGCTTGACCCATCTCATCATCGGTTTTCTCCAAAGAAGTTTAGTAATCACTCTAGTCCGAGGCTGTTTTGGCACTAAGTGAGGACTATGAGCCACTAATAAATCTGTCGCTGAATGTATATAACACGGCATCTTATGAGATAAATCTGATACATCTCTAAGTATCCATGGAATTACCATAGTTTGAATCATCTATAATCCATCATGACATGATCTATTGCGTGCTAACCAAATGTTTCCAAGGGATAACAATCAGAGAAGAGTTCCATATATCCGGAACGCCCATGAGTCTTCTCTTCCTTCTCCACCATTCAAATATGGATTGAATGGACTAAAAACCAGGCCAACTAGATTAGAAGTATCTGGGAATAGCTTTCCAAATCGCAACTGCAAAGTCACATTCTAGAAAGACATGATGCATAGTCCACATTATTGTGGCATAAATGACATATGGAGGCCAATGAAATATTCTTTTTGGTAACAAGTTCATCAGTTGGCAACTTTTCATGAGCTAATCTCAAACCAAAAGTACTCAATCTTGGCCTAAGATTTTTTTCCCAAACAATGCTATACCAATTCGGCATAGGTGCTTTTAGTCTTAAAAGCGACCATGCTGATTTCACAGCGATTTCACAGTGACTTCACCACCGATAGTCCCATTCTATTGAAGTTTATCGTCGTAATCATTTACAAGAGGTATTGCTTTTGCCGTGTCAAATCACTGTTGAAAAGTGAGTTAGATGTCATTGGGAATTCCCATTCCTCTTCCACAATAAAATCAACAACTTTAGTTTTGAAGTCATTGAAAAAAGCTTCTTCCAAACCAGCCTTTTCTATTAAGGAAAAATCACCCAACCATCTATCCCTCGAGAAATTTATGCTTTTTCCATTTCCAATTATCCAGTGGCAGTGGGATAAGACCCAATTCCATGATTGTTTGATGCCAAGCCATACTATAAACTCTGGGATCCCGCTTCTGAAATTGCCTTATCTTTTTAAGTACCTCCCTCTAAAGTACTTTGCCATGGCTGAGTTTCTAGTTTTCAAGATAGCTTGTTTATATCAACTAATCTTCTAACTTCTAATGTCACGCCCACCTTTAGACTTTGGTAAGCACATCTGTGATCATCTAATCACAATTGATTTCTTTTCATTTGGATTCCCACACTAGATAAAATTCCTCATCCACCCTTTTATTGTTTTGATCATAGATGATAGCCATCTGTAGACAGAGAAATTGTGCAAAAAGTTGCTAGACAAGACTCTTTTCACTAGTTCCACCCTTCCAACCATTGAGCAACCATCCCTTCCACACAAAGAACTTCTTTTTAAACATGTATAAAAGTGGCAAAAGGTGAGATTTTTCTTACATGCCCGATATCCATTCCTAAGTATTTTGTAGGAAAGTGTCCTATAGTGAAACCCAAGGTAGACAAAATTCTATCCCTTTTGGAGGTACTTATAGATCCAAAGAAAACTTTACTTTTTGTTAAGTTTAATGACTGGTCTGAGCTGGCTTAGTAGTCATCAATAAATTTCATGAGCTTTTTAACATCTCTTATATTTGCATTTATAAAAATAAAAATATCATCTGCAAACATAAGGTGAGTTGGCACTATAACACTTTTTAGAGGAGGCAGAATCCCAATATTTTTCATTCTGTTTAAGCCAAGGCATAAAACCTCCTCTGCTAATATGAAAAGTAGAGGAGATAAAGGATCTCCTTGTCTCAAACCTCTTTCAGCCCCAAAAAAAACCAACTGGGCCACCATTAACTAGTGCTGACATCCTTGTTGACTGAAGCATAGCTGAAAATCTTTGTACAAATATGTCTGAAAAACCAAATCTTTTTAGGACTGTAAATATGAAAGGTCACTCAATAGTATCAAAGGCATTTTGAATATCCAGCTTCAGAGCAATGCTACCACCTCTTACTTTCCTTCCCATCAAATTTGCTGATTCAAATGCCATGCTAATATTGTTTGTGATAAAGCAACATTTTACAAAGGCACCTTAATCTTCTGAAATTTGGTTCCTCATGAAAGATCTCATGCGAGTGGCAAGAATTTTTGGAATTATTTTAAAAATAAAGTTTCCTACACATATTTGTCACACCCCAATTTCGACTGAACCAGAAGTGTGAGTGAACCGGTACTAAACCACGGTTCACACCAGGATCTCGAAAGACCGTGTCAACCAATCATCCCTGAGCAAGCTAACATAATCCAGAGTAATACTAGCAGCGGAAATAATTAATAACAATGAGCTGAACTAAATGATAAATTAAAATAAATAATCCCATTATTCCATCATCCCTCAAAATTTAAATAATATTTAATTACAAGCTTAACAGAAAATAAAAGATTAAAACCAATCATAAAGGAAAGACACAGAAGGAGCACTCGCATAGCGCATCATGCTCGTCCTCCACACTCTGTGTCTCCAGGGCAGCCATCGTACTGTAGGCTGGGGCGGTCACGAAGTCCTCCACTGTATACCCTGCATCCAAATCTGAAAAGAGATATATATATCGGGGTGAGCTACAACACAGCTCAGTAAAGCACAAGACCAATGCAACATCCACATGCATGAGATAACATTACAATTTGGGTCAGGTATAACTTGCAAATGTGCTATGGTAAGGTTTGGCGACCACCGCACCTCCATGCACGAGAGTGTGAGCACACCCAACAGTCAGGCACCTACCACACTACTACTGTTGCCCCACATCACTCACTCCGGTATAGAGATAGGACTCGAGTCTGGCGGGCAGGAAGAACCACAATCCCACGTTCTGCCCCTGATACCCCATACCGTATCAATACCTATACCCCTATTGGCAAGGGCTTGCAAGGTCACGGCATAGGGATAGAGCTAGAGCGTGCAGGCCAGGCTGGAGACCACAATACCTCACCTCCCCCTGATACCCTACCCGCAACAAGCATACCAAGATGGAACTATACGCAAGTAGGCCCTATCCCAACATCACTCCCTATGGCATAGGGATAGAGCTAAAGCGTCATGGCCAGGTCAACGTCGACGTCGGAGATCACCATGCCACATCACTGTGGCCAGATCAACGTCAACATCAGAGACCACCTGCCATAACCTCCCCCTGATACCCCATCCATACCAAGCATGCTAAGATAAGGTACTACTGAAAAGTGTCGGGGTGAGGAATGATCCCAGGCCCCTGGCCCTTCCCATTCCACACTCCAACTAAAACAATCACATGTCTAACATCCATCACACCTAGCATATGAAATGCATGAACAGATAAATCAAATAGAATTTACACTACATGACATGTGATATGCACAATCCATCAAACAAAGCATATAGATTGATACAGAAAATAAAGAGCTCTCTAAGGTTTATTATTAATTCTTTAATTTAAGTTTCGGGTCTTATCCCTTACCTGACGTGTGGTATCAATCCTTTTCGGCGTCAGAAGTTTCACATACAAGTCCTACACAATCATGTTTACATGTTAATTTCCATTTATTAGAGTTTTAAAAACCAAAACCTGGCTTTCCCAAACAAACAGGGCTCGGAACACATACCGGTCTCGCACATACCGGTCGCAGGATAGTGCAACCGGTATGGTGAGACCGGTATACATACCGGATGCACACATACCGGTCTCACTCAGATCTGACTGAGTGCGACCGGTATGGTGCCAGCGGTATGCATACCGGATGCACACATACCGGTCTCACTCAGATCTGGCTGAGTGCGACCGGTATGGTGCCAGCGGTATACATCGCGGCCCATACCGCGGGACTCTCCCAAGGGTATACCCTACGACGTGATTTCCGAGAGCGAGGTCTCCACGGTAGCTCCCTAAGGTTTCACCTATCTTCTGCTAAGGTCCGATCCCCGTAAAGTCCTACGGATCGCGGCTAGAACGCCGCATAGCGTCCCAGATCCGAAAAGAGACAGGATTGGCATCTAGGGCACAAATCATCAGATCCACCCTACGGGTAGATCCTAAGGGTCTCCCCTATCAATTGCTAAGGTCCATTCTTTGAAGGGTCCTACGGATCTTGGCTAGAATGCCAAAAACCAACCAGATCCGAAAGAAAGACGAAAGAAACCTAAGCATTTTCCATCAGATCTCACGCCGCTTCGCGGCTCCGATCCGATAATCAACACTACAGGAAGGATAGAGCACTTTACCGGTAGCGGTTGTCAGTTGGCGGCGTGTACCTCCACCGGCAGCTCCTTCCTGGGCGGCGTCTACCTCCTTGAACCCTCAACTCCTTCTCCGAACAAAGGGGTTCACGGAGTGTCTCCCCCTCTATTAATAGAGGGAGGCCGTCCAAAGCACGCTCCCCCCTCATATGGAAACTTTAAGTTTCCATTTTTGAGAGAAACACAGCTGGAGACGGACTCCAGCCGCTCCGAACTATACCGGTCTCGCACATACCGGTCGCAGGATAGTGCAACCGGTATGGTGAGACCGGTATGCCATACCGCTGGCCCATACCGGTCGCAGGATAGTGAGACCGGTATGGTGCAACCGGTATCCTGCAACCGGTATGGTGCAACCGGTATGGTGCAACCGGTATGGACTTAACCATTTTTACACCTTTTTCGTACCTGAAATTTACTGGTTCTTCATCCGGCTTCTTGCGTGGTCCCTTGCCCGGCTTCGCTTTCCGGTCCGGTTATGATTGGGGCACCTGTCATCGCATAAAACCATGGTTAAACCGGGTTTTAGAGCACGGTTCTTACAACTCTACCACCCTTAAAAGAAATTTCGTCCCCGAAATTTGCATGTAGGTCTTACAATTCCCCCTCCCTTAAAAAAATTTCGTCCCCGAAATTGTACGTACCTTCAGAGTCGAAAAGACGGGGGTATTCTTTTCGCATGGCATCCTCCTCTTCCCAAGTAATTTCCTCTACGTCCTGACTTTTCCAAAGCACCTTGACATAGTAGATATCCCGCCTTCGAAGATGTTGTACCTTTCTGCTAAGGAGTTGGATTGGCACTACCTCAAAGGTTAAATCTTCGCCAACTCCGGAGGATCAGCAACAAGGATATGCGAAGGATCTCGCACATACTTCTTCGGTAGGGACACATGGAAAACATCGTGGACGCTAGACATTGCCGGCGGCAATGCAAGTTGATAGGCCACTTTGCCGCACCGGGACGGAATTTCATAGGGCCCCACATATCTTGGACACAATTTCCCTTTTCTACCGAACCGCTTCGGGCCTCGCTGGCCGGTGATACCTTCAAAAACACTTTATCACCTACCATGAATTCAAGATCCCGCCGCCTGTTATCGGCATAGTGCTTCGACGCCTCCGAGCTGTCTTTACCCGGTTCCCGATTTGATCCACTCGCCTTGCGGGGTTTCTTCTACAAATTCAGGTCCAACGATTCTTCTTTCACCGACTTCATCCCATAATAGAGGTGTCCGACATTTCTTCCCATACAAAGCCTCGTATGGGGCCATCCGGATCGTGGGCGGTAAACGTTGTTTTAGGCAAATTCAATGAGAGATAGCTTCTCATCCCAAGCCCCCCTTGAAGTCAATAGCACATGCCCGAAGCATGTCTTCCAAAATCTGGATGGTCCTTTCGACCGACCATCGGTTTGAGGGTGGAAGGCTGTGCTAAACTTCAATTTCGTTCCCATTGCCTTCTCGCAGTCCCTCCCGGAACCCGGATGTGAAGCGAGGGTCTCGTCGGATACAATACTTTACGGGACCCCATGGAGTCCGACTATGTTGTCCACATACAACCTTGCCAACTTGTCCATGGTATACCCGGGGTCCGACGGGGATAAATCTAGCAGTTTTGGTTAGGCGATCCACAATTACCCATATCGCATTCACCAACCTCGGAGTCATGGGTAGGCCGGTGACGAAGTCCATGGTAATACAATCCCACTTCCACGCGGGCTCGGGCAGTGGTTGTAGTAGTCCTGCAGGTCTCTCGTCTTTTCGCCTTGACTTGCGACGGTTTAAGCATTGGAATACATGTCGAGCCACATCGGCTTTCATTCCCCTCCACCAGTACAACCTTTTCAAGTCGTGGTACATTTTCGTGTCTGCCGGGGTGTATTGAATATGGAGTGGCGTGAGCTTCCAACATAATCCGAGTCCGGATTCCCGGATCTTCATCCTTAGGTATGCACAAATGCCCACGATATCCGAGTACCTTGTCCGCATCTAGCGTAAAGTCGGGATTGGCTCGACCCTTTTCCAAATCCTCTTTAAATCGTCCCGAGGTATGGGTCCTGTAAGACTGCTACC
The DNA here is from genome assembly GCA_028583415.1 of Protea cynaroides. Classification (NCBI taxonomy): domain Eukaryota; kingdom Viridiplantae; phylum Streptophyta; class Magnoliopsida; order Proteales; family Proteaceae; genus Protea; species Protea cynaroides. Next base: position 60,162,111 of record CM053268.1, on the reverse strand, counting down.
TTTAATTCCTCCTTCAGGTCGGGCAAGTGAAGCATCTATATATAGCATAAATGGGCGGTCTGGAGCTGGAATTGTCAATATAGGTGCCGATACCAGCCTTGACTTCAACGTCTGGAAACATTTCTCGCACTCATCCGACCATATGAACTTCTGCCCCTTTTTGGTCAACTTGGTGAGTGGAACAGCAATCTTGGAATAGTTCTCCACAAACCTTCTGTAGTATCCGGCCAAGCCCAGGAAACTACGAATTTCAGCGACTGTCTTCGGTGCCTCCCAACTGACTATGGCTGAAATCTTGCTTGGGGTCTACCTTAATTCCCTTCGGTGACACCACGTGACCAAGGAAGGCCACTTCATCTAACCGAACTCGCACTTCTTGAATTTTGTATACGCTTTTCTTTCCTCGGTCTACGTAATGCGGCTCTCGAGATGCACCGCATGCGTCTCCTGGTCCTTGGAGTATACAAGGATGTCATCAATGAAAACTATAACCGATGTATCCAACATGTCATGGAATACTCGGTTCATTAATTCCATAAATGATGCCGGTGCGTTAGTCAATCCAAAGGACATCACAAGGAACTCGTAGTGTCCATACCGTGTCCTGAAGGCGGTCTTTGGGATGTCTGAGTCCTTAATCTTTAGCTGGTGATACCCAGACCTCAAGTCAATCTTTGAAAACACACTTGAACCTTGCAGCTGATCAAACAAGTCATCTATTCTAGGTAATGGGTACCTGTTCTTGATAGTGAGCTTGTTCAACTCTCGATAGTCCATGCACAAGCGCACACTGCCATCCTTTTTCTTCACAAAGAGCACAGGTGCTCCCCAAGGTGAGATGCTTGGTCTTATAAACCCCTTGTCTAAAAGTTCCTGCAGTTGGGTTTTTAATTCTTTTCATTTCGGTAGGAGCCATCCCCTGACGGAGCCTTAGACACGGGCGCCACCCCGGTAGTAAGTCTATCACAAACTCGGTAGCCCCGTCGGTGGTAACCCTGGTAATTCTTCTAGAAACACATCAGGGAACTCCCGTACGATCTGGATGTCTTCCAATTTCGGTGTTTCAGCGGTCACATCTACCACTGACACAAGATATCCTACTCCTCCTTTCTCTAAGCACCTCTTTGTTTTTAAGGCTGAGAGTATGAGTTTCCTCTTTCTTGGCAACTTAACCCCTTTGAACTGAAACTCATTCCCATCGCTGTCCTTGAGCATCAACTTCTTCTCAACACATAGCAGGTTTGCTGAGTGTTTAGCTAACCAGTCCATCCCCAGAATAACATCAAAATCTGACATCTCCAGTTGGACTAAATTGGCTTCAAGTTCTCGTCCCTCAATACACACTGGGCAAGGTCCATAATAGTCTTCTAATACCACCTCGATCCCCATTGGTGACCGAACTAGCAGACTTGGTTGTAAGGTCTTGATGGGATGTCCTAGCCCTTTCCCGAAGGATACTGAGACAAATGAATGAGTGGCCCCAGAGTCAAACAGGACCCTTGTAGGTATCCCTGCTATATTTACTGTTCCTGAGGTTGTAAGTTGTAGCACTTGACGTTAGGGGCCGGCCCCGTTACTTGCGAGGCCATTGCAGGAGCCGATTTGGGAGGTATGGTACTAGCTTGCGGCCTGAATGGACGGTATGGCCTGTTGCCTCGTCCGCCTCCACCTTAGAATTCAGTATTTGGCCTCTTCAAACCTCGGTTCTTGGCCACAAAGCTGTCCCTCTGACTTGACTCAATGACACGAGCCACCTGTACAGCTTCATTGTAAATGACCAAACCTCGACCTATAACATGTTCTCTGATCGTGCCACGTAGTCCCATGGTAAAACGGTGAGTCTTAGTCTCTTCCTCTTGCATGTTGGTGGGAGCGAAGAAGAACAACTCCTCATACTTCTGGCGATACGCCTCTACGGTCATCTGTGATTGCTGTAGATTTAGGAATTCCCTCTCCATCTGGTCACGGAAACTCCTGGGGAAGTATTTGTCGAAGAAGGCTTCTTTGAATATAGGCCAGGTGATAACCTGGTGCTTGGTTTCCAAGTACCTTCGAATGGAATTCCACCACCCATTGGCCTCTTCCTTCAACATGTGAGTAGCATACAAGACCTTATCTTCATCCTGACAGTCCAACAACCTAAAATTTTTCTCCATCTCTGATATCCACTGTGCTGGCCACAGTGCTTTCCCAGACTTCCCTGTAAATGTGGGTGGTTTAAGCTTCAAGAACCCATCCACTGCCTTAGCAAGGCTGTTCTGAGCATAGGGCGCCTGTCCATACCACTGTGGCTGATAAGCGTAGCCACCCTGACTACCTCCCTGATAGCCACCATAGTGTGCACCCAGGATATGGACCCCGGATGCGTCCCCCGATACCCTCCGTGGTCCCGATTATATCTTGGTGTGCCGGTAACCGGGTGAGGCTTAGTGACGGGTGGTTCTTGTCCGTGTTGGAATTCCAGGTTCTGTGTTTACCCCCACGGTGTTGCTTGAACATTTCTGCCGACGGTGACCGGCACATCCGTAGGTCTTGTCTACGGGCTCGGGTGGTCTGAGCATTTTGGTTATTTCTTCAAAAAACTTATTTTGCTGTGCCGCCATACTAGACATAAAATTTGCCATCTTTGTTTCGGAGCTTGAAGATGGCTGCCCCTGGGATGGCGACTCTTCACTCGCCTGCCTTAAATTCTCAGTTGCGTTCAGGGGGTTCTGCTCTTCCCCACTTATTCTCTCTTATTGCCCTTCAGAGTTCTCTGTACCTGAACTCCTGTCTATAGCAGACGTCCTTGAGCGATGACGTCTGCGGTGAAACCTTCGACCATTACCTCTTGCCATTGGTACTTTACTCTGCCTTGTAAGAACCTGAATACATCAAGACACATGGAGCAATTTAGAAAAATGTATCCCAACAATTTATAGCCTCAACATGTGCATCTAGTATTTAACAAGAATGGCAGGGAAGAAGATAAAGTAACAGAAAGTAATCAGGCTAAAATTTTCAAATTTACTAGATAATCCTCATTTCACCAACTTACACAGTCATAGGGTCGAAAAACCCCCCGTTCAAAAAGTTTTTGATACCGATTTGTACAATCCAAATACCTCTGGAGTTTCTTGGCAAGGTACTGGACTTTCGGGGAGAAAAACCCCTTTTTGCCCATACCGGTCGGACCATACCGCTGGGAGGTACCGGTCGCGGGATAACGCAACCGGTATACCTCTCAGCAGGTACCGGTCGCGGGGTACCGCTGGGAGGTACCGGTCGCGGGATAGCGAGACCGGTATACCTCACGGAGTACCGGTCGGGGGCGGGGGAGGTACCGGTCGCGGGATAGCGAGACCGGTATACCTCACAGCAGGTACCGGTCGCACGGTACCGCAGGGAGGTACCGGTCGCGGGATAGTGCGACCGGTATACCAAGAGACAGAATTTTCTCTTTAAAAATCGCGATTTTCTTCTCTTTTCCTCACTTCTTCTCTGGCTTAGACTCCGGTGGCGATTCCCTCTCCGCTTCTCCGAGTTGCTACAGTGCATCCGGAGTCCTTAGGATCGGTTTTCACTCTTGCAAGAGTCTCCACGTCGACTAAAAAGGTAAGCTTCTTCTCTCTTTCTCTCTTTAGATGATTTTACATCGTCTTTTCACCCAAAACTAAATTTTCTCTCAAATTGAGGAATTCCAACCGTGGAAAACTCTTTTCGTTGCTTGGGAAAGGTTCTTGGGGTCCCTCTGAGTGAAACCCCTCAACCTATTTGGAGTTCCATCGGTTGGTTTGCAAGAAACCAACAAAAAATCGATTTTAACCTAGGTTTTGGGAAAAATTTCGATTTTTCTTGAATTTGTTTGATTTCTCCCAATTTTTCACCTGGTATGCCTAAGTTTGGTTTGATGGAAGAGAGTGGGGGTTACATAAGTCCTCCTCCCCAAACTTTTGGGTGAGTTCGAGGCTTTTACACCATTTACAGCCGTTACTCTGCCGAAATTTTCTCAAAATTTAACACTAACCGTTACGCTTCCTTGATTTCACAGGTTATATAATTTCCACACTCCAAGGAGACGTTCCATCAAACACAATGAGCAGCACGCCTCCCCCAGCCACCTCGTATAACGAGAGGTATTTTCGTTCGGCGACGGCCGCTTCACGGTTTGATTGGTTTCAGTCCAAAAACATAGAATCCGGCCGGTACGTCAACCTGGAGCATCTCCATCGCTTTGATGTAGCATCGGCTTTTGGGATTTTGGGGTGGTTACCCGTCATTCAGTATCGAGAACGCACCCGCCCAAATCTGGTAAAGCTATTTTTCTCCAACCTAGAGGTGGAAGGAGATGTGGATGACTAGGACAATGCTAGAAGTATGTGCATCACAAGCTATGTGAAAGGGGTGGTAATCTCCTTCAACACAGTAGAGCTAGCCGTTCTACTAGGGGTTCCAGACGATGGGGACCTTGTTTACTGTGTCGCCAGGGTCAAAGGGTACCTTGATGAGTACACCAGGCGATGATAGCCGCGCAGATATTAATACCGGGGCGGGTTATGTCGGCCTCAAATCTTCATCCCTTACCTCGCCTATATTGCCGGATCATTCAGCATAATATCGTCCCTCGAGTGGGCATTATGGAGAGGTATCTCAGTTGACCCGAGTTCATTACCTACAGCGTGGCCTCCGGTACCGGGTTTGTCCGCCCCTACCCGATCATGCGGGTTATGATCATTGCGGCGATGCCCGATGTGTCGGGTAACCTTCCATATGGTAGGTTGATTACGGCACTTCTACATCGTTTGGGTGTCGGTATGCGGGAGAGGCACCTAGGGAGGTGACCATGAACTCGGATATTGATGCCGAGGCCATCTACAAGATGCGGATGGACGACCTAGAGCTCGGTGATGAGGAGTTACAGGCTCGTCCCCCCCCGCCCGAAACCATGCGGCTCTTGCCGCGGCAGCCAGCTGCAAAAGCAAGCAGATGTCGTCGAGATGGGGGGACGATGAGGACACCCACATGGAGGACATCCCAAGTACCCGCACCTCAGCATTCACCCGGAGCGAGTCTTCCGGGCCGTCGCGCCCCAGTACATCTAGGTCTGATCCCATTCCTGAACCAGCGGGGTACCCGTCGACTATGGTACCACCACGTCCTTCTATAAACCCTACGATTGCTGGCACTTCTAGACCCGCTCCAGTTCCTAGATCAGCTAGGCGCATGCCAGCTACTGTTCCACCCCATTCATCTTCAGACCTTTCGATTTGCATGCTCACTGAGCTCGGGGACACCCCAGAGTCATCCCGGACACTCGGAGAGACATCCCGGTCTCACGGCGAGAGATGGGTCGGGAGTTGGGGCGCCGGCACGCAGCTTACGGGTCACTCGGGACCAGGTCCACCGGCTCGGGAGGTATACGAGCGAGACTATGATATAACGGACCCGGTCCCATCCAGGCCCGCTACTCCACCATAGCCCGATTAGATTTTTGCTTGATGTTCACGTAGTTTATTTTGTTAATAGAGTAACTGTCCGACCTGTGGACCGTACTCTGTAGTACACTTTGTATTTATTTATGTTCTCATAGTCAAAGAGTTAGTTGGTATTGTTTAAAAACTTCAGTGCTTAAAATTTCTCTTCATTATTAGTATATTATGCAATCTTTCTTAAGTCTCAGGCATCAGACAAGCTTATGGTGTGTTCTTATTAATGTTTTATTAATTTTTTCTAACTCAGCTCATTGGACACAATTAGATGCAGAATGATTAGCTGGACAGAGCCTAGGGCTCTGATACCAAGTTGTCACACCCCAATTCCGGCTGAACCAGAAGTGTGAGTGAACCGGTACTAAACCACGGTTCACACCAGGATCTCGAAAGACCGTGTCAACCAATCATCCCTGAGCAAGCTAACATAATCCAGAGTAATACTAGCAGCGGAAATAATTAATAACAATGAGCTGAACTAAATGATAAATTAAAATAAATAATCCCATTATTCCATCATCCCTCAAAATTTAAATAATATTTAATTACAAGCTTAACAGAAAATAAAAGATTAAAACCAATCATAAAGGAAAGACACAGAAGGAGCACTCGCATAGCGCATCATGCTCGTCCTCCACACTCTGTGTCTCCAGGGCAGCCATCGTACTGTAGGCTGGGGCGGTCACGAAGTCCTCCACTGTATACCCTGCATCCAAATCTGAAAAGAGATATATATATCGGGGTGAGCTACAACACAGCTCAGTAAAGCACAAGACCAATGCAACATCCACATGCATGAGATAACATTACAATTTGGGTCAGGTATAACTTGCAAATGTGCTATGGTAAGGTTTGGCGGCCACCGCACCTCCATGCACGAGAGTGTGAGCACACCCAACAGTCAGGCACCTACCACACTACTACTGTTGCCCCACATCACTCACTCCGGTATAGAGATAGGACTCGAGTCTGACGGGCAGGAAGAACCACAATCCCACGTCCTCCCCCTGATACCCCATACCGTACCAATACCTATACCCCTATTGGCAAGGGCTTGCAAGTGGGTTCCGTTTCTAACCAGTCCTAGATGTCAATACATGTAGGCTCGACCCTAGTACAGTTGTCTACGGCATAGGGATAGAGCTAGAGCGTGCAGGCCAGGCTGGAGACCACAATACCTCACCTCCCCCTGATACCCTACCCGCAACAAGCATACCAAGATGGAACTATACGCAAGTAGGCCCTATCCCAACATCACTCCCTATGGCATAGGGATAGAGCTAAAGCGTCATGGCCAGGTCAACGTCGACGTCGGAGATCACCATGCCACATCACTGTGGCCAGATCAACGTCAACATCAGAGACCACCTGCCATAACCTCCCCCTGATACCCCATCCATACCAAGCATGCTAAGATAAGGTACTACTGAAAAGTGTCGGGGTGAGGAATGATCCCAGGCCCCTGGCCCTTCCCATTCCACACTCCAACTAAAACAATCACATGTCTAACATCCATCACACCTAGCATATGAAATGCATGAACAGATAAATCAAATAGAATTTACACTACATGACATGTGATATGCACAATCCATCAAACAAAGCATATAGATTGATACAGAAAATAAAGAGCTCTCTAAGGTTTATTATTAATTCTTTAATTTAAGTTTCGGGTTTTGTCCCTTACCTGACGCGTGGTATCAATCCTTTTCGGCGTCAGAAGTTTCACATACAAGTCCTACACAATCATGTTTACATGTTAATTTCCATTTATTAGAGTTTTAAAAACCAAAACCTGGCTTTCCCAAACAAACAGGGCTCGGAACACATACCGGTCTCGCACATACCGGTCGCAGGATAGTGCAACCGGTATGGTGAGACCGGTATACATACCGGATGCACACATACCGGTCTCACTCAGATCTGACTGAGTGCGACCGGTATGGTTCCAGCGGTATGCATACCGGATGCACACATACCGGTCTCATTCAGATCTGGCTGAGTGCGACCGGTATGGTGCTAGCGGTATACACCGCGGCCCATACCGCGGGACTCTCCCAAGGGTATACCCTACGGCGTGATTTCCGAGAGCGAGGTCTCCACGGTAGCTCCCTAAGGTTTCACCTATCTTCTGCTAAGGTCCGATCCCCGTAAAGTCCTACGGATCGCGGCTAGAAAGCCGCATAGCGTCCCAGATCCAAAAAGAGACAAGAAAGGCATCTAGGGCACAAATCATCAGATCCACCCTACGGGTAGATCCTAAGGGTCTCCCCTATCAATTGCTAAGGTCCATTCTTTGAAGGGTCCTACGGATCGAAAGAAAGACGAAAGGAACCTAAGCAATTTCCATCAGATCTCACGCCGTTTCGCGGCTCCGATCCGATAATCAACACTACAGGAAGGATAGAGCACTTTACTGGTAGCGGTTGTCAGTTGGCGGCGTGTACCTCCACCGGCAGCTCCTTCCTGGGCGGCGTCTACCTCCTTGAACCCTCAACTCCTTCTCCGAACAAAGGCGTTCACGGAGTGTCTCCCTCTCTATTAATAGAGGGAGGCCGTCCAAAGCACGCTCCCCCTCGTATGGAAACTTTAAGTTTCCATTTTTGAGAGAAACACAGCTGGAGACGGACTCCAGCCGCTCCGAACTATACCGGTCTCGCACATACCGGTCGCAGGATAGTACAACCGGTATGGTGAGACCGGTATGCCATATCGCTGGCCCATACCGGTCGCAGGATAGTGAGACCGGTATGGTGCAACCGGTATCCTGCAACCGGTATGATGCAACCGGTATGGACTTAACCATTTTTACACCTTTTTCGTACCTGAAATTTACTGGTTCTTCACCCGGCTTCTTGCGTGGTCCCTTGCCCGGCTTCGCTTTCCGGTCCGGTTATGATTGGGGCACCTGTCATCGCATAAAACCATGGTTAAACCGGGTCTTAGTGCACGGTTCTTACAATATTGGTCTGTACTGGGACAACTTTGTAGCCCATTCACACTTTGGAATCAAAGTTAGAAAATTATTATTCACCCTTAAGGCATCAAGCCTGTGTGGAAGAACTTATGTATAGCATCACAAACATCATTACCCACTATATTCCAGCAATGCTGAAAAAAGAAAACTAGGGAATCCATCTGGACTACACTTCCAGAGTTTAGTTCAAAAACAACATTTTTAATTTCTTCCCTAGATGGCAAAGCATCTAACAATGTGTTTTCTGTAGGAGAAACCAGAGTGGCGATAACCTCTAAAATATGCCCAATATCAGTAGAGTCACCTTTCTTGTGGAAATCGGCATAATATGATGTGATTTAGTCACCAATTGTGAACTGGTCATTAAGGTCACACCCATCTTCAGTATTGAGAATTCTGATTGCTTTTTTTGATCTTCTTGCTTCTGCATATGTATGGAAGAATCTATTATTTGATCACATTTTTCTAACCACTAAATCTTTGACTTTCAACCCATAGTTTTTCCTACAGTGATAGAGCCTTTAGATATTCAGAATGTTCTTTCTTTTCAAGAATAAACAGGGATCATGAAACCCTACTGATTCGATTTCAGCTTGGATATCAGATAAAGACTTTCTTTTAACCTCCACTTCCATATCAATTCTTGGAAAAGCATCCTTGACCCAACTTCTAAGGACATATTTCAATCGTTTTAATTTTTTTGTCAACCGATAGAATGGGAAACCTTCAATTGGTTCTTGCCATGATCTTTGGACGATTAATAAAAAATCCTCATGTTCTATCTGTAAGGATTTTGGATAGATCCTCTTTGAGTTTTCCCATGGGATTTTCCATGAACCCTAGACAAACACACTACACAGATTACTAGAATACAATGGGTATTGAAAAGAGATTATTAGAGACATACCTCTTGCTGTAGATTGATTTCCGACCGTTTTCCCTTTTGATTTGAAAACTTGGAATGCTTGGATCAAAGTCTTCCACAGCCTGTCGGATCCCTTGACCTTCTCTCTGCGTATGAGAACAGGAGAAGAAAATAACACCGTGGCTGTGGGGACTCTAACCATTGGTATTTATAATACTACCCCCAACCCTAGAACAGTCCCACAATGGACCAGGTTGGTCCATCTCTAATCATACTTAAACCGGTTTACCTGTAACTAGACTCCCATGAATCAACTAACCTTATAATTAATTTAGCTCATAAAAATATCTTACAATCTCATACTTGGCTATATTAATTATAAATTCACCATTGATCCAATGTGGCCATGGAATCTAATTACACCAAAACCATCCTTTACTTTGATCTAGTCATCAAGCCTACCAATGTCGAACAACAGCGAAAAGTACTCCTACACATCCGATGTACCCCCTTCTGCCAGTCACATACAGAGGTCTACTTAATGACATAAATCACTTTGAGATGAATACTTGAGTCCAATGATCGAATTACCACGATCCCGTTACCTTAAAATCCTTATAGGTCAACACACTTTGATATTATCCAATTTATATAGACAAACCGCCTCCAGTTTGGACTAATATCATACTTTGGCTTACCGCATTCTTTGGCTAAATACCGTCTTCTTTGGCTAAATACCGCCTTACAATTTTGATATGTCTTAAATAATCAAAAATACATACAAGCAATAAATGCTCACCAATAATCCTGCCCATTAAACCACAGGCAGAACAATCAATTACAGGTAAAGCATCAATTACTAGATCTCCCACTAACCAAGCAGATCTATACACTCCCACTGACTAAGAGAATCTAAAAACTCCCACAGACAAAACCTTTTCAATTATTCCAAGAAAACCTTTTTAACTTGTCTCTATATTGCCCTAGAGATCAACTATGACTGGTACAACTAGTCAAACCTAAGATTATACAGTCAAACATGAAAAACAATTCACCACATCAAATAACAAATACGATCAACATTACATGTAGTCATTTACCTTACAACATCATAATCATAATTTCTTTCAATTTAATTGAAAAGAAAAACTTTACATTCCGATATTTCAAATAATGTCATTACATTTTAATATGGGACAATATGTTAAGTCAAACAATAAACATAAAACGAAGTAAAATCAAGAGCAGAAAAAATATTTGAATGTAAAAGAAACTTTACAATATTTAAGCCAACAGTCTTCAAGACGCTCCTACCCCAAATACCTTGGGAGTCCTAGAATCGTTATCCTTTTCTAGATATGCTTATCTGGCTTAACAGTATTTGATCAAACCACCTATCTTTGATTAATCTACTCATCTTTGAGTAATCCACCTTGGAGTTACCCAACAACAATCTTATCACTAGCTATTTCTCCCCTTTGGTAATGTAAGCCACATAGATCTGAATATATTTTCTAGCAAGGAATGAAAAATTTAATATATCAATTACATTGGTCTCATTGTCCTTGAGATTTTTAGTGATAGTTAATAGCTCCCAAAAATACTTCCTCATATTACCATTTTCAGCATAACTGGTACTAGAGAGATAGGTTAATAAACTATCTTCAGACCCCCTCTAAAATATTATTCTTATCCTTTGGATTTTTCTTAGATAATCCCTTCACAATATTTCTCATATTAATACTGCTACACATAACCTTAATAGTATAATACCTCACAACTTATGTAAACTACAATGAAAGATACATCTAGGTCAAACGATCCTAGACTAGTCTCCAACCTTTTCATAATAAATTTTATTCTTTGTCCCGGGAAGAGAAAAAATATAGATATCAAAACATTCTTTGGGACAGTCATACTTGGATGAACACATCAGTGTATGAGTTTAAATACAATATCAAACAACTGAAGACTCATACACATACCCTTTACTTGCAATAACCATATAAACCTTTCATGCAAATAAATATCATTTTTCAAGAGTTAACCAACTACACATTCTCCTTTGGGATAAACATGCAGTGGTCTTCTTAGTTTCTGTGCAATAACTGCGAAAGAATAATGACTCTCGAAAATCCCACCACCTTTGGGTTAATGAGACCCCCTAAAGTCAAAACTCTTTCAATTCATGTGTATGAAACTTACCTTTAACTTTGACAATGCCACCTTTGGGTTAACATTGTCTTTCTTAGCTATTTTTCACACCATAGAGTATAGTGTATTAAAATATATCATTTATTGTATATGTAAATGCAAAAATTTGGGGTTTGAGGACTGCCATGTTGGAACTGAGTGTACCACTTTGGTGGATTTCACCCAATATTCAAATGACACCCACAAACCTTAATTTGATCAAAACTTGAGAATGCCACATTTGGGTGTACATCGCCCTTACACAAGCATTTATAAATACATGAACTTTGAATTTGAAGACATCATGATGAAACTAGGTGTACCACTTTGGTGGGTTCCACCTAATTCCACAATGATATTCCAAAATCCTACTTTGCAGCACCTTGTGGGTCAATAAATAAAATTTCATGCACACATAACTTTCTACAAACATCTAGTACAAAAATAACTGGCAAACAAGAAGAAAACTGCAAACTAGACTAATTTGGGACACCTTTTAATCAAAAATAAATTCTTCAAATCACCAAACTGTATCAAACTATGTACCAAACTGTAGAGCATCAAAATACGAACCCAACGCAAAAAACCGCGTCAAAATCCGACGCTCCTACTTCTCACAATCACCAATCAAAGTTGACTTATGCATTCTTGCATCCTGAACCGGTTCATCCGGGTTCGGTTTGGTCTAACCGGGCTCGGTTATGGGCGGACCGAACCCACAAATTAAAATTTTTTTTTAAATGCTTTGGTCCAGGCCAAACCAAACGGTCTGGACCTTAAACCGAACCGTAAACCGGTGATTTAACCTCCGGTCCAACCAACCCACAAATCCGGGTTTCCGGGTCAAGTTTTCGGGTCGTGCGAACGGGTTCCCAGGGTCAAAAGGTCGGGTCAGAATTCGGGTTATCGGGTCAGATTTCTGGGCAGGCGGATCGGATTATCGTGTTGACCCGTCCCAGATTCGGGTCGGGTCTGACTCCCATGGCTGGCTTGGCCTGGCTGGGTTTGCCCGGTCGGATCGGGCCTGGGCCGGGCGACCCCGGCGTAACCGGGTTCGGGCTCTGGGGCGCTAGGGCTGGGTAGACTCGGCCCGAGTCAACTCAGCGACCCGTTAGGGTTCATGATTCGGCGCCGAGTCGACCCGGCGATGACTCGGCGCCGTCAGAGTTTTTTTTTTTTTTTTTTCACTTTTCCAACCGTCGACGCGTGGATCTCACGCGCCTTTTCAGGCGGCACGTAAGGGTGCGTCGGGTAGTTTTCGGCGACCAACTTTATGTCGTCAGCTCCGTCTCTCCGAGGCCTACAATCCTGTATAACTTATTTTGCTTTTTAGTGTTCCAAAAAAAAAATTTCAAGGATCCAAACCCTAGACAGGTTCGTACAGAATTTTGAGAGAAAAATCTCTCCCTTTTTGAATTCATTCAAACATAAAGTTTTAACAATACTTTCCCATGATTCTAGATCTGTGTAGGTGGCTCTGATACCACTGTAAGGATTTTGGATAGATCCTCTTTGAGTTTTTCCATGAGATTTCCCATGAACCCTAGACAAACACACTACACAGATTACTAGAATACAATGGGTATTGAAAAGAGATGATTAGAGACATACCTCTTGCTGTAAATTGATTTTCGACCGTTTTCCCTTTTGATTTGAATGCTTGGAATGCTTGGATCAAAGTCTTCCACAGCCTGTCGGGATCCCTTGACCTTCTCTCTGCGTATGGGAAGATGAGAAGAAAATAACACCGTAACTGTGGGGACTCTAACCATTGGTATTTATAATACCACCCCCAACCCTGGACCAGTCCCACAGTGGACCAGGTTAGTCCATCTCTAATCATACTTAAACCGGTTTACCTGTAACTAGACTCCCACTGAACCAACTAACCTTATAATTAATTTAGCCCATAAAAATATCTTACACTATCCAGAACCATTGTAACTTAAAAGGAATATAGGCAGGTCTTTTTACCGTATTACTGCCAATTAGAATGGCAGTATGATCTGATACAAATCTAAGTAGAGTTCTCTGGAAGCCATAAAATAGACATCGAAGTTTCATTAGCAAAGATTCTATCAAGCACAGCACAGACATTACCAGTAATATGGTTATTTGTCCAGGTGAATTTAGGGCCTTTATTGGAGAGAGCAATAAGAGGAATAGTGTGAACCATAGCTGAAAATTCAGCAGTCGATCTCATATCAAAAGATCCAGGACCATCTTTTTCATGATTGTATAAACATGCATTAAAGCTCCCTAAAACCAACCAAGGTCCATTCCAAGCAATAGACACTATACCCCTCGATAGATATCATTTTTTTTAACTTAACTAATAAAGTTCTGAACTAGCAATATCACTTCTTCTTTTTTTGGACCAGTAGTCGAACTGGTCTAGGAGCTTGGCTTTCATGGAGTAGCTAATGCTGAGTGGTAACCAAATCACAAGACAAATTTGAATCATTCAATTTTAATATTTTTATTTTGCAATATCATTTTTTTTTTTTGGACCGGTAGTTGAACTGATCTAGGAGCTTGGGTTTCATGGAGTAGCTAACGCTGAGTGGTAACCAAATCACAAGATAAATCTGAATCATTCAATTTTAATATTTTTATTTTGAAAGTTTGTTCTTGCTTAAAATTGGGATAATATACCGTAAATCCATAATGTCTAGATATTGATACACAAACATAGACATAAGAGATATACACCAATACAAAAAAAAGGTATTTAATTAAATTAAACCTTAAATTTGATACGTGACTTTAGCCCATTAACTATCTATTTAACTGTTAGAATTAACAGATCATTGGCACGTGCTCTAACAAATACCTTGTGAGGTTTGAAAAAGCAACAAAACTTGTAACTTTTTATAATACCTCAATTCTTTGGATATTAATATGAAGGTATCTTTTGAATCTTTTCAAAGGATCATGATCAATGAGGGTATTTTGGTAGAAATCCAGTCTTAGGTAAGCTAATAAACCGCTTTTGTACTATGCACTTTAACCTTAATATGTATAAATACTCAAATAAAATTATATTATTATATGAAATTTCATGAAAAATTATTTACTATTTCTTAATGGGCCTAGTGGGCTCCATTAAAGGAGAGAGAGCGTAGGTGGAGTGATGATTGAAAACAAATATAAAAATATGTTATGGGCCTGCCAGCCCAAGGGACTTTGGGCCTTGAGGCCGGCAGCTTGACGCTGCCCTTGTTGTAGGAAAAAAAAGAGCGAGACATCTCAATAGTTGAGCTGTCAAGTGTGTTAATGCTTCAACAACTGTACATTTAGGTGTGGGGTGTTTTTGATAGAAAAACTAAAGGCCAAGGGCCTTGAGGAGATTATTAAAGTGTTTGGGAGGTTGTTAGTGAATATTTTTTTCAAGGGTACCCAACTTATCAGTACCACTGCACCAGTGTGTTTGATTAGAAATTAAGCAAGGGTTGATTAGTATACAGCCTATGTGATTAGTTGTTTAACTAGACTAATAAGAGGAAGTAGTGCAGCAAATATTTAATTTTCTTCATTAGATAACCCATACGTAAAGTGAGAGTCAGAGGGAGAGCAGCTAGGGATCTACATCCTCTCCTTCCAGTGACTCTGTGAGGACAGTGGCAACCTGCCCTGATGGCCACCACGTGGAATCAACACCTAGCCGACAAGCCGAGCCGACAAGGGGTGTGGACTCAGATGTGGGTCTCAGATTCGTCCAAGAACCACGTGGCGGCCATCTAAGATAGGTTGCCGCGTCCTCCCAGAACCACTGGGAGGAGACGTTGTGAATCCAAGCAGCTAGTGAGGAGTTGCAGCCTTGGAGAAAATTCATCAAGTAGAACTCCGCCAATTCCTGCAAGAAGTTAAGTTCAGAAGTAAAATAAAAGAAAAGGAGAGATTGAAAAGCAGTGTGTTGACTGAGGAGCTAAAGGAGGGAGCTTGTTGCAGAGTTGCTGCAACCCAAGGAGAAATCGGTTGAAGAAGAAGGGAGAAACCAGCTGCTGCTGCTGCTACCCTTTTGTACCTGTAGAAAATCAGCAAGGAAAGAAAGAAAGGTTAGTGGAACCCTATCTTATTCTTAAAGAAATGGACTACTGAGATTTTCTGGGAGTGGTTTGGCAGCTAGGAGAGCTGGCCGAACCACCTGCCATGTCCTGCAAGTGGTTCAGACAAAAGAAAGTTGTTGATGATGATTAGTACTGAAAAGTTAATGGATGGATTGCAAAGATTGAAATTTCAGTCAAGAACATATGACCGGAAGATGGACAGCAGTTTAAATAACTTGGATTGCAATTAAAATTTTACCAAATGAACTGAGTGTTGGACTATTTCTATGAAATAAAATTTTGATGAGCACCTGAAATGAGTTGCATACTTGAGTATACTTACTGAAACCAAGTAAAATGAATAGCAAGTTGATTACAACCAATGGACTGAATAATGTTTAATTCATGAGCTGAGATGTTAGCATATTGCTCATAAATAATGGATAGAGTAATCTAAGCTGTTGAACTGTTTAGATGTCTAAAGAGGTTAAGAGATTGACGAAATAAAATGAGATGTTACTGCTGTACATAGTATGGTTGGACAACAATGACTTTCCTAGTGAAATTAATGGAGAATTGATGGTTAAGGAGCTAAGTGTAGGAGGATGTTTATACCATAATTCTAAGGTGTGATTCCCAGGTTGACACTGAGAAGGGGGATGAATCAGTGATCATTAAAAATTTTCTCACAACTGTGTAGACCGTCCAAACCACCCATACTCTGCTGCCAAGAGCTGACTGTTAACAATTTGCTTCCTTGAGCTGACTGGGGTGGTCATTCACACATTTGCCATGTTAACACATTTCGTGTAACACACCATGCCACACACCTACAGGTATCAATACCAAAGGTTTGGCCTACCAAGTGTGTACACCCAGACCTGCAACCCACACACTTCTAATGCACAACACACATAATCACATCTACGACACAGAATGTAATGTAGTTCACCAATCACTCACTGTGATGGTAGTCCACGGGGTAATACCCTAAACCAGGATTTCGTATTATACCCAATACGCTACTCAGATAGTGTTCTACTGCTACAACAACTGGGTGCTATACCACCAATGTAATCCAAACTGCAACTTAGGATTTTGGGCAACTACCCTCAATCCTGTCAAGTCCCAACTTGACAGGTTACAGTGAATTTAATATTGAATGTTTACAAACCCTTCCCAAACATCACATATATCACAACATAGGGTTTGTGTGTGTGATTAACTTCCCAGCATGATCATGGCATGTGTGAAGCTCACCAGGTAAGCTTCCCGAGCTCTCCAATGGTGGTGGGTGTCCTTCTACACCAAGAATGAGGGTTTCTCACTCTCCACATGTGTTTTCCACAACTTCAAATACAGAAGACACTCACAATATACTCTCACTTCCTCTATCAAGCTTTAGATAGTCATTAATGGTGAACAGAGGTAAGTGGAATGATCTTTTTTTTAAAGTGTCTCAAACCTCCTTATCTACTGAAACCACACTTTTCTCTCACAAAAACTCAGTTTTCTTGTTACAGGTGGATTCAGTTTGAAGAGACGAGTTCAGGGGACTTTGAATCACCCCAATCCAAGCTCGGACGGCCAAGATATGGCCATCAGAAGATTGACCACCCAGATTAGATTAAATGGCATCTTGGGGTTTGATTCGGTGCGCCGTGCCACACTCCAATGCCACCTCCGCTGACTAGTCAAACGCTTCTGTCGTCCGTTGATTGGTCAGAAAGGAATTAAGCAAAATGGGCCGCCGGATCTATCGGTGAAAGGCGAGATGGATGCGAGGCCGTTAGATCTGCATTCATCACGTTAGGCGGTGTCGGAGAAGATCCTAGCCATAGGATCAAGATCTAATCCACCGATGTTTTGTACATGCGCCACACTGAATCACAGAATCACTTGCATGTGACACTGGTTATTATAGAAAGTTGCATCTAGCCAGTCACAAGCTTCGCGATGGCATCTTGACGCAATCGTCGAATAACACCGAAGCCTACCGTTTTGTGGACCGTTGGATCAGCTTCAGACCTTCGTGGCTTCATCATGGCCCTCCATTTTGAATCTACTCTTTTTGCATGGACCAAAATACCCTCGTCAATGTGTGAGATTGCCCTGTAAATCCTAATTTTTTCAGTAGGGTCTTTAGGAAGTTGTTCTTTGTGGCATTTCGGCAAACACCTGAGATGCAAGCCACGAGAGCCGTGAGGAGCTTGCGCGATGCAGTGGCAGCACAAGCGCGGTGGCCCTGCTAGCCTTGCGGGCTTGCGGAAGCTAGCTGCTACTGGCTGGGCACCCTGCTCATGCGCATGGGCCTGGTGCTGCGCTGCTAGGCAGAGGATCTGCTGGCCTGCTGTGCTGTGCACACAGCATGGCTGGCTAGCTGAGCTGCCTAGCTGGTGGGCAAGCTGGGCTGGGCTGCCAAGGTGACAAGGACATTAGGTGGGACCCACCTGGTCCCACCACTCTCTCTCCTCCTTTCTCTCTCTCTCTACTTTCTCCCTCTTCTTCCTTGCTTTCAAACACTGAACTGCGAGCACATAGAGTTGTGCATTGGCTTCTAACTGTCCACTCTGTCTGTTGACTGTTTATATTGTTTGCCCCATATCTCTCTCCTCCATATCACTCTGTCAAGATTGCCAACAATAACAACTCACTCTGTATTGCTCATAACTGTTCAATATCTGCTCAGTTTGGCCAAGGTTCTAACATAAGGAGTTGTGGATGACTTTTAATTTGATTGTGTTAGAGGTGCTGAACCATAGTTAAAAGCCCGAGAAAAAGAAGAAAAAAAAAAGAGTTAAATGGAGAGAGAAGCTGGGAGTTAAAAAAGATGAGGTTATAGAGAACAAGATTATGATTTAATGACTAGGAAGACTATTGTAATGATGGACAGTAAATAGAAATTTTAGAAGAAACTAATGGATTTTTTATTTTTTTTGAAAAAAAAAATTGGTTAAACCTTAAGAAGATGTATACTAAATTTTATGGACTAGAACATGTCCTTAAGTGTTTAAAAACACAGAACAACAAGATTGAAAGCCTATGTGGATAAAAGATGGGAGAAGTCGAGCTCTTTTTTTTTTTGTTTTTTTTTGCTAAAGGCCTGCAAAGTGTATTAATAGATAAAAATAGAAGAGGTAAAATACATAGAAATCAATGATGGTAAAAGCTCCACATTTAGCATTGCCATGTGCAGAGCCCTATCAAAGATTAAAAGAAAAAAAACTACATAATAAAATGGTATCTATGACACTCATATGCGTCTCAAACTACATCCCTAGGTATGAAGTCCGAACACCATGTCCAATTAGCGGAGATCCTATCTGTAGTAGCTCTTTTGGCAAGACAATCCGCTACAACATTTGATTCTCTAAAATAATGAATAACTCTTATCTAGGTGTTTGTTAGCCCCTCTAACAAACAATTCCATTTTTGTTCCAGATACCATGGTGGATTAGAGTTTCTTAAACATCCAACTACCATCGAATCACTTTCCAGCCATAATTTGTCTATGCTTACTCTTGTGGCCGCCTTTAAACCAGTTATTGCTGCTTTATATTCAATCTCATAATTTGTTGCATTTTCTATGTACTCCGAAAAGGCATAGACAACTCTACCATAGCAGTCTCGCAAGACACCTCTTGTTCCAGCATCTCTGGGGTTACCAAGTGAACAGCCATCTATGTTAAGTTTCCACCAATCAAGTGGTGGTTTCTTCCAGGGTACAGACCGAATTTGAATTGGTTTAGTTGCCTTGGTTGTGAGCTTAAAATATTTTTGTATCTGCGAATCAACAACCGTTTTAACCACACAAGGTGTGATTGCGGAGGCTACAAGTAAATCTCTGGATGTGTAGAAAATTGTTGCTTTCAGAGGTGGCGAGATCCTTCATAACAACTTTTGTTTATTGAAAAGGTGCTTGAAAGGTTCAAGATGAAAAATGCTAAACCTGTGAGTATACCATTTGTCACACACCAATTTCGATTGAACCAGAAGCGTGAGTGAACCGTCACTAAACCAACGGTTCACACTAGGATCTCAATAAGACCGTATTTACTAATACAAACCATTGCACATAACCATAATAAGAATATAAATAAATACAACGAAAGTCTTAGATTAAATGAACTGAGTTCTACATTGTAAGTATAGTAACCAATTATTCCCCACACCAAAGCGTAAATAAAATATCTTTACACAATTTATGAATCCAACCGAAATAAAATAAAATAAAATAAACCATCCTAGAGGTACATGCAGAAAGGGCACTCGCATGAAACGTCATGCTCATCCTCCCCTGCTTGCACTTCTAAAGCAGCAACACCTCCATATACTGGAGCGTTTACGTAGTCCTCCACAGTATAACCTGCATCAACATCTAAAAACATGTATATATACAAGGGTGAGCTCACAACTTAGCTCAGTAAGAAAATCAGACAATGCAACAAGCAACATGCATGAGTAACATTCACATTATGGTCTGGTTTTAAGTTTGCAATGTGTTATAGAAAGGATTGGCAGCCACCGCACCTCTATACACGAGTGTGTGAATCCGTCCAATGGATCAAACACCATTGCTGTCCCACATGCACCCACTATGGAATAAAGATAAAGCTAAAGTGTCTGGATCACACACCGCAAACACTTCCCCTGATGTCCTACCCATACCAACACGTAAGCCCCTATTGGTGAGGGCTTGCAAACTGGGCTCGCAACTAACCAATCCTATATGTCAACATAGTAGGCCTTACCCAGCATAGCTTCCTACGACATAGAGATAGGGCTCGAGTCTGGTGGCCAGACCGAAGACCACAGTGCCACGTCCTCCCCCTGATACCCTACCTGCACCAAGCATGCTAAGATAGTAGCGATATGAAAAGGTGCTAGTGTGAGGAATGATCTCAAACCCCAGGCTCTTCTCATTCCACACACCAACGAAAACAATCATATGCTTAACAATCACAACCTAGCATAGCAAGTATGCATGAACAATATAATAATTGAAAGTAAAGATGATAAGTGAATATGCACAAGCAACACCCTGTAGAACAATAGTTTTTAACAACGTTTTACTGTTATTAGTTAATTAGGGTTTGGGTCCGATTCTCTTACCTGACGCCTGATTGCTAGCTTGTTCCATGTCACAGCGTCCAATCTCGCTATCACAGGGTCTTACATGATGTTAGGGTTTAATTAGAATTAGTTTCTTAGAGTTTACGTTGGTCAAAAACCAACTGGTATCAAAATATACCCGATATAGTGCATACCGGTTTCATGTACCGGTCGCTGCCCTGTAGGGGATGGTGCGACCGGTATGGTCGACCAGTCCCTTCATGACCAGCTCCTGAGAGGTACTAGTCTCTGTATCGGTCGCATATGGTACGACCTGTATGGTCGATTGGTATGCCTCCGGAAGACCACCAACTTGGTGTTCGTCTCCCGTCGGTCACCCATTATGGCTTCTAGGGTTCCTCCTATACCTTCTAGGCTTGAGCAACATTTTATGATTGTTTTTCTTTTTCATTCAAAGCCTACATTCTAAGAAATCTTAGTTTAGAATTCAAATCTAGGGTTTATCAACCGAATTAGGATTTGACAGGAATTTAGGGACTTTGATCAATATCTAACCTTGCATGGTATTGATCAGTCATGATCAGTCATCCATAATGCTTAACTTAGAGAGAAGTTCAAGCACTTACCGTTGGTTCTCAACTATGGTGTTCTTCGTCCAACGGCGGCTCCTCATTTACCTTTCTTAGTTTTTTCTCCTCTCTAGGGTTTGTGAGAATCAATCAAAGAGGTTTAAGGAGGTTTAGAGGTCCTTAAATAGGCTAGATTAGGAAAGTCTCTAGGATTGAGATTTGGCAAGCAGGACCTACAGAGATCCGTTTTCGGATCTAACTAATCTGCCTGGGTAGACATACTCATCGACCGGTACCATAGACCGGTACCATGAGACCGGTATAAAAATTATCTTCGTTTTGATCCGTTTTCATACCTGATTGTCATCCACTCATCCCGTTTGGTCCGATGATGATTGGAAGACCTGTTACGACATGAAATAGAGGTTTAGATCTGGTTCATGGAGTGCGGGTCTTACACCATTAGCCAATTATTTCAAATTGAGTGCCAAATTATCTCCAACCAGTAATGAAGATAAGAAGAAAATGGAGAATATCCCACATGCATCAACAGTAAGGATTGTGATATATGCTATGGTATGCACTAGACCCAACATAGCACATGCCAATAGTGTTGTTAGCAAATACTTTGCAAATATAGGTAAACCACATTGAAAAATTGTAAAATGGATTTTAAGGTATCTAAGAGGCATATCCAAAATGTGCTTAAGCTTTGAAAATTCACAATCAATGATCGAAGGCTATACTGATTCTGATAAGGTGATTTAGACAAAAGAAAGTTTACTTCAGGTTATTTGTTTACTTTTACAGGGGGAGCGGTCTCTTGGCAATGAAAGCTGCAAAAATATTTTGCGCTTTCAACTACAAAAGCAGAATATATTACTGTCACAGAAGCTTGTAAGGAAATGCTATGGTTGAACCCTTTTTTTTAGAGAGTTAGGTTTGGAGCAAAAAGAGTATGTGGTTAGGTGTGATAGTCAAAATGCCATTGATTTAAGCAAGAATGCTACATTCCACTCTAAGACCAAGCACATTGAGGTGTAGTACCATTGGATTCGAGATGTCCTAAAAAATAGTTTGATAAAGATCAATAAAATTCATACTAATAGGAATTCATTAGACGTGATGATGAAGATAGAGCCAACAGAGAAGCATGAGCTATCCAGAGCTTTTGCAAGTATGGACAACATGTGAGTTTTTTTTAATATAAAGGAGTTCTAGAGGGGGAGTTTGTTGGGATTAGTCCATATTGGGTCCAGTCCCATGGGAGTATTTGGAGTTGAGTCCATATGGAAGTTGAAAACCCATATAGAAGTGAATTTACTTTATTGAAAAGTGGATTTGAAATTTTAAATTTGAATTTTAAATTTGTTTTTAAGTGAGTTGGTGGGAAAATGGAAAAAAATCACTTTGCAAATAACAAAAAGAGTTATTTCTTTTAAAAAAAGAAAAAAGATTTATTGGAATTTATAAGGAATGTGAGATCTCTTTGGATGAGCCATTGACATTGGTTTTGAAGTTCTTTTAGAAATTCTTTTGGAGAAGAAGAAGTGCAGATTTTACACCGAAGGTTCTACCTTAAGTTTTTTTGCTATCTCTCACGCTCTTATTTGCCAACAAATCGGAGAAGCAATGTGTATTTTCTGGTGGTTTTCTTTGAGTGATTGGGAGATTGTTTGGGGTTTCTAGAAGTGAGAAAGTACCATTAAAATGGTAGTTGAGAGGCAACCTTGTACTCATCTAAGTTATTTGTTTATGTTACATTCTCTTGTAATCCTCAAGTTTGAATACAAAGCTTGAGAAGACTAAATCTTGTAATCCCATTATAATTTTAATGGAAGTTTTTTACTTGACTAGGTCTCATGGTTTTTTCCCTTTACATTGAAGGGTTTTTCACGTAAAAAATATTGGTATTTTGGTTGTGCTTTATGAATTGTTTATTTGTTTCCTTCATTTTATTTCTTGAATTGATATTCTTTGATTCAAACATAAACGAGAAACATTTGGTTCATAACATTTCAATGTGAAGCATCTAGATGAGGTTCTACAATATCTTGTATAGAGGGTTGGACCTGTTTGCCAGGTCGCTTCATGTGAATCAGACAATTGGGAAATGCCACCAGGCCGGTTCCAACAGTCTGTTGATGTGGCATGATTTCTAGAAGATGATTAAGAGATACTTTGGGGACAATTGTCTTGAGATGCATGCTAGTGTTCTCTATGGTTAAGTGAAGATTAAGTGAAAGGAAGGTTAAAAGGTCATTTCTAGAAGGAAATGACCATTTGCCATTAGAGTCTGTTCATTTATTCTTAAGTTTAATACCATCTTAAAAAAAAGGTAACAATTGTTATTGTTTGAAAAGTTTGGAATGTGCCTAGTTTGCAGACGGGAAGTACGAGTTATTTTTCCATATAACTTTTATTTTGTTGCTTTCGACATGGCATACTTTTGAACTGTAAATTGACTTTTAATGTTTTCCTTAACTTTCCCACCATTTAAAAATCAGGAACCCGAAACTGTTTAATAATTTGTTTTGATAAGCATTTTGAAAGCGTTCAATAAATGATTAATTTTGTTATGATTGTACTCATTTAACAGTCTAAGGGTGTCAACGTGCCGGTCCGGGTCAGTTTTGATTCAGGCTGAATCGGTGTCGGGTTTTATAAGCCTAGCCCAAAACATGTCCATTAAGAGGTCGGGCTGGGTTGGGCTGCGCTGGACACAATAACTATCGGGTTAGTCCGGTGTCGGTTTGTTATCGGGTTGGGCTTATTGAGGTGATTTTAGACTGATTCGATCCGAACCGGGCTTATCAAGCTTATCGGGCTTATTTTATATGTAAGATATATAGCCTATTTTATTATTTCTATCTATAAAATTAGCATCATTCCTTCTATATACATGTAATTCAATAAATTGTAATAATTAACATATTCTTTTCAACTATAGATTCATATAATCTTTCAGATCAAGAATTGAACTATAACAGTGTAATATAATCCATCAAAATTTAAAACCATTAAAATTAAGAAATTGGACCCGGATGGACCTTACCGGTGTTCGGGTTAGGTATTATTGGTTCAGGCTAGTTCGGGCTTCTTAACGAGCTGGTCCGGTCTGATTTCGGTTTGGGCTGAAACGGTATCGGGCTTTACAAGCTGAGACCGAAACCTGTTCATTAAAGTTCGATCCGAACTAGATTCAAGTTATATCAGACCGAATCAATCCATACTATTGGGTCGGACCCATTTTTGACACCCATAGGCGGAGAGAATTCAAACCAAATGGAATTAAATCACACGGTTTAACACCCATAGGCGGAGAGAATTCAAAGCCGCACAGTTAAAACAAAACCGCACAGCTAACCAATAATAAATCTTCCTTGCCATTAGGATAATTTTTGTCCTTGTGATACACGTATTAAGAAATAAGTTTCTTTTCCCAAAAAAAAAAAAAAAAATTCTTCCGAG
Source organism: Protea cynaroides (assembly GCA_028583415.1). NCBI lineage: Eukaryota > Viridiplantae > Streptophyta > Magnoliopsida > Proteales > Proteaceae > Protea > Protea cynaroides. The sequence goes on along the minus strand of CM053268.1, from coordinate 60,137,446 downwards.
CATGCAAATCCTAAGCTTATTTGAAGCAGTTTCTGTACAAAACCATCCTTAAGGGATTTTCAGGGAAATTCTTGCAAATTCTAGGAGTAAGTGAGAGGACTGTGGTCTTCTTCCCCAATATTCAGTTCTGGGTAAGCAAATCTGCTCTCAAGATCCATCTGAGAACTTGACTTGAAGCTCTTGTATAAGATGCAGCTTGCAACGGTGTCGAGGATACTGAAGAGGGAGTATAAGTATGCAATAAACATCCCTTCCAATACCATGGAGGGGCTGAACCTGTCAGAATGTTCGAATACTCTTACGATTCTGTACTGAAACAAGGCTTCCACTAAGGCCAGTCCCATATTGACAGGGAGAGCCAGAGAAAGTGCGGTTGAGGCCCTGCCTCTGATCAGTACACAGGCTTTGAGGATTGCTACAATCCCGCTGCAGTTTTCCGTCCCCACTATAACCAAGGATAAGTTGCAGACAATAAGAGTATTAGCAAGGATGATTGAGTAGAAGATAGCAGAGACAGCTGAGATGATAAGAACGAAATTGGGTGAAGAGAAACCAGATGCTTCCAGGATATTGAAGACAAGAAAGAGCAGAGAGAAGGCGGCTGCATTTGTTGAGAGGATAACAAACAAGTTGCAGAGGTGGGTGATGAGGAGGGGAGCATAAAGGGGTAGGAAAGAAGAGAAGGAAGGTTGAAGAGATCCCTTGCGGTGATGAAGAGCATGAATTACACAGGCTTTTGCTAGTAGGAGAAAGGAGAGGGTGAAAGGAATAGATAAAATTGAAGAAGAGATGGTTTCAGAAAACTTCAGATTGAGAAACAAGAAGAAATTTGATGAGGGTGGGAACCCAGCTGCATCAAAGAGTAATTGAAGACGAACATGAATGATTGAAAGGAGAGGTAACAACGATGGTACAATTGACTGAGAGAGGAGAAATGAAGCAGAGGCAGGGAATGCAAGAATTGCAGCCGTTGAGGTGAAGTACCCGTAGTTCTTCAGGAAGGTGTAGATTGATCTCCTGATGATCTTGCTTGTTCTCTCCATAGGAACTGATGTCGTTTCTTTCATTAAAACGGAGATGAAGATGGGAATGGATTGTCTCAGAACCTCGAAATAGGACTTTTATATAAAAAAAAGAAGCTAATCAAACCCTGGTTAAAACTGGAAGTTCTTCAAATGGATAATACTCTCTCTCTCTCTCTCTCTCTCTCTCTCTCTCTCTCTAGGAGGTGGAGGTAGTTTGGGAGATGTTTGGGATTTGGTGTTTAATTAGTTGAATAGATTGGCCAACAACTAAAATGAACAGCAGAACTTCTAAGTTGGATTCGTTTGGGTCAGAAGGAGAATAGTCTTGTTGGTGATCTATCTATTTTCAGCTTGCAGTTCGAGAGAGAGAGAGAGAGAGAGAGGGAGAGAAAAGCATGAAAACCTGATTCTTCTTTTCTATATTACTGTACTATTATAATACTAACATAAGAAATAAAAAACCTATATTTGGACTATAAGCAACAACACATGTATGTTTGTAAATTAGATTATTGGATGAGATAGAGACTATAGAGAGATGGGGGTTGGAGAGAGAGAGACATATGGGGTGTGTTTAGTTAAAATTGGCTCAATTAAACTTTTATGTTGATTTAGTCAATAAATAAAATAAAAAATGAAATCCAATTGGGAAGAGGGATTCCAAAAAATTTCTTTTGAACATCCATATTAATGATGTTTTAGTTGTGTTTAATACCCATATAGTTATAATAGATCACCTAACTTAATATTTTATTTTATTTTTTTATTTTGTTATTTTTTGAAAGCAAAGTTAAATGGTCTGTGTTACCAACGATAACGTAGGAAACTAGCCAAACAGTCCTCTTTTGATGATGTTTCCAAGGAGCTAAGGGGCCTGTGTTTCGGATGGCTTTTGCTATACTACTCCAGTCCAATCATCACAATGCATGTTTAGATGGCAAGATGAAATTATAAAAAACCATAAATGGAAAAGGGTAATTTGGGTATTTCATTATCTAATCACCTTCCTATTAGGATAGCTTAAGTAAAGTATTTGCCTAATTGGAATCGGTCTGAACCTTTTAAAAGTCGGATTTTTTTAATCGAATCAGGCGATACCAATCTGGATCAGTCGGTATTGGTCTATATCAGACTGAATATTAAAAAATAAATTTTTTTTTTAAATTTAAACTTATATGGTCAATAAACGGCAACCAAAACACTTGTATGGTTGATATGTGCCACGAAAGGATAAGGGTATTAGATGGGATCGGCTGATCCAGCCCAAGAACCGGTACTGCCCGTACCGGAACCGATCTCACAAAAAAGGTGTGAATGGAGTTACTCTCCCCACCACTGATAGAATGGCATGGGCGTTGTCCTATTTCCACCAAGGGATATGTACGGGGAAGATACGAAGGACTATGAGGGTCCCACAATCCATGCCAAGATTGGAGCACGGTGTGACTATCAAAGATGCAGATGATCAAGGCCGCCCTTGTAAGGAGGTGTCTTGCAAGGAAAACTTATCCACAAAGATTTTCCCATAAGGCATTATCCGAGTTCGATAAGGAATTTCCATGTGTCTTGAAAATCCGAGAGCTTATCTCAAGGGATAGATATGGAGAATCAGATCTCACAGCCTGCATTGGTGCGTTTATGAAGGAAGCCAGTTGGTCTTTTGTATGGAACGAGAATCATGACTTCAGTGTCGATCTCCTGCCTTAATTGGCGATCCTAGCCAGTTCTACCTGATCACTCTAGGCCTATAAACCAAGGACAAGCAAAGATGCAATGATCTACAACTTTACTCTTAGAATTCATCTTGTTACCTTGCTTAAGCCAACTGTTTGTCCCCACCAATACAAAAGAACAATTACGTTCTATGCCTATTCCATACTATTTGTCACGGACTAACTTAAGCATTAGAGTAGTCCAAGAGTTATCCAATCGACTGTCTGTTGGCCATGTGTTGTCATTGTTGGCAACTTGGCTGATGTGAGCAGTGTTGATGAGCTTACAGTGAGAGCAATGAGGAGAGAGAGTGTCTGTGGAGGAGAGATAGTGTTTGTGCAAGTGACAGAGTTGAGGAAGCCTTTGGCATGTTCTACAGTATTCTACAGCTTCTAGAGAGTGATTGAGAAGGTATGCATTGAGTTGACTGGGCAACAACAGTTTCGACAGGTGACAGAATGTGTGTGGGCCCCACTGGTGATGTGGACAGTACCGACATAGACAACATGCTGATAGAAAGATGAGAGAGAAAAAAGAGAGAAAGTATGGATCCAGAGTGGGTCCCATTCTTGGTTTGGCAAGAAGAGAGAGAATGTGGATCCCACAGTGGGTTACACTGATGATGTGGCATCTCCCAAGTACTCCCTGAAGCAAGAAAAATAAGAAAGAATCAGAAGAGAGAGAATTTGAAAAGAGAAAAAGAAGAGAGAGAAAGAGGAGAGAGAAAACTATAGGCGGGACCCACTGTACATAGGTGGCATGCCACCATGGCAGCCAGCCTGGCCGAGGGCCAAGGTAGCCAGCCTGGCCGAGGGCCAAGGCAGCCAGCCAGTAGGCCAGCCGCATGGCACCACAACACCATGGCCAGCAGGGCCAAGCCACAAGCAAGCACAGCAGCCAGCCGCAGCAAGGCAGCCCACCCACGCAAGAAGGCCAGGCATGCTCGTCGCGCATGCTGGCTCGCAAGGCATGCGGCAAGCCATGCCGCAAGGCAGCAGGCCCACAAGCCAATGCCGCAAGGCAGCAGGCCCGCGCGCACACCCCATGGCACATCCCGCACGCACACAAGGTGCTCGACAAAAGATTAGGAGAGAGAGAGACCTCTCTGCCGCTACAGGGGCATTTTCGGAAGTATAAATGTTCAAAGATCCAACATCGGCGGTCAAGAAGGTGCCACGATATTCAAATTCGAATCTGATGGTTACCAAACTGGAGGGCTAAAGTGTTTTGCAAAGATCGCGTCAAGATTCAATCGCCACTTCCCTGATTGGCTGGATGTAAGTTAAATCCATGAGCCGCGTTGCATGAAGGAGGTCTTCTGATCCAGTGTGGTGCGCTCAGGGTACGACGGTGGCTCAGATCTCTATCCAATGGTCCTCATCAGCGCCGATCAAGACTGACGCAGATTGTGCTAATCGGAAGGCCCATATTGAATCCCGCCTTTTTCAGATTGATCCAGCGGCCGATATAGAAGATTCTCCCTCCGCCCAATCATAACTCGACAGCGCACTGACAGGCGGCGCTATTGTGTAGCGCGGTGCATGAAATGTTCTCCAAAAGATTCCATTTCTTATATTTTCACTGGCCGAAACTGTAACGGCCATATCTCGGCCATTTGGAGTCCAAATCGGACGATCCAAAGTGCTCCAAGCTTGTGTTCGAATTTCCTATCTAATGAAAACGATAAACCAAAGAAAAAAATGACGATGAACAGTGTGGAGGCTCGGGTTTTTGGGGGAAAACCTTCTCTTGAAGGTATGTGAGTGTTCAATGCTTGTTTTTTTTATTACTAACCTTCCATGAATTCAACTGGACTCTATTAAGCTGTATTGGAGATCTTGTATGAGGGTTTGGGAGAAATAATTGTTGTTTGAAGCTTCAATGAGAGCTACAATGGCATTTGCTATGAATGAAAGCTTGGAGTGAAAGTATGCAATTAAACAGGAGCTGTGAGAGCTTGAATGTGCCTATGAAAAGCCAGAAGGCCATGTTGAGTTTGTGAAAACCCTAAGGGAGAAAAAGAAGGAAAGGCATGCACTCAAAGTGTTTGTTAAAATGCCAAGGAAGAAAATGGAGACTGCAGTGAGCCGTTGGAAGTACTGAATGGTGTATTGATGTTTTGAAGAAAAGGGGGAAGTGAAATGGAAAGGGAGGCTAGGGTTTGGTGTTAGAATTGTTCATCAAAGATTCCAGTGGACCTGAGGTGTATGTCAGGCTTCACAGAGACATCCCAGAGTCCTCCCAGTACCGAAAATGCCGGACAAGGGTTGTAAGCTTCTTAACCTTGTATGAATTAATTGTTTATTTCTTGTACTCAATGTATGCTAGCTGTAGGTGATAAATCATGAATGCCTAGCTAGTGGGGATTAAATTGTAAGGCATTGATATAAGCCCAAAAACTATATTGTCTGCTTCCCGTGGGTGCGGGTTAAGTGTTGTGTGTGCAGCGAGTGCTGAGCACTAGTACTTCGGTACCTGAATTATTGGCACATCTATGCCCTCCTGGTTTTATGCTGGGTAAACTGGGTGTATGTACTCCCTGCTGTGTAGTCAGCTAAAAGTTAAGTATTGAGTATATACAGAGCCTGTAGGGCATTACTCCGTGGACTAGTCATCACATACTGTGGTGGTGAACCACGTATACCTCTGTGTTGTGGATGCCTTGTAAATGTGATTATCTGTATATTGTGAAGTGTGTGGAATGGCCTGCAGGATGGGTATGCACAACATAGTAGACCTAGCCACTTTGTGGTAGTGAGGTGGTTGTGTATACGACTGTGTTTGTGACAATTATAGTCAGTGATAGTGTGGTTGTGCTTAGTGAGTAAAGCATCAGATCAAAAGCAGTATTGGTCTTCAAGGACTTATTTGGGAAGAATTTTGAAGACACTGATTCACCCCCCCCTCTCAGTATCAACCTGTGATCAACACTGTCACCCTTGTCGTCCTACTTCCCCGTGTGCAGACTTCAGTGAGCTTGAGGCAAACCAATTCATGAAGTAACAAGAGGGAATAATCATATATCAGATCTGATACCACTACAACAATTCTTATTTTTGGCAACAGAAATTAGCGACGGGAATTAAATTCCCGTGGGCAAAAATGATTTTTGGCCACGGGATTTAGTTTTCCATCGGCAAAAATCATTTTTGGCCATCGTATTTTGGTTCCCGTCGCCAAATATCATAGAGTTTACAGACGGCAACAAAATTCTCGTGGCCAAAATCATTTTAACCGAGGGGATCCAAATTCCCGTGGCCAAAAATCATTTTAGCCAACGGGATTTAGATCCCCATGGCCAAAAAACATCGAGTTTAGAGACAAAAACTAAATTCCCGTGGGCAAAAATCATTTTTAGCCACAGGATTTAGTTTTCCGTGGGCAAAAATCTTTTTTTGCCACGGTATTTAGGTTTTCGTTGCCAAATATCATAGAATCTACCCCAAGCAGCATAGAATTTAGAAACGGGATCGAAATTCCCGTGGGCAAAAATTAGTTTTGGCTACGAAAATTTAATATCTCGTGGCCAAAAATGATTTTTGTCCACGGGATTTGGATTCTCGTGGTCGAAAAGAGTGAGATAATAATTTATACGTCACCACTCCATCTCTTTATCTTCCAACCCTAATAGACGTTGTTACAAGGTAGCCGATCGAGAAAGGGGGTTTCAAGGTAGCCGAGAAAAGGGGGGCACCATCACTGCCGCCGGCGGGAAAAGAGTGAGAGAAGCTCGAAGATTCCAATGAAAAGGTGTTGTTCTCTCGACTGGGTCTGAATGAGGTTGAGACTGAGTGAGTGAAATTGAGCGAAGCAAAACAGAGCAGATCTGCGAATTTTTCTCAGCCGATTCAAAAGAGAGGTCTAGCAAGGAGATGGAGTGAAGCGGGGAGATCTGAGAAAGAATTAGAGAAGAAAGGGTGAGGATCGTAAAGGGCCTTGGCTCAGATGAGTCTTTTCTATTTTTTTCCATATTTTCTTGTTCCTCTGTGCAATCATATGCACAGAGGGGAGAAGGTATCACGTTTCTGCGGACCTGTCTTCTTTTTTTTTTTTTTTCTACTCGTCGATTTTCATCTTTTCTGTCTTGCTTTCGGTTGGAGATTCTAACATATTGATTGAGCGTCAAGGTATTGTGGATGGGTTTTTCTTTTTGTGTTGATTCCAGTTGAGTTTCTCCACTTGTCTCAAGTCTCTATCTGCTTTTCCACCTACCCTTGTCTGGAAATTTCTGTGGCTGATTGGTGGTTTCTTCAATTGGTCAGATTGTAAGTTTCTTTGCTTATTTTCCACTTTCTGGTTTTTGCTTGATTTGGTTCATGTTGATTCTTAAGAAGGATTTTGACCGTATGTATTGTTTTACTCCCGGAAAAATTGGTGATTTTGTTTTAGGAAAAAAGAGAGTTTTGTTTTAGACGTTGGATTCTATTAAAAAAATTGCCTCTTTTCGATATCTGGGAAGTGGGTGTTTGAAAATTTTGCATCGTGAGTTTCTTTTCATGGCTTCAATTGATTTGTAGTTAATGCTAAACCTTCCTATTTGAGGTTAGCAAAGTATATATGGGCATGATTGTTGTGCTCTTCTTGTGTAACTGGATCATCTCTCTTCCCCTCCTTAATTTTTTTCTCTCTAACTGAACAGTGAAAAATTGTGGATGGTTAACCCTATGGCATTTGCCTTGTTTTGGTTTGTTGGTGTCTTCATAATCTTAAGAAGTGTAATTTCTATGTATTAGTTTTTCCCTTTTGGGGGAACTTTGTAGTTATGGATGTTACCCACTTCATATTCCTTTGTTAACAACTTAACATAGATTCCGAAATTGAGATTTTTTTTTTCTTTTTGAGTATTTTCAGAGCCAACAGGTTTTAATCAAATGGAAAAATTAGAAGGGGAAAGGGGTTTTGAAGATTAGGAAGAATGTGGAATATATCATGCATTAGTGAAAGAAAGTGTCAATTATTCTTTTTAGAAAACAAAGGCCAGTCATTTTTGTATAGGACTCAACACCGTCATTCTTGGGCTTATAGAATTGGTCCATTACAATACATAACCCAAAGATAGAGAGCATGACACATACAACCCATTGGGCAGTCAAAATTAAGTCTATTGGTCTGTCCATTCAGGTGGTTCGCTGCTACCTCATGTACTTAAAAAAAAAATTGTTGAAGTGTTAGCATGTATCAATGTCCTTGTAGAAGTTGATATGTTGCATTTATAGGTGGTTGTTCTGAAGGTGTCACTTTCGTGGTGGACATTTTTTTAAATACAACAATGACACTACTAGAGAAGTTGAAATCAGATTCATTAGATGAAGTCATAAAATATAGTTGCAGAGATAATTGTTCAACAAGTCCACCAACAAATTACAAAAATATTGGTAGTTCAACAGGTCCACCAACAGAGATAATTGTTCAATAGGTCCACCAACAAATTACAAATCACATAAAATAGAGTTACAGAGATAACTTTTTCTGGTTAGGGCATTACAATTCCAAAAATGGTTGTGTTCAAAGAACAAACATGCTTGCAATTTTGGATATTCTTCTGCTTTTGATGGAAATTTGGTGCTCTTATCTTGGTGTTGTGGTTTGTGATACCTAGTAAATAAATATGTGGTTCTGGGTTTTCTGCAATAGCTGTTACTATTTTATTTATTATATAACCTTTCTCTTTTTATAACTTGGTACATGGACCTTGCATTGTTCAATTTTACATGTTCATTGTAGGATTATGATTTTGATTTCCTTTGATAAGGGGGCTTCTTTTGACCATGTTGAATGCCGGAGAGAAGGATTCTGATCAACCCACCAACTGAAAATGTTCTTATGGTTGATTTTTCAGTCAATCGCAGTGCTTGATTTTGCTGTTGTCTGCTATATTACCTCAATGTAGGCTTTATCAAATGGTTGGCTTTGCTCAGAACACTGAACTCAAGCAGTTGATCAAAGAAGTGTTTGGAACTGTTGAGATTCTTTTTTCTGTCTGTCTGTATAAAATAGAAAGCCGAAGAAGTGCAAAGATACATTTCATAATTTTCTCATCTGCCTATTACAATTGCTATGCTTATGTCATAACTCTTAATGATGTTAAAAATTCCTTAGCATGTGATAAACTGTTGTTTGATCCGTTGCATTCCTTTGAAACTTTTTGTGTTAACTTTTATGCTTTCCTTTGAAGTAGATGCCAAAGACATTGAAATAGCTCTACTTAACAAGCTTTTCATTTATATCGGGGATAATCATATTTGGTGGTCTTCTTGCTCCAACAGTAAGTGAATAATTGTATAACTTTTGTTGCTTTTGAATAATTGTATAACTTTTGTTGCTTTTTAAAACATTTTCAATAAGGAATTTTTGAACATGATTAATTGTGGTGCTTTCTGTTGGGCTTTCTTTTGTTGTTTAAATTTTTATTTTGGAAAATATGTTGTTGCCTTAGATGGCATTTAGATATGTCAACTATTTTTTATTGTTAAATGTAAATCTGATCTTAAACCATCTTTGTGCTTAAGTCAGTCTGATTCAAATGCTAAATGAAATGCTAAATGCACTTTCATTGTAAACGATGTAAATCTGGTTTCACTCATTGCCATAACCCAATGTAAAAAAAATTTCTCAACCATGAAATTTCTAGATCACGGTTTCCAATCAAATGAAATGTTGAAAGGAGTGAGGGATGTTGTTGTTAAGGGAAAGTCTGAAATACTTTTAGTTTTCTCTAGTCCCACATGGTTTCACTTAGTCCTCCTTATAACTCAGTAGCTTTGGTAAGGATAGAGAGATTTTGCTTCTGCTTCTATCCTTTTGTTTCGAAAATGGTTTGGGTTGGGATGCTTCCCTTAATGTCAAAATTTGAGTTGGTTTCCTTGAATGTCAAAACCTGGTTTAGGTTTAGATGGTTTGCCTCTCATGTCGAATCTGATTTCGTTTGGAGGGCTTTATGGTCCAAAGCTGGTCTATTCTAGTGCTCAAATTGGACTGACCTAAGTGCTTGGCCTATCTCTTACCTGGAGTTGGTCTAACCCTTTTGTTTTGGGTTTGGTCTAAGTGTTTGGATTGATCTTGTAATCATGCTTAGGTTGGATTTATTACTTGATACTCATCTGGATTCATGCTTGGTATAATGTGCTTTTGTTTGGCCTATTATGCTTAGATCTGTAAATTGAATTGAAGGTTTTGGCCTAGATGTGGAAGAACATGTGAGGTGAGTTTTATTGAACTCTTCCTTATTGATTCATTAACCAACCATGCAACTAGTAAATACACCCATTTATGCTTCCAATAGGTCTATTTTCAATAGAATCAGGCTGGGGGAGTCTATGATGTCCCTATCATATCTTTGTTGAACTTGATTTACATCTTAATGTTCAACACCTTCTCATGAGACACATTTTGGAATCTATTATTGGTATCAAAAGGGTGGGCTGGTGATACTGTATAGGGAAGGGATAGATGGGAGGTGGTCCCATGGCCATTGAATTTGTTAACTTTGAATCAATGTATAGTTGAACTTTAGAAAATTTTGGATGTTATTTCTATCAAGTTTTATTTATTATAATTTTTTGTCAGCAACAAGTAAAATATTTGTATGTGCAAAAGGGAGGTTTTTTTTTATATAAAAATAGAAGTTTTCCCAACGGTAATAAATTTTCCATCGAAAAACATTCATATTTACCGACGAAAAATTTATTACTGTCAGAAAAAATGCTGATTGTTCTCGACGGGCATATGATTACCGTGGATAAAAATAGTTGTTTTTAGCGAAGGAAAATGTACTCACCGTCGGTAAAGATACACATTTTTTGCCACGGAAATATTATTTCTGTGGCCAAAAATCTAATATTTTAGCCACAGGAATATATTTTCCATCGGAAAAAATGTGCATTTAAACCCATGGCTGCTGCGCCGACAGAAAAAACAATGGAAACTAGTTTGTCGCTAATTTCAATGGCGACAGAAACCTATTTTTGGCGACGAAAAATTCCGTCGGCAAAAATGAGGATTGTTGTGGACTGATCCATTACTGATATTTAGAACCATGGTGGCTCAACCTGTGTAAGAGATCACATTGGATACTTGTAATCATCAATGGTGGGCTCTCAACCTCTCCAAAGTCTGATTCTTTGACAAACTATCTACTACTTTCCATAAATATATAGTTGCGCCCTCCATAGGATAAAAATCGCCTCCTATCATGCTAGGTGCAATCACGACTCAGGCTTCTCCAACGAAAGAAGATGATTTAGATCCCCCTACATATGGCAAGTGTGGATGTTTAGAGGTGTCTTTCTTTCTTTTTTCTTAATTCTTATCCATAATTTTATGTTGTAGTTTTGTGTATTAAAAACCTAGAATTGGATTCGAATTAGGAAGAAGAAGCAAGGTTTTAACAATCCGAGACCTCTTTTTTAGGGTTTGTATTTCAAAAGATTTGCAGACCTTAGACAAATAGGTACATTTCCATTATTTTCTGTTATTTACTTACTAAAAGAGGAAAAATGAACAAAAACCGAAGTCGTTCATGGCCTATTTTCCCAAATAGTTACCATGATGTTTGGCACATTTACAGGTAGAACTGTGGTTCAAGTAATTAGTATTGGATCGATGGATTTGTATCGATTTTGGGCATGGCTGATCCCTATTTGGTATTGATTTCTGATAGATTCTTAGGATTGGTTCAACACTGTCCTAGACCCCTGGTTGGTTGATTTGATACCTATTAATTTTTTTTAATATTCTATGCCACAAGTCAATCATTTACAAATAGGGTATCCATGGTTACTAGGATTACAAAAATAATTTTTTAATTGTTTATTAATAAAATAATAATCGATCCATATCATGGGAGTAGATAGTTTATGAAAGGAAAATTTTCTTATACACACCATTAAGGATTGGAAACATCATCATCTACCTCCACAAGATTGCAAACACCTCATCTAGTACCCAAAAACTTTGCTTCGTTAATCAACGAAATCCACTCCGTCAAAAAAATCCCGTTAGTTGCTGACGTCAAATGCGTTGAATATTTTAATGGACGATAATACCCTTTTAGGCTTGTTAAAAGACCATTATACCCTTAAAAGCCCACTCCGAAACTTCTTCTCTAGTTCACTGTAACCATACATCTTCATGAACTCTGTCTTCAGTGATGGAGGGCTTTCCACTCTTGCTGCTTCCCCTACGAGTTCAATACAGTGCCTGAAACTGCCATGGCTGTTGCTAAGGCCATCCCATGCGAGCATCTTGAAAATCTTCACCTTTTAAAAAATGAAAATCTTCACCTTTTTAAAACCATCTAGTTCCTGGAATCCCAGAAATACAGAACTATTATAAATAAGCTCAAAGCACCACTCACTCCTCCCGGTTCATCGTTTTTCCTCCACATCAACAAAATTGTAAAATCAGCTCACATCACCGCCTGAATCTCTCAGCTCAAAATTGACACCCTTACAAAACCAGTCATAAATTTCTTGAATCTGGAACTTATCTAGTGCAAATGGTATGCAATAAAATAACGATTTGTCTGAATGACATGGGATAGGTATTGAAACTGGTACTGATGTCCATCAGATCCGCACAAACCACTCCTCTATTTACAAAGGGTCAAGAATGGAGTAAGACTAACAAACATGTGGCGCAAGAACAATACTTGTAGGCTCCAGACGTCCTAGCTTTTGGACAACTAGAATCAGGATTCTCACTCCCGAAATTTCCATCACCACTATAAAGTTTCAATTTCCCAACAATAGAAGTTATAAACGTAAAACGGGGAAGAACTGGAAAGGAAGAGAAAATCGATCCAGAGAGCCATAGCAAAAGAAGACATTGATGATCTCTCTGGTGCGTTTTGTTGATAGTCGTGAGAAGTTTAAAGACAAGCATCAGGTGTTAATGGTGAACGAAGAATTCAGATTGGTATCCCCTGCTATAGACCATGAGGGCAGGTTATCACTTTTGATGTCGAGTATATCTCTGAATTTCATAAAGGCACAGAACCAAAGCACCCAAATAGCAGTGGAAGCAATGTACAACCATAGAATCGGTGGAAGCAATGTAGAACCGGAGTATATCTCTCTCGATCCCATCAGATTTGATTAGAGATGCTATTCATACGAGGGGTGAGAGAAGGCTGAGAGCAAGGTATGACGGGTAGCCTCTCCGCAATGGTCTTCAGTTCACCTAGGATTCAAGGTATGATTCCCGTTTCTTTTCCCCTGAAATTCCGGTTAAATGCAGAGTTTCTGATCTTCTTCTCCGTCTTCGATATAATTTTAGAAGTCAAACTTTTGAAAACATGAGATTGGAATTAGAATCTATCGGACAAAACTATATTTTTTAGAATCAAATTGGAATTAGAATCTATTGAAATTAGAAAACGTGATATTGGAATTAGAATCTATCGGATAAAACTATATTTTTTAGAATCAAATTGGAATTAGAATCTATTGAAATTAAAAAGGTCAAATTAGTCATTCAACATACTTTTTTAATTTTTCAATTTTTAATATCAAGGGTAAAACTGTATTTCAACATTTTTAGTGATTTTCGTCAATTAGTTGGGTGTACTTGAGGTTTTTGCAATCTTGTAGAGGTAGATGAGGTTCCCAATCCTTAATGGTGTGTATATGAAAATTTTCATTTATAAAAAGATGTTTCCAATCAGACTGGTACCAATTGAGTCAGATTGACTTTCAAAACACCCAATACTGTGTCCAATACCTAGATTTAGAACCTTGAGTATAAAAACCTTGAGTAGAAACAACATGATGGTCCTATTATTGTAGAGTTTTTACTCATCCCTCATTTAATGAAACAAAATTTTTTTCCCTTACCAAAGCCATTTAAGAAATGATCTCCTCAATAAGCATACCTAATTTTGCTATTGTTGGGTTGTGTCTTGTATTCTGTAAGGTCCACACAGTTATCAGGGTTAAACTTGTATCTTGTATTAGGGTTTAGGTCCATTACATGTATGGGATAAATCTGTAATTATGTAGGGGATTAAGATTTCTAAGGAGAGTATATTTTGTCTCTGTGTGAAAATCCCTAAGTAAGGCTAACCAGGGGCAACACTCTGTAAGGTGAAGAATATTGTAGATTTTTTTTTAGAATAAAGGAAGTCTTTCTTTCTCTGGGTAGAGGTAGGCATTCAGCATTGGGGTCCTGAACCATGGTAAATTTTTGTTCTTCGTTTTCTTTTTGTTTGTGCTCCCAACCCTAACAAGTGGTATTAGAGGGAGGTTCGACAGATTGGTTATGAATCCTGAAGAAGGAGGGAGGTACGCAGTTGGTATGAAGAAGAAAAAAATTAATTACAAACATGTCTAGTGTCACATCCAAATTCTTGACTAATCAGTGGTGTGATAAACCGTCAATAAATCAACGGTTCAACCAAGATCTCGTATAGGTCGTGTCCATCCGATTAAACCAGATACATTCCACAAGCATAATCAGGGTAAATAAATAATAGCGAAAGTCTTTATTACAATAAACTGAGTATCTAACAATGATAATAAATAATTTAATCCAATTATTTTCAAGTAACTCAAGACATAAAATAAAATAATCAATTACCAGCCCAGTAATCAAAATAACTAAACTAATCAAAGACACATTGATTGCATTTGCATGACGGATCATGCGTTTCCTCCATAGCTTCTACGTCCATGGCCGCTACGTGTCCATACGTCAGCGTGTTCACATAATCTTCAACAGTAGGACATGCATCAACAACTAAAAATATTAGATTTCGAAAGGATGAGCACACATCACGGCTCAGTGAGCAAACAAAACAATGAGCAAACATATGCATGCATTCAATTCATATCTTTGGTCTAATTTTTAAATTTACAATGTGCTATAGAAAGGTTTGGCAACCACCGCACATCTATACACGAGTGTATGAATCCGTTCAATGGATCAAACACCACTGCCGTTTCATATGCACCCACCATAAAATAGAGATAGAACTAAAGTGTTCGAATCACACACCGCCAACACTTTCCCTAATGCCCTACCCATACCAACACGTAAGCCCCTATTGGCGAGGGCTTGCAACTGGGTTCGCAATTAACCAATCCTAATGTCATCCAATATTCCAAGGCCTCACCCCAGCATTCCTCAATACGTCCATAGAGATAGAGCTAAGGCCCCCCGACAGAGTAAAAGACCACACGGTCCGAGACCACCTCCCCTGATGTCCTACAATGTAATAGTTCTACTAAGATAATGGCGATACGACGATGTTAGTAGATAAAAATTGAGTAGAGATCGAGCTAGAGTCTGGTGACTAGGCTGGACCACAATGCCACGTCCTCCCCTTGATGCTCCACTCGCATCCAGCACACTAACCACACATACATAATCACATGCCTATTCCTAACATCATCATCATCATCATCATGTAATAAATAAACAAAAATAAATATGCATGAGCAGAATAAAACAGTAATATTTGATGACATGTGAGATGCACATTACAAGCATACAAGCATAGAATCATTCATAGCACTGGACAAATAAAATAAAACAGCTTATTATTATCCAATTAATTTAGGAATTATTCTCTCACCTTTAACGATGTTCGATCTTCTCCAAGCTTTGTAAATCACATTTGAACCACTTGGAAACCTAAGAAATTTATAGATTCTAAGTTAAGGTTCAAGTTCACCAATTCAGTAGTCAGAGGTCTAATATGGAGTCAAACAGACTTCCAGAGACTGAGTGGTCGCAGGTGTGGCTGCACTTGTGGTCTCAGTTTTTGTGACCACAGGGTGTGTGGTTGATACGTGTGGTCGCATATCATGCGACCATACATGCGACCATACCCTCTCTAGGACCTTCCCGAGAGCGTATGGTCTATCATGTGTGCCTCATGTGGTCGACCATAGCTGCGACCACACAAGTTATGATTGACTTCCACTCTTAGTCCAACCCCTTCATGATTCGATTCATTGGTTTACCATTAAAGTCCTTCCTATAATTGATCTATGGCCTTAAATTTATAATTTTACACAATTGTTTACCTTAACTTACTCTCTATGGATCTCTCTTGAGTTTTTATCCATGGGTCTCATGGTTGAGATCCTACCTTGACTCAACATCTCAATTACGATGGAAAATCCTATCATAGATGTTTACTACTAGAAAAAAAGATTCCATACCTTAAGCTTGTTAGAGAACCAGAGCCTTCTCTGCAACTCTTCCTCCTAGCCTTCCTCTTCAAATCTCCTTTTCTTCTTTCTTCTCTATTTCTCTTTCAATTTGAGTTCTAAAAGAGTAGGAGAGAGTGTGGGACGTCCTTAATATAAAGAAAAACTCTCCATGTAGAGTCTCAATCTAACTAGAAAAGAGATCCCATAGTTTTGGAAAGTTTCTAAAACTTGGAGTCGGTCATGACATCATGTGGTCGCACGTATGGTCATAGAATCCGTCAACTACACATCCCAAATATGCGACCACATGTCCTAGAAAGAAGTGGTCTCATTTTTCTTAGGTGTGGTTGACCATACCTACTCAGGTATGCAACCACACACTCCTAATTAAATGATTTTGGGTCGATTTACATACCTAGCATTGTAGTTCACGCACTTGGTCCGCTTGGTCCGGCCACGTTAGGAAGACCTAATACGACATGGTAAGACTAGGTTAGTAGAGTGCGGGTCTTACATCTAGGTTTTTGGTAAACCTTGTTGGAGTTTCTGTTTTTGCTTTGGGAAGGAAATCTACGGAGATTGGGGGATCGTTGAGGGAGAGTGTTTCGGTGGTCGGGGAGTTGTTGATGGAGGAGCTGTCGACGATGGTTTTCCCAGCTTGCAGGTCAAGTTTGGCATGAGGTCTGCAGATCGGATTGAGAATGGTTTTGGGTGAAGAAGAAGTCACTCTGGGTTGCATATCCAGAGTTGCGATATGGTACGATGAGTTTGCTTGGTAATTCTTCACCAGCACTGGAGTTGTCACAGGAAGGTGCAAGGAGTCTGATTGTAGCAGGGGAATTGTCATCGGCGGTGGTATTATTGGCTGGAGATCTTGAAATTGCAGATGGTGCGCTGCAGTCAGGGATAGTTTCTGCGAGTGCCTATCGAAGGAGTTTGAGGAAGGCTGTGCATGCATAGGCATCGACTTTGGGTGCTATAGAGTCAGGAGCCGTGTAGTTGATTCAAGGAGTCGGACCGATGAGGGGAGTGTTGCCAGAAGTTGGCGAAAGGGGACCTGCTGACCACAATTCATTATTGTATGCGACTGTAGATCTTTCCAGGGTAGGAACCCAGGTACATGTGGGTTTGAATCCTCGTGGAAAGGACGACCTGCAGCTGTCGGCGATATCTGGTCGGAGTCAGGTGACGGTTGAGGATCCTGTGGAGATCTCTGAAATATTTCGATCGATTGGAGATGCGGGAATAGCAATGGATGGCGATGTCTGGTACAGATCTGATAGAACAAATCTGATAATGGTGCAGGGAAGAGAAGGTTCTAATGCGAGGTGGTGCTTGCGACAGCTGCGACACTCAAACCCAGCTGGGACCATTGAGGACAAAACCAGGGTTTCAGGTAGGGCCTCTATCTCTACGGCTTATAATGGAAGCAAGATTGATCACAAGGATCTGCTGAGGTCCTTGGTATGCATGGATATCGGAGGATATGATCGGGTCGATCATGAGGTTGCTGGTAAGGGACTACAATTCTGCTACTAAAATGTACTCTTTTATGCTTCCGGTCTTTTTGTTGTTTAGCCGGCCGATCCATAGCTTGGCTTGCTGTCGAAACAGAGTAACTTGTAACTGCGGCGCCGACCAACGACTGTGGTATTCAAGTCTTCTCTTCTGGGGGATCGGTGTTTGTTCAACATGCAATATCGCATGTGGGGTCTGTGCGATTGAATCGCTGGGGCGACGAAGGAACTGATGCTAGGTCATCAATTGTGGCATTATTAACCAGCGGGAATGGATCGATGGTGTTTACGGTGGTGATCTTTACTACTAAGAGTTACGGTGGGGTTGCGGTGGAGCATCTGCAGCATGCATTATCGCATGTGAGCACTGCCGAAGGAAGAATAGAGCATCAGCCAGGTGTTGTGGCCGATCTGGTCACATAATAAGTTAGACAAGTGGCGGTTGGGAACTCGGTGATGAATCCAATGTTGGGAAGCAGCCCAGGTCGGGATGATGTGTAAGAGAATGGCTCTGTTACTTTGCGATCGTTATCGCATGTAATAACTGATTCCAATTGGGGTGATCTGATGCGATCTGAAGTCGAAAGTGCTGGCACTGGTGCTTTGGCTCAATATGGGCAGTTGGAGGTGGCGGTTCCTGCTACGGTTGTAGCTAGGGCAAGCCAGGGAGTAGATGAACCAAGGAGGGAAAGAAGTCCCCGAGTGTATCTTGGACGTTTTTTTGGGTTTTCTACTATGGAAACTGTAACTTTTGGAATCGAGGCAGCGATAGGGGTTCCTGTGTATACGAGGCAAGCAAGTGTCGATGATGTTATTGGAGTTACAGTGGATAGTGGACAGCATGGAAAGGGCAACCGTGGTCGAGACATGGTTGGTGCTAGTCAAGCCGATGGACAATAACGGCTAAGAGATCCCAATTGGATTGATGGGGCAATAGCAGTTGTTCGTGAATTTAGTCAAATTAGGGAGGTTTTCCCTTGGATCTGACAACGAGTTTAAATCCCGACACGGTGCGTATAATGGTCAGTTGATGATGCACCATGGGATAAAGGAGGACTGAAAGGATGAGGTGAGGAGTCAGATCTCTAGGTCTGCACTGGTGGTGTAGAGGTGAGAACTCGGGTCATCGATGCAATTGGAGTTGCAGAGGATTGTGAGTAAAGGTGATCTCTCCGGTGATGCTGCAGCAGTGAGAGAGGTGGAGTCACATCACATCATACGATGGTAAGCTGTACAGGACACCCGAATGGATTGTGGGCTATGCCAGTTTGGGTGTAGCGGTTTAGCAGAGATGATGGAGGAATTTACAAAATCGACATCAATGGGTTCTTCTTCAAAGTGATTTACAGAATTCAAGTCAAGTGGAGATTTACTGGATTGTGTCTTGTGTTCTATGGGGTCCATACAGTTATCAGGGTTATACTTGTATTAAGGTTTGGGTTCATTGCATGTACGGGATAAATTTGTAATTATATGGGGATTAGGGTTTCTGGGAGCCTATATATTGTTTTGTGTGGGAATCCCTAAATAAGACTGATAAGGGAGAACACTCTATCAGGTGGAGAATACTATAGATTTTTTTTAGGAATAATGAAAGTCTCTCTTTCTCTGGGTGAAGGTAGACATTCCGCGTTGGGGTGTTGAACCACAGTAAACTCTTGTTCTTCGTTTTCTTCTTGTTTGCGCTCCCAACCCTAAAAGCTATACAGAAGAGTAATGTGGCAAATCTTACCGTTGGAGAATGATGTATCATTGGATATCTTAGGAATGATTTGAATAGATAATGTGTGAATTTTTTACATCAAATTCAATCATTTACCATCCTATTTAATATATATCAAAGCTTCCTATGTATATCCATGCACCTACTCATGTACACCATATTTTTAAATTCATTGGTTTGTCTTTTACCAAAAGTTCAGTCTCATCCAGCCTATCACATGGCAAATCTAGGTGTCTATAAAAGAGATTCTGAAATATGTGTAGGAAAATTAGTTCCATCTTGTTGGTCAAATTACAATACTACCCCATGGAGCCGAGTGAGACTTAGGAGCTTGGAACATGGTTTAAGCGATCAGCTCAGATAAGCCTAATGATCTCGAGTCAGCCTCTAGAATCGGTTTATCCACACGTGAGTTGCAATTCCTTCTGGTTTTAGGCCGACTTGCCCAATCCAGTCTGATCCGACTTAGACTGATCTGTTTTTCTACATGGGATGTACTTTCTTGAGTTCAAATCACTAGCCTCCAAAATCGGTTTATCCACACGTGAGTTGCAATTCCTTCTGGTTTCTAAGCCGACTTGCCCGATCCGGTCTGATCCGACTTAGACTGGTCGATTTTTCTACATGGGATATTCTTTCTTGAGTTCAGATCACCTATATGTACAAGTACTCTCCATGGGGTCACATCACAATCGATGTGATGTGAAATCTACCTAGTTAGTGTGGAACCCACTGATATGGAGATAGAATCCATGAAAAATACAAGTACATGCAGATGAACTATTCTCTACTTTCTTTATGATGGAGACCTTATGAGGGGAAGTTGCAACCTCTATAACATGAGTATAATAGTGAAGTTTCTTTGGTACCTTTGAACTGAACCCTCAAATGAAAACTGTAAAGCTTCTTGCTTTGGGCATGAAGGAATATCAATGCTAGTTTAGATTTTGTTGGTGAAAGGCCAACTTTGTTTGATAACATTTCTTTTCCCTACCTTTGTCATCTCATTGGCAATCATTTTTGTATTAAACTTCATTTGGTGTGACTCATGACTGAGTCTGATCTTGGCACTTTAAATTTGGATATTGGATGGCGTACAAGGTGTTTAATAACAATTCAAAACAAGAAAATCCATATATTGTTTAGATGCATGAGGATGTTGAATATGAGGGCCCAACGATTCGGATCGGGCTCCTTTGTAGTGAAGGAGCTCACTACAGAGGGTGTAGTGAAGCTGAGATCATGCCACGTGGCCCAAGTCCATCGGACAGCTATACATTCACAAGCATTCTGTAGCTTCAAACTACCGAATCATTTATCAAATTTCGTGTAAATCGGGTTTAATAGAATCCCTCCATTTTTTATTTTCTTCTTCAATCTCTTTCGTTCTTCTTCTTCCCTCATTCTTTCTCTTCCCACTGAGCCGATCTGGTAGCACTTTGGCGGCGCAGTGCACAGGTAAATATCATCCATCTCTTCCTCTTCCTCTTCCTTCGAATGCTTGTGCAAGGAGTCCTCGGTTCAATCTATCTCCTTCTTTCTTTGTCTTCCCTCATTCTTTCTCTTCCGACTGAGGCGATCTAGTAGTCTCTTCCAATTGAGCTGATCTGGTAGTCTCTTCCAACTGAGCCGACTGACTCCTCTGCTCTCAGGTTCTCTCTCTCTCTCTCTCTCTCTCTCTCTCTCTCTGTGTGTGTGTGTGTGTGTAAGTGTGTGTGTTTGTTTTGCGATTCAGAGGATTTGCTTGATCCTTCTCGTTAATACCCACAACTTCAAAACTCATGGGTTGGGCAATGGTTCTGGATGTATAGTCACACCCAATGATTTTAGATTTCCTTTGGTCAGTTGCATGGCAAAATACCCAAGGTTGGGCAATTTAGACTTCAAAACCCAAGGAAATCTAAATTGCCCAACACAAGGAAATATAAATTGCCCAACCCAAGGGGTTCTTAGCGAGACAGGAAATCTAAACTGGCCAACTTCAAAATCCTTTATTAGCGAGAATGTTCATAATTTGTTTTGCGATTTGCCTGACTCCTTCGTTCTCAATTGATTTCCACTTTTTATTGAAGGAGACTACTTGAAAATTGAAATAGCTTTTAGTAGCTTGAGGCTTTATTCAGAGCTCTTTATATTATTGATAAGCATCTTCCATCATCAATTGTGCTATGGACATGCTGGATGGACCAAAGCTCAAAAGCTTCACTAATGAAATTTTCAATGGCAATTGATCATGTTTTAAATTTTGGGTTGTCAACAAATCATGTTCACTGTTTTGATGAACAGTTGCTTTGACTGAATGACTATGATCATCTAACCATTCTAATTTTTCTTCTTGGGAGTGAAGGTTCCAACAAAGAGTTCTCTCATGGCAACTAAATGTCAGAGACAACAAAGAAGTAGGGCCAATGAGCAACTTAGGAAAATGTTTCCAAAGGAATACCATTAATGTACTTCAGTTTTTGTAATTTGAAATCATTCACAAATTTTTCTCCGCATTACTGTACTTTTGAAATTCATGAACAATTCACATTGAGACTTCAGTTGTAGGCACTGCTTGCTGAAAAATCGAGGTTAACCAACGACAATGCAAACCTGAGGAAGAACCAATGCCTTCACCAGCTCGTCGAGTACCACCAACTGACCTCTCAGTATCTTTCAACCTCTTTTGATCAAGGCATACATGGAATGTGCTTGATTTTTCATCTCCACCTGAGGCGGAAAATGACAATGTTAGTGGTTATGGTGACAACAGCCGCAACGCCTCGAAGTGATATGTCTGGGTTCTCAACCAATTTAGATTAGAAAGAAGTTGAATTATTTAAGACAGAAGTGTAAATTTTGAAATTCACCGTCACCGTTGGTTGATGATTTCTAATAAAAAAATACTGAGCCTTGAAGTATACATTTCTCTTGTTTATTCTCCATTTTTATTCTCCATGCACGTATTAAGAGCCTGAGTCTGGATTTATTGACCAGGTTCAGTATTTTTCACTCTCAAGTCAGAGAGAATTTTGAAGGAAACTGATTTGTGCGGGATTCATTTATAGGTCCATGTAGGAGACTCCCCAATTTATTAAGAGTCAATTCGGATTTTATCAACAAACATGTGACCACATTCATGACAAACCAATACCATGAACATAATATGAAACAATGACTTAAGCATCCTCATTTAGTCTACATCAAAGACTTGCTACACCACAAAAGGGAGATTTAAAATATAGTCTGATTTGCATGCACATAATGAAGTACAAGAGTATTGTGAGACACATTTTTGAGTTTGCATCAAAAAACTATTGGGTAAGAATTTGTAACAAAAAAATCTTGAGCAATCACAATAATGATTGGTATCATCTTCAACCATGCATGTGTAGACCTTTAGAGTCTTTACAAAGACATTGCACTACTCCATATATTCCTATGAAGAATACCTATAATTAAGGTTCAAAAACAGATTCGTTTAGACATTGATTAGAACATAAACATTTGGATCAGAAAGACTTATTCCATACCAAAAAATAGTCCATTTCAGCCGGTTTAAATTAAAAAAGAAAAAGATCTACGCATGTAGAAGAAAAAAAGTTTTATTTTTCAAAGCAAACCATTACCTTTCTATATCAATTGCCTCCATTTCCTTCAACTCCTTGTTTATGGCATACCGTTGATGTTGAGGCTTGGGAAGATAAAGGCATAGGATGAGAATTATCAGAAGAATTCTGTACAACAACCAAAGATATATTATCATAGGCATTAGGATATAATAAAAATGTGAAATAAATTTTTACAGTTTCATGAATAGTACCAATAACAATGAAGTAAAACTGTTATGATTCTCCAATTCTTGACAAACACCCAATGAATTACAATGCACTAAATTAGAAGGTGCAGATGGGCGAAATTAACGAGAAGCTTGAACAATGGTGACTCAACCTGTCTCCTATTTTTTTTCTTTTCCAAACAACTCTTGTGATGTTTTCCACCTTTACATCTTTCTTTCTCCTTAAGTCCTCTTGGAATAAGGATGATAGGATGATCACTTGTCACACCTACATCTTTCTTAACGGCTTCTTCTGACCATGAACTTCAAGAAAAGCCTCGAACAATCATTTAAAGGATTCGACTGTCTCATCATATAACAATGCAGTTCCAAAAATTGCAACCCCCAGCAAATTCCCCAAATGGCATATTCTCTTTGTTGATGCTAAATGTAGTATCGAATGTGATAACATCACCAAAGAGTGCATAATCTTGTCTCATCCTGGGATCGGCCCAAAATATATTAGTTATTTGTTCTTCACTCTCCAATTGTATTTTGTACATAAAAGAAGGGTTGTCACAAGTTTGCTTCTCAAAGTACATCAACAAACTTCTAGCTTCACCATGATGCTTAATTTGGAGATAGCTCTTAAGTTCTTGTCAGGTGTACCCAAGGTTTTGCCTCCCACCTACTTGTCTACCCATGTGTTCAAATGTAGCCTTAGGTCTAATCCTAGAATCATCAGCCAAATCAATCTCAATAGTATGTACATTTGAAAGTTTGCATTGTGACAGCATCATATGTAATGTAGCCGGTAGATAAAGAAGGTGATTATGCTCTTCAACAAACTCACGACATTGGTATTGTCCGTTCTCCGTTCTCGCTATTGCCATCATTGCAGGGCAATTGGTTATAGTCTCAGCTCGAGGTTTGATTGTATCAATATCCCGTTTGTCATTTTGCCTCAAAGCATTTTTGTTACATATGAATCTCCTCAAGGTAATGATTGATTTGTCTTTGTTGCTCCTCCATGCATGGGCTCTCCTAACATTGAAACCTATCCTTCCCTCGTAGGAATTATAGAATTCGTATGCTTCATTCTTTGAATTAAAGAGCATGTCAATCCGAGGCTCATCCTCAACCTCTAAACCAATGCCTTGATCTCCCATCTATATCATTCATTAAAAAAAAAAAAAAAGGATAATATTAGGCTACATGTTAAAACTCTAAGATAGAAGATTAGACTACATATGAGAGACACATGTTAGTATAATAAGATTAGTATATTCACATTTTCTTTACAAAATATAAATATTTTAATATCACATTGGCAAGGGGATTGGAAGCTCCAAATAACAGATTGTACATAACTGGCGGTGAACAAAAAATATGTCATTTCACTTCAAAATTTATCATTAAGCAAACTACACAGGTATAGGAATCATTTTTAGGATTTTATATTTCATTTGTTTACAAAAAATATATATGTTATCAAGATTATTCCATGGTATAATCTCTAACAATTGATACATGTAAGGGACTATGGACTGAAATTTATGATCCGAGATAAATAACTTCCCAGGACCAATCAATCAAACGGTTGACTAGGCCTGTGTTATCCTTCGTGGCATCTGCTGTCCTGCAGTGGAATGCTTCAAACACTAGTACTACATCCCACCACATTCTTTCTCTCACTGTCTGTCTTGAATGAAGCCAATAACAGTACATGAGAGCACATTTCCTACCTTCTACACGACTTTCTCTGCCTTGCACCTTTTGAGTGTACAAGAAACAGTGAAAAAGAGAAACAGGGAGAGAGAGATACCACTGTAACATAATTGGGTTGGGATGAAAGTATACAAAAAAATTTTTAATTGTCAAGAGAGAAGAAATCCGGAACACAAAAAGTTCTTATTCTTCACCCCAAAAGAAAATCAGGGACATCCATGTTGCAATGTTACACATTACAAGTTAATATTTTATAATAAAAAAATAATATATTATATCTAACAATATTTTAATAAGACTTTGGGGGTGGGGGTGGGGGTGGAGGTAGGTTGGGGTTGGGGTTGGGGTTTTGTGGGGGTGGGGTGGGGGCGCGTGGAGGGAGGAACTTCATTATAGAAAGAAGAAGGCAACAGAACGGTAAAGCTTAACCGACAAGACTTCATTATAGAAAGAAAAAAGCAACAGAAGAGTAAAGCTTAACCAACGGAGGAGGAAGAACATCAGACCAACAAACCATTCCTCCTTGGTTAAAAGCAACATTAGTCACCAAGTATGCAGACTTAACCAACTCCTTAGAGAAGAATAAGAAAATGGCCTCTTCCCAGATTATGCAAACTCATTTGCAGATGAAGTTTACTCAACCGAGGACTCCTTGCACAAGCACCGAGTGGGAACTGAGGACTCTTTGCACAAGCATTCAAAGGAAAAGGAAGAGGAAGAGATGGATGAGATTTACCTGTGCACTGCGCCGCGAAAGTGCTACCAGATCGGCTCAGTTGGAAGAGAAAGAATGAGGGAAGAAGAAGAACGAAAGAGACTCCACCTTAAATTCAATACCCAAAAAAAAAAAAAAAAAAGAGATTGAAGAAGAAAATAAAAAATGGAGGGATTCTATTAAACCCGATTTACACGAAATTTGCCAAATGATTCGGTAGTTTGAAGCTACCGAATGCTTGTGAATGCGTAGCCGTCCAATTGCCCTGGGCCACATGGCGTAATCTTAGCTTCACTGAACCCTCTATAGTGAGCTCCTTCACTACAGAGGACTCCAATCCGTCCAATTGCCCTGGGCCACATGGCGTAATCTTAGCTTCACTGAACCCTCTATAGTGAGCTCCTTCACTACAGAGGACTCCAATCCCGACAATTCAGCAGCCCCCCTCCCAAAAAAAAATCCCAACTTGGATGATGAAACAATATTCTCTCCATTATTTTTATAATATATTATTTTTGAAGTTCGATATAAAGTTTTTATCCTAAAAGTTTGAATTAGTAGTGCAAAGATTCCAGGTCGAGAAGAAAGAGTCTGAGGTCGGGTCGGACGAAATACATCTTGGTTGGTCCCACCACCACTAGAGATTTGAAATTTGTAGTTTCTTTCTTATAAATAAATAATATTATATTTCTATATTTTTCCATATTTTTCTAATATTTACAGAGGAAGACGAAACACAATAAGGCGTGCGCCAGAACTCAAAATGCGAGGGCGCTAACGCCCGTTTATATAGAGTGGTCTACGATCAACAGCAAGAAAAGCTGATCTATGACCAAGTTGTTTTTCTTCTCTCTCTCTCTCTGTTATTTATTTAAATTCAAATTTTCGTTCTTCTGTTTTAAAGAGAGCCGGCCTTACTCTAATAGGGGCCTTTGGTACTTCAGTAGGGCTGATAGTGACTTCAACTTACTTATAGGGGGGTAGGGCGACGAAAGACTACTTCAATGACGGAAACAGCCGGAAACTCGAGAGGGTCGCCTTTGAAAGTGTTCGCCAGCTTCCAGGTGTGTGAAGGAGGTAAAGAAGGTAGTAGACTATTTAGAAATCACTAGATGACTAAATTATGAACACATGTATTACATACATGTGGTGTTGCCGCTGAAATCTGAACTGACACGTCATCGGGGAGACCTGTGCTGTAATGAACTAGAACCATGCAATAGAGAGGGTTGGACCTGGGTCTAAGGGTTACTCTCCGATGCTTAGGTCAGATATCTGAGCAGCATTAGTAGTAAATGCTAGAGTACTAGGATGAACATTACGCAAATGATGAGTTAGTAGATACAATATTTATCATATGAACACCTGATTATTTATAGGATGACGATGATGAGGAGACCGCGTATATGGCAGTGGCCTGGGACCTTGGTCCATCGTTATGGGGAACCCATAACCGTAGAACTATACTACCTCTGTCCTCTGATGTATCACCACCACGTGTTATCCATATACTGGTGAATTATTTTTATGCGTATCAAGAGGAGATCCGAGATGGTAAAAATCCACTCTGATACCATATAAAAATTTCATCCAAAAAGTACGACATTGTATTCTCATGAAAAAAAAGTAAGATTGCATAGAAAATGTTGTCTATGTGGACCCAGATAAGTTAAACCCACTTATTAACTTCAATAGATCTACAAAAGATTCTATAAGATGCCAATTATCCATTATATGGCATGGATAGATGTACGGATAGCATTTTCGTTAAAAAAAATAAACGGGACCCACAAAATTTCCTCTTTTTTTCTGATTGAGATCTATTGTAGTGAGGCTACCTTTGAAGTGAGGATCTCACCCACTCAAAGTGGATCTGTATGTATTCTGATACACTTTAAATAGATTGAGATACATGTCGATCCACTTTAAGTGGATAGAATCCTTATTACACAAGAACTTTACTATAGAAGATCTTTTTCCTATTTTTTTCCCTTCATATTCCATATAAATTTGTGGGTTTTGTCCAGTAATAAGGCTAAACTGGTTTGTCGAAAAAAACAGAATTCTTTAATCGAAAACAATAAATTAATTAAAGAGGTAAGATCCAAGCAATTTTTCGTGGGACAATGTTTCCGATGGTCCAGCCAATGAGGTATTGACATGTGATATAAAATTAAAAATAACAATAAATCGGTCTAGACCGATACGATCGATTTGATACCGATATTTAAAACTATACTTGTATGGAAGAGCACGCTTGAGATGATGCAAAGGCCTTTTTATTGCAATCCATGATTGAAAGTGATAATTAATTTACAATGGAAGTATTGAAATCCAATATGTTTCGGAAATCTCCATGTTCGTCTGTTTGAGAACCGATAGGGATTTAAAAAATTAATGTAGCCTTTGAGAGGAATTGTGGATTAAAACTACTGGTGTAGTATTTTACACCTAATCAACAAAAAGCAAGATTTCCACTTGATAAGTAGGAAATGACGGTCATAGCTAACAAAGAAAGTAACTAACGTGGACATAAGGGGGTCAAACAGTGGTTGAAAAAGATAGACAAGACATATACTCGCCACTCCAAGGGGTCCTAGCTGCCTAGTCCTACTCTTCCTTCTCTGACACGATGGAGATGGTGGTAGGTGAAAAAAAACTTGTCCAAGAAATTTCACAATCGTTTTATAAATACAGAAGAACTACCAACCAGAAAAAGGGAGAGAAAAAGGGAAAATGGAGATTCAATCCTGGAGTTCACTTCGAAAACATCTATCCTGTTATTACTCTGCTGAATTTCCTTTAAAAAGATCCCTCTGCTTATCTACTGTTCATCTTTTCCACTAGAAAGGAGAAAAATCTTTTATAATTCTCGTATCTTAGGAAACCCCATTTTTAAGGAGTTCTAGTGTATCACTAAGAGCTCCATTCTGCTTGTCCCTGGAGGTCTCTGACTTTAGCATCGGAGTGGCCCCGGGGTATATCCCGCCCATTTTTTGTTGTGTAGGTGTTTCATCTATGTGACAGGATCGGAGAAACTGAACGGATTCCACCGATAACAATGTCTACCATCAAAAGAGAAAACTGACGGGAAAATCAAAGAAAATAGAAGAGAGAAATTATAATCTTTAAGAGTAATCAAGTCGAAAAATGGGAGAAAGAGGGAATAAATCTAACACAAAACAAACTGTAAAACCCTAGAAATGCTTGTCTTCGTCGGTAGTTGGAATAGATAGATCAATTTTTTATTGGATTGAAAAAGGAAGTGCTTGGAAACCTACCCTGTACTCCATTTACAATTTCTCTCTCTAATCCATTTACTGAATTAGAAACTAATGTGATAGAGACAGAGACAGAGAAGAAAGCTTAGCAAATGACAGTTGTGGAATGATGAAAATAGCTCTGTTATACTAACTCGCCATTAAATTATTACAAGATTTTAGATCCTTCACTTCTTTCTTGATCTTCTGATAGAATAATTTCCTACTTCGAGGGTAGGAGACCTCCTCAAGAATGGTGAAGAAGATTGTTTAAAATATTGCCTGCCTTTTCATTCGTTTCCTTCATTTTATAATCTCTTTACATTCTTTCTAACCAATTCCTAACATTTTCTGACGACTTTTTGATCCACTACTAATTAACTTGTGACAGGTGTCCTCCTATTGCCTCATGCATTTCCCACGTAATCTCTAAGGTGCTGGGGTTTGTTTTTCACGCGTATGCTCCTGCGGAGAGCCACACCAGACTCATCCTTCTTCTCGACAGTTCCATGTGCCGGTTGTAACGGTGTCGTATCATCTTCTCTGCCTTTTCTCTTCCTCCATTCAAAGGTTTTATGCGTGAAATTTGAGATTTAACAAAAAAAAAACAAAGCTTTCAGCTGTGGAGAAAGCTCTGTTGGGAGAGGGAGGGATTGCCTTATGGAGCGGGATTCATTGGACGAGATGGTTGCCGATGCAAACACAGCATGATTTATCCCCGACCGTCAAGAATAAAGCAGAAGTGGAGGCCCATGGGAAGAGTATGAAATAGGCAAGGCTGGCTGCCGCTGCTGCCGCTGCTATCGCTGTATCTAGGGATCAAAACACTCAAAGTCCCGCAGAAGAATAGGGAAAGAAAGCTGTGGGTTTCATGACGAAGGGGTTTCACCGTAGATGGAAAGAGGGTCCATGCTTCATGGCTGCCCTTCTCTGAGGTAGTAGAGGGTAGGGGAGGGAGCTAGGGCCGAACTCCGGGTGCAGGAGGTAGTAGAGGGCAGGAGAGGGGGATAGAGAAAGATCAGTGGTGGTGTCATGGGTAATATTGGGATTATAAAAGAAATACTTTAAATATAATTTTTGAAATGGTAGGTACTTTTGATATATTTTCTCAAAATGTTGGGTATCGATCTTAACTATAATTTATCCATTTCAAAATCCATTGTGGATGAATAAAGTTTGCTTCTCGATTGGGTTCGCACCGAAAAAAAAAAAAAGTATTCATTTTAAGCCAACTGGTTGACCTCAAAAGCTAGTCTAACTAAAACCGGTTGAGGCGACTGATTTAACACCATTGCTGTCCATATATTTTAATCCAACTAATAAAGTTTGGAACTAACAATATCATATATATCTTTTTTTTTTGGAAATCACAAGAAAAATGTGAGTCATTCTCAATTTTAATATTTTTTATTTTAAATTGTCCATTATTGTTTAGAGTTGGGAAAATACATCGGAAATCTATAATGTCTAGAGTATTGGTATACATACATAGACATATAATAGATATATATTAATACAAAAGATGTATTTAATTGAATTAGACTTGAAATTTGACACTTGACCCACCTAGCCCATTATTTATCTATTTAATAGTTAATTAGAATGAACACATCATCGACACATGGAACAACAAAAACCTTGCTAGATTTGAAAAAATAACAAAACTTGTGACATTTTTTATTTTTTTTATTTTTAATTGAGTAACATCAACAATCATAGGTTTCTGAGAATAGTTCACCTGCATCATAAGTTTCTCGTGATTCTAGAGTTTCAACACCAAGTTTCAGTGTATAAATTAATTCCATCACCTTTTCATAATATTCTAATAATATCATTTTTTGGTGTTATTTATGAAAAAAAAAAAACATAAATTCAAAAAGATTTCTTTTTTATTTTTGGTCAAAAATCAATTTTGGTTGTGTTTTGCACACTTACTCTTCGTCAACTTTAAAATTGAGAGTAAAAATGTTTCCTCTGGACATAACTCCTTTCTTCTTCTTCTCCTCGACATAATTCATTTCCTCTCCTTCTCCGAGGGCCGACTCTCCCATTTTTTCTTCTTGGAATCACGATTAACTCATCTCCTCTTCCTCTCCGAGTGTCAGCTCTCCCAGTCTTTCTTCTCAAAATCACGATCCCAAACTGTCACGATCCCTTACTTTCTCTTTATCCACCCAACCAAACGTTTTGGAAAAGCGCTCTCTACTTTGTGCTTCAATGAATTGTAATTTCGCCGGAATCTTCGGTCTTGATCAGCTCTTCGATATATGGCTAGCCCATGTAGATTCTGGAATTTGTGTTTGATTTCATCCATATTTAACAAAAACTATGGGTTCAAGTGATAAAACAATAAAACCCTAGAAAGGGAGAATTGAATGTGCTGCTTCCTATGATTAAAACTCATTTTTAGATGCGTTGATGTGAGAAAGAGCAGAAGAAGTGCCTATATAAAAATTACTTTGCATATGTAATACCAAACTTATTTTTCATTTTTACTATAAAAAATTATTTTTTATTTTAAAATCTATTATGATAAGTGATTGCCAGACAACATTTTAATTTTTTTTTACCAAGAATTATCTTCAAAAACACTTTTCTATAAATAGATAAAAATAATACCAAAGAGACTATGTAATAACCCTTCATTTATCCTTTAAACAGAAATTATTCTTTTCCCAATAAGGGTATTTCAGTCATTTAAGTCAAAGAACATTGAAATACGGTAATACCCGTGTGCTTGGTTGAGCCATCATCCATCAAGATAGAGAGATACGTTGCAAGAGCCTTTCCGCTTAGGCCCTTCCCGCCTAAAGAAGCAGCCGAGGCGGCAGCCATTGTGATCTTTGTTCGACCGCTGGCAATGCTAACACTCGTCGTTTGAAGAAAAACGTTCATAAGCTTGTCTCATTGACGGTAATTTTTATTGCTTCTTTTTTCTGTTTTTGCTGCAATTCGATGGAAGTATACTGGGTTTTTTTTTCTTTAGCCGCTCGATTTTCTGTCGAAGCCAAGTTGGTTTTTGAGTGAAATACAGGAAGGTCTTTCGAAATAGTCGAAACCAAGTTTAAATTTTGGGCGTATTGATTACTCGAGTTAGATTACCACCCCCCTCCCCCCTCTTTTCTTCTTCACTGATTTGTTAATGAGCTTAACACTGATTCCTTTCAACTCTTTGGGGAGTAGGGACGGGAACTGATCTCCTGACTGCTTCATATGATTGCAGGTCAGACCTGAATCAATTTTATGAACATATGGTTTAATTACAATAAATGTTAGCTGAACTGACTCTGTCTCTCTTAAATAAATTTTGTATTCTTTGCATATTTGGTAATTTTGTCCCTTTTTTTTACTCTCTTCAGAATGATTGTGTTTTGATAGGCGATATGTGTGTTAGTTTCTTATTTATTTTTATTTATTACTTGTGAATTGTAGTAGTAGTAGTGGTACTGGTAGTGGTGATGGATGTTTTATCTCAAATTTGCTACCAAGTACCAACTATTAATACTCATTGATTCTTTCTCTTTAAATATATGCCACTCCTGGAGAATGACGGGAGGAAGGTGAAGAAGGTGAGAGTAGTCAGAAGCCTTATATTGCACTTCATCTACTATCTTAAGCAAGTATGAAATCCTTTTTTTTTTTTTTTTTTTTTTTTTAATTTGATTTTTTTTAATAAAATATCTGTTTTACCCTTAGGTTTTGATTTAAGATTCAAATATCATGTAGCCAAGTATGTCAAGATGGCAACAAAGAGATGCTTCCCTTGATATATTTATTAATGTTGATGCAGCCCATCTGAACAATAATTGGAAGAAGGTGAGAGTAGTCTGAAGCCTTATATTGCACTTCATCTACCAACTATTAATACTCATAGATTCTTTCTCTTTAAATATTTGTCGCTCCTGGAGAATGAGGGGAAGAAGGTGAGAGTAGTCAGAAGCCTTATATTGCACTTCATCTACAATCTTAAGCAAGTATGAAATCCTTGTTTTTTTTTTTTTTAATAAAATATCTGTTTCGCTTACCCTTAGGTTTTGATTTAAGATTCAGATCATGTAGCCAAGTATGTCAAGATGGCAACAAAGAGATCGCTTCCCTTGATATATTTATTAATGTTGATGCAGTCCATCTGAACAATAATTGGAAGAGGTTGCGCATGTTTAATAACAACACAATATGAAATTTGTATATGCGCTCTGTAGTCTGTACCCTTGATTTTGAGTTAGCATAATGAAGTGACTTGGAATTTCTTTTAATCTTTATACTGTTAGGGTATTTTGAAAAGAAATTGCTTATGTATTTTTTTAGCTAATTTTTTTTGTCCCATCAAGACTTCAAGACTTTGTAACTCAAACTCGTTGGGAAATTGAGTTTACCCTTGGTTATTAGAGTTCATTTGGGGTTCAAGTTACAAGGGCTTCTCAATGGACAATAACCTGGTTATATGATTTGATTTTTCAATCAAATACACCTTAAATTAGATTAATGTCATATTTATTCTCCCCCCCCACCAAAAAAGACTAATGCCATTTAGAACTTAAAACAGTTACCTGCAAACATAATATTTGATAAACATTTAAAAAAATATTGGAGAAACTAGATAATAGGTACTTATGGAGAGCAGTATGTAATGGATGCAATGGGGGGAATCTATGGGATATTTACAATAACTAATATACTAGTACTAATAAACATTGGGTTCATTGAGGTGAGGTAATGGTCCGTACTACTCATCAGAATCACAATGGGTAAGTTTTGATATGTAGTACAGAAATGAGGCATCGAATTGTTGGGTCATATTCTTATTGACCTTTCACCTTACTGCAGGATTAATATGGATAAGATCCGGGAGGAGAAGGTACAGAGGTTTGAGGAATTCGTTGACTGCCGCTTGAAGCCAGATCTTGTCCGTGCCATTGCTGAACGGTATATTATTTTCACGTGTTTCTGTCCAGCTAGTTTTCTTTTAACCCCATGAGATAAGGATTTTATCAGCTATATGTACCAAGGTTCAAGTAAGCAGGATCAGGGCCGGAATCAGCCTTAACAGTCAATCACTTCTGATTTCTCAAGCTATGATATGCATTCATGTCAGTTCCATGGTCCCTTGTCTGCCTTTGAACTCGACAAATGTCTAACAACCTTAACTGATATATAATGTATGGTGATGCAACGGATATACCCAAATGACAAACATATCAAATGATCTTAATTTATAGATGTCTGATGAAACATAGTTGTCAAGGAAACCCAAGGCATTGGAAGGGTGTGTAGGTGCCTAGGCAACAAGGCGTCCACCTAACTGTCGCCTAGGTTCCTACCTAAGCATCCATTATATGTATTATATGAATGATAATTTTTGTAATTATGCTTATATGCAACATAGAAGCCATATAAATGCAAAATGATATAATTATGCTAGTATAAACTAATATGATAAAACAAACATATAGTAAACAAAGCATAGGATATAATATAAACATATTCATAAACAAACAAAGCAATAAACATAAATCAGCGTAAGCTTGTTAAGTGTCAAAAAACTGACATGACATAAGGCGTAATGTCATAAGGAGATGCCTAGTCGGTCAAGGCGACGTCTAGACATCCTTGGCGGTCTTGCCATTGTTACATCCAAGAGGGCGTGCGATCGCCTTGGGCGCAAGAGGGAACCTAGACGCCTAGGCGACGCTTTGAAAACTTTGTGATGAAATATTGAATGGCCAACGGAATTAAATGTAGGGAAATTTTTAATTGTTTAAGGATATTAATAAGTCACTTGGGGCTAAACTTGAGTTATACAAAGCCGATAAAGACAAAATTATCTTAAAAAAAAAAAATGACTGTAGCTTTCTAAATTGTAAGACAATTTTATGAAATCTGGTCCAGATGCCCCAGGAACAAGGGTCCTAAACACTAAATGAATCTGTTATTAGGACTAGTCTTCTTGTAATTTCGAGGAGGAAACTATTATCCTCAGAGCAATTTCTTCTAATTTGAGTGCACATGAGGTCTTTCGTGACTGCTTCTCCACAGTGGGCATCGTTTCTTTTTAATGTAATTTAATTTACCCATCTTAAGTTAGTATAAGTAAATATTAGGTGGTGGTAATCTTTGTTGATGTATATGTTACAGTGCAGACTAAAGACTAACTGACTGATCTTATTTGCAGGGACAAGGTTTTTGAGCGACAAAAAATTTTGTATCCTCTCAAATATTTTCTTTTATTATTCACTTCAGATTTGGAACATTGGCTAAATTGCTTGCTTACTTTACCTCTTAGTTAACATAATACATAAATACTTGTGATCTTAAATGGTTCTTTATATGTATTGGCATCTTTGATATCATCTATGAAGCTTTCCTGATGAAACCATGGTGGAGGCATTTTATAATAATGGATCGCTATTATTCATCTCTGTTGTTGTTTTGACTTAATTCCACACTCTTCTAGTTTGGACCTAAGAAGGAATATTGAGAATCTGGAGAAGAATGGTGTGACTAGCCTCCGTACTATGGTCAATCTTGGTTCTGAAGTGTATATGCAAGCTGATGTGTATGTCTTTGAAACTCCTCTTTCCGAGCTTCTTGCTTCTGTTTAAGTATCTATGTAGTTGTTAGTTGTGCATGGTTATGCTGATATGCATGCGTTCCCCTTCCCCCTACAACATCCTCCCCGAAAGAAAGATATGAGAAAAGAATATTTTGTACACACAAAACATAAAACACACATATATATTCTGTTTTAGAGATGATATCTTTCATAATTCAGTTTAGATGTTGGATGAATCATTATTCATTATGATCTTAATCAGGTCATTGCATAGTTAGTTAAAATGGGAACAGGAAAAAAAAATGGTGTATGGAAGTTTAAAGATGGTCAAGAAAATGGGCAAATATGTCGAGAACGGCAAAAAATTGGGGTTGGGGTTGGGGTTGGGGTTGGGGGGGAGGTGGGTTTTAAATGCTTAGATTTGAAAATGGGGGGGGGGGGGTGTAAATTCTATAGAGAAAAGAAGAAGAATGGAGAGAAGAAGCAAAGGCTACTCTAACTTTGGGAGCCTCAACAACTATATTGAGATCCCTAATCAACTCAATATATATACTGAAGATGTTACACAACCCTGGAAGGACGATACAATAAACAGTAATTAAAATAAAAGAGAGGGGGAGACACCACAACTGCATGGAAAACTTGTGTGGAAAACCAAGCTCAGTTAAAAATTGCTTGACCCACATCAGCTTACTCGTGACATGTGCCATAACACGACACTCAAGACTCTGCATTCCATCGTGCAACAACAGTCTGCTTCTTGCTTTTCTAGAATGCAAGATTTTCGTCAACGAAAGTATAATACCCAATAGTAGATTGCTTATTAGTAAGGGAACCGGCCACTAACCCAATCAACATATGAAAAACCCTCAACTCGCCCATGTCCATGATCAGAGAATAGTAGATCAAGACCTGGGACCTTCTTTAGATACCGTAAAATACGAATAACAGCATCCCAGTGAGGTGTCCAAAGAGAGGGTAGAAATTGACTCACAACATTGATCGGAAAGCCACATCCGGATGAGTCATAGTGAGATAATTCAACTTGCCAATCAATCTGCGATATCTCTCAGGATCTGTCATAACATCATCATCATTAGCTGTAAGTTTTATGTTAGCGTTTATTGGATTATCTACAAGCTTGGACCCTAACATCCGTGTCTTAGTGTTCCAAACATATTTCCTTCAAGAAAGATAAATACTTTTTCATGACTAAACCACCTCAACTCCCAAGAAATATTTTAAGCGATTCAGGTCCTTGGTATGAACTGTTGCTATAAATAAGCCTTTAAACTCTCAATACCTATACATTTATCTCCAGTAATCACAATGTCATCAACATAAATAATGAAAAAATCCTCCCTGTGCCAAAATGACTATAAAACACCAATTGACCACTCTCACTTCGGGACAAGCCAAAACTGAGAACAGTCTTTGTGAAACGATCAAACCATGCTTGAGGAGACTACTTCAACCTATATAGGGACTTCCTGAGTTTATACACCACACTAGAATCCCCTGAGCAACAAAATCAGGTGTTTGCCCAATATAAACCTCCTCATGGAGATCACCATGTAAGAAAGCATTCTTCACATCAAGCTGGTATAGTGGCCAATGATAGGAAACAACAAGATAGATCAAAATCGGAACCGAAGCCAGCTTAGCCACCGGAGAAAAAGTGTCCCGGTAATCAACACCACAGACCTCGACAAAGCTCTTGGCGACTAGGCAAACCTTCAAACGAGCAAGAGAACCATCAGGGTTGACCTTAACAATATACACCCAATGACAACCAGTAGCAGACTTGCCCACAATCAAGGGCTCAAGATCCCAAGTGTGATTGTTCTCCGAGGCCAAAAGTTCATCTTCCATAACTGTCCTCCAGGCTCCAGCTAGGGCTACATAATGCCTCTGCAACAGACTTAGGAAGGGGGTGATTCTTAATAGTGGCCAAACAAGAATGAAATGATGAAGAGAAACCGGATGTAGACACAAAGTTCGAAATTGGATGTTGGGTACAACTCCGAACTCCCTTACGATGAGCAATAGGAACATCAAGGTCAGAAGAAGGTGTCCTTATATCAGGAACAAGGTCTACAGGCGAAGAAGAGTATCAGGGACGAAAGGAGTCAGGGGTGTTGGATTTACCCGAGGACGACGAGTATAAACATGGTGGATGATCAGTAAAGGAAGCGGTACCTGCGAAACAGAGTGCTGGACAATATATGTAGGCAGATATCAGCAACTCAGACACGACAAATGACCCATCCTGATACAGTGTGGACTTAAAGAAGAAAACATCGGCGGTGATAGTATTTATTAGACTCCGGTGAATAGCTAGAGACCCTTTTTAGTACGTGAATAACCCACAAATAGACACTTGAGAGCTTTAGGATCCAACTTAGAGAGACTGGGACGATGATCACAAATAAAACAAAGACACCCAAATAGCCTAGGCGAAAGCATATATTAAGGGTCAGAGGGAAACAATAGAGAATGAGGAATACCATCACCCAAAACAGAAGAAGCCATCTGATTAATAAGATACATGCAGTTAAAACAGTATCACCCCAAAAATGTTTGGCCACCTTCATTTCAAAAAGAAGGGACCAAGTAACCTCCATTAAATTGCGATTCTTCCGTTTCGCAATACCATTCTGTTGGGGGAGGGGGTGTTGAGATAGGAAGATTGATGAACCATACCATGTGCAGCCATAAACTGAGAAAACTGACCGGAGAAATATTCCTTGGCATTATCACTTTGAAAAATATGAATAAAGGTTTGGAATTGAGTCTGAACTTCATGAATAAATATACAAAAGATAGAAAATAATTCTGAGCGACTTTTCATTAAATAAATCCAAGTGACCCTTGAAAAAACATCAACAAAATTAACAAAGTACTTGAACCCAAACTGAGATGTGACCGGACAAGGTCCCCATAGATCAAAATGAACTAAACAAAATGGTGCACAAACTGCTTATTGACCTGAAAGGAATAACTGACACTTTGAAACTTCCCAAACTGACACAACTCACTCTCCAAACTAGAAAGAGAATTAAAACTAGAATCGAGCTTCTTCAAACTTTGTAAAGATGGATGACCCAGTCGACAATGAACTTGATGGGGAGACAAAACACTCGAGCATGCACCTGACGAAGAATCTTTAAGTAGATACAATCTTCCTTTTTCACGGCCTCTGCCAATCGTCTTCTTCGTTGTAAGATCCTGAAAAACCCATAAATTAGGGAAAAATTTATGGAACAATTGTAAGCAGTGGTTAGCTTATTGATAGATAAAAGCAGAAAGTCAAGTAAATGAAGAATTGAAGATAGAGATAGTGATGGAGTGCGATGAACAGTTACAATGCCATTGACATTGCTTGAAGAGCCATCAACCAAAGTGACATTGGGGGTGGAGGTGCAAAAAGAGGAAAAGATATCTGAGACGTTGGACATGTGATCGGAAGCACCCAACTCAATGATCCAGGGAAAAGAGGATGAAAGACACACATGACATTACTTCTTTCGACAAAAGTAGTAGTGGAAGACGAGGAAATTGTGATGTTTGAAACTGGCTATAGCGAGCAAACTCATCATCAATCATCTTAACCATCTTTCCTTTAGATGGTATAGGCAAGGTAAAAGACTCAAAGCTGGCGATGGAATTGGCAAACTGTTGCTAAGGTGGTTTTCCATGAAGTTTCCAACGGAAAGGTTGGATATGTCTGGGCTCCCCACAATGATGGGATGTACGAGCTGCACCTGAACCATTTAAAGAGGCTGGCGTACTAAGAGGCTGACCGGGGCCAGTACCATGACCAAAACCAACACCGGGACCAGAACCACCTCCATGACCACTACCACTACCAGCCTAGTGGGATGCAAGGGCTGAACTATCCACTAGAGCTGTGTCATGAGAATTGTCACAAGAAACTCGTAACACATGTGTCTCCCGGGGAAGCCACCGTGGCACTACCAAGAATTTGAGAACGAACAGAGTCATACTCGGTTCCAAGGCCTCCCAAAAAACCCATAACGGCCAGCTGCTCCCGTTGGTCTTGAATCTTTTGTACATCAGCACTGATAGGAAGTAGAGAGTTTAGTTCTTCATACATCCATTAAAAATCAGCAAAAACTGAGAGAGTGGGCAATCTTTCCGATCCACCTAATAAAATTTCTGAGACAACTCATAAATGTAAGACAAATTATTGTGACCAGAGTATAAATATTCAAATAATCCCACAATTCATTTTACAACATCCATATGGGTAACAACGTCCACAATATGATTGTCCATAGAAATCAACAATTGACCCAAAATCTGGGCATCAACAGTGTCGGGCATCAACAATGTCCCATGTAGTGAATGTACTAGATTTAGTCTGTGTTAAGTGACACTGTTGATCCCGTCCTATCAAAACCAACTTAACAATTTTTTGCCATTGCTGGAAATTATTAAGTCATTCCAATATCTTTTCTGTAACCGATGGGAGGAGGAAGATACCACCTCAGTTATGGTAGTCTTGGACTCAACCATCAACACCAAGGAAAGCAACCAGTAATAGTCGATTCAACAATCGAGAAGACAAACCAGAAAAAATAATTTCAACAATCAGTTCAGCTAATAGACAAGCAAAAGAAACTCCAAAAAGTTGATGTCATCAATCGGTTCAACCAACTGATAGGCAAAGGAAACTCTAAATAAAAGATCTTGACAATCGGTTCAGCCAAACGATAGGCTTAGTGGTGTAGTATTGTTTAGTCAGCAACAGCCCATGCCAAGATCAAATCAAGATCAAGCCACAAGATCTCACAAGATCAAATCAAAATCAATAAGCGATCTGGTCGAGTTGTTCAAGATTTGCTAGTCAAGCTTGTCCCAATTCAGTCCTAATTTTGGTAGATTATCAATCCAAGTTTAGTAGTTATAGTTAAAGTAGGATTTTGTTTCATTGTAAACTAGTTTCCATCACTATCTATTTTCCAAGTTGATTACTTTCCTAGCTAGTAGTTTCCCTTAGTTTTATTTCCAATTTTGAGGCTCATGTTGGAGTCCTTTTTAAACTATGTAAGGGATAGGCCAGAGTAAGTTGAAGAAGAATAAAGCTGAATTGATATTGAGTATGAAATGACTATTGCCTCCACGTTTTGGGTGAGATGCCCCTAGCCTGATATCGAACTCACTTCTCCCTCCCTTGTTTTCTTTGAGCTACTATTATTATTAATTGTTGGAAGTTACCACACCTTTGGGATTGTACCTGCAACCACTATCGATTCACCATATTGTTATTGGGTTTGCATTCGATTGGTACTAGAGTTATGGCTAGTAGTGATACAATGAATTCTACTTCTACCCTGCAAGTTATTGAGGCATTGGGGCAAGCTACTGAAAGATTGACTGCACTGGAAACTCACATGGACGCAAGGCTTCCTTGACACGCTTACAAGGATCATTCTCCACCACCCACTATTGAGAGTAATAGAGTTTCGCTTCTCTGTGACCTAATGGAGTTTTATGCACGGTTACGTGGCCAACTAAATTCCTTTGAACAAACCTTAAAAGCGAAAGGGGTATGAAGCTGTCATCCGAACCTGAGATCAAGGACAGCCCAACTTGGACTAACTCGACGAAGGAAGGACCAGTTCCTACACAGATTATAGAATCAGTAACTAAAGGCGAAAACCACATCTACAAGGTGGATGTATTCTATTTCTAGAGTTTACTATTGAAGATTGTGCTGAAGAGGTTGTGACTATCAGTGACGAGGTCAAAGAGGACGAGACCGAGATGGTGGTCCCAAACGATGTCGTGGTTAAGGAAGACGTCAAAAGTATTTCACATGAGTTTGTTACTGTTACCTATGATATTCTTGATGTTGATTGTAAGGTTGAATACATTGAATCCTGATCCCATTAAAGTACTTTGAAGA
Organism: Protea cynaroides; assembly: GCA_028583415.1. Lineage (NCBI taxonomy): Eukaryota > Viridiplantae > Streptophyta > Magnoliopsida > Proteales > Proteaceae > Protea > Protea cynaroides. The sequence goes on along the minus strand of CM053268.1, from coordinate 60,096,366 downwards.
ATGAACTCCCAAGGTTACAGATTTCCTTCCTAATTTTTGTATAAAACCAGAATTAGTTTTCATTAGAAGATGAAAACTAACCTTGCCGTGTTAATTCTAAACTGATTCAAAACTCGAGATCGAGTTTTTTTAAGCAAGGGAGAGTTAATGCAGTATTGTTCAATCAACAATGGCCCATGCCAAGATCAAATCAAGATCAAGAATCGATCTAGTCGAGCTGTTTAAGATTTGCTAGTCAAGCTTGTCCCAATTCAGTTCCAATTGTAGTAGATTATCATACCTAGTTTAGTATTTACAGTTATAGTAGGATTTTATTTCATTGTAATCTAGTTTCCATTACTATCTAGTTTCCAAGTTGATTACTTTCCTAACTAGTAGTTTCCCTTGTTAGTTTTATTTCCAATATTGAGGCTCATGTTAGAATTCTATTTTAATAATGTAAGGCATAGGCCAAAGTAAGTTGAAGAAGAATAAAGTTGAGTTGATATTGAGTATGGCAAGACTATTGCCTCCATGTTTTGGGTAAGAGGCCCCTGGCCTAAGATCGGCCTCTCTTCTCCCTCCCTTGTTTCCTTTGAGCTACTATTATTATTAATTGTTAGAAGTTACCACACCTTTGGGATCCTACCTACAACCATTATCAATTCACTATGTCATTATTGGGTTTGCATTAAATTATAAGCCTTTATATGGTTTAAATAGAGAATGAAAACAGATCTAACAATGGTAAGCCTCACCAGCTAAGAAAGTAATTAATAAAGGAAACTACTCAATTAGGAAGTAATTATCAATGGAAACTAAAATGACAAAGGAAATAAAATCCTACTATCATTAGTATGACAATCTACTAAACTTGGTACTGAATTAGGATAGCTTAACTAGCAATTCTTGAACAGCTCGATCAGATCAGTTGTTGATTTTAATTTGATCTTGCGAGATCTTGTAACTTGATTTGCTAGTCTTTTGTTTCCATGGGCTGTTGTTGGCTGAACAATACTGCATCAATTCTCTCTTCCTTAAAAAAACTCGACCACGAGTTTTGAATCGGTTTAGAATCAACACGGTGGGGTTAATTTTCATCTTCTAGAATTGAATTCTGGTTGCTTACGAAATTAGGAAGGAAAGCTGCAACCTTGTTTGCTTTCTTTTCGAAGTGTTGAGATAGTATGACAATCTCGATGTGCTCAACTTCACTATCAGCATCAAGAATATCATTGAAAACAATCACAGCCTCACATGGAAACGCTCGTGATGTCTTTTTGAGTTACAATCTCATCTTGTGCTACGATCTCAACCTCCACTTCTTTGAAGTCTTCGTTGTCAATCCCTAATTTTTCTGTAGTGGATGGAAGAATTGGATCTTCCTTCGTTGGCTCTATTGAGGGGATTGAATCTACTAACACTTGCTCCTTTTCTGTAACTTCAAAGACCCTTTGGGAGTAATTTCGTTGAATGTAATTTTATTGGTCATTCATCCGTGCATAGAATTCCTGGAGTTACATTTACCACTTTTCAGTGATGATCTGGAATCCATATGCTTCTCCATAGCAGTAACCTTTTCACTCAATTGTCGAATCAACTCTACAAGTTGTAGGGGAGTAGATTCAACTCCTAGAGTTGAGTTGTGAGAGTTATTTTCAGCCATAGCTCTGATACCAAATAATGCAAAGGCCAATCTAGAATGAGTGAATACCGGTGGGAAATTGGGTTGCAGCAAAATCGTACAATATTCATTGGTCACGAATAACAACCAAGGATCAAGGTGCTGGTTTTGAGGCCAGTTTCGACCAGCTTCAAAACCAAGTTATCTCGAGTTCCAATCGAAACTCAGTCCAAACTTGGGATTTTGTCCGATAAACCTTGAAACCATGGTTTCGAGGCCAAGAATTTTATTTTATTTTTAAAATTTTTTTTAATCTAATTTTTTTTTGTGTAGCCTATATGTTAGTTTGAAAAAGATATCCAAAATAATTACATGTGGTGTTGACCCAAGTATGTAGTGTATGCTGAAGGTTGATGCCATTGTACACTAGCAAACTAAGCCACATTGCCCTAACTATTAAGAATTTATATCATCTAACAATAATATATGTATTGAACATGAAATTATAGAATTAAAACAATAAAAGCATTCATTTAAATTTAATACATTTAACTTTTAAGTCTCACAAATCAATTCCACATTAAGCTTCATGGTACATCTAAACCATGAGCAGCTTATCATTGATGATGGCGATAATGGTCCTCTGACTGCAGCACATATGTGTCCTAGACATACCTTGGGCCCAGTTCCTCTGATAGTCTCCTACAGCCCACATGTAGACATTATCATCAGCATAATGTAGGTATCCTAGTTGAGGGAAAGGCTAATCGAGTGAGATAGTGGGTGGACCTGGAGTAGGCATCATCATAGGAGGAAATGAGAAAATGGAGTCGACAAACGATGACCTGACACTTGCGTCATCTTTATGCTAATTGTTGGGGTAGGAAGTAGAAGAGCCTCCATACCCGCCTCCATACTCACCTCCATACCCACCTCCATACCCACCAATGCCAGTAGCATGCCCTCCATATCCACCATGTGCTGTCAAATCGATACTCTAGCCACCACTTTTTTCGGGAATTGCTAAACTCGGGTTCCGTGTGATAATGAATTCTGGTGCACGCCAATGCCCATTACCTCTACTCTGAGAACTCTCCCCCAAGTGCATGCCTTCCATGGTGTTAACATGCTCGATATATTTATAGGATCCGTCTCATCTACCTCCTCCTGGGATCTAAACCACTGGCGTGATCCTCGACTGTAGCCTTTACTAGTACTAGCATTAGGCCATGATGCGTTGTCGATATCCTGCGTGGCATGATCAAACTAGGCCTCCTCCGTGAGTCTGATTGTATCCGGCAGTGGCTCCTTTACTGAATTTGGCTGCTCATACTAATTGGGCTCCCGGCTATTACCACCACCACCACCACCATTATGACTACCAGTACCACCATGGGTGGCAGAAGGTGAATCTCTTGTAAAAGCTGACCAATCACTCGAACTATCGCCCTCACCAGTCTGAAACAGACGTCAAGGCTCCACATAGACTCTACCCTCAGTAGCCATAAACTCATCCACGTTAGCCTGCAACTCTCTAGCAACCATAGAATTTGGCCGACCCCCAGCTTCATCCAATAGAGGCTCACCACTATCCCTAACCCACTCACATAGAGGATTGTCATCCTCTTAGTCCAACTAAAAGATCTCACTCAACTCAATGGGGGTGGAATCTCGCTTCATACCTAAACGTATGTGCTCCTCTCTCATTCTCATACATACACCCAAAAAAATTATCAATAAAAAAAAAAAATGGAACACCATAGATTCATAGATTGGGCCATTCTAACGAACATATAAAAATTTGAGACCCAACCATGATATTTGCATACACATTCTAGAAAAAAATTTACTTTTGAAGAGAATAGTTTACCTTGAAGAAAGAGAAAATGGTTGAGTGGCATTTGTTGTTGAAGAAACTAGCAAGATCTAGCAAAATCCTTGTGAAAATCCAATGCTTGAAGGAAATGAGGTTTGGAGAGCAAAATATTCAAAAAGCCTATCTTACAATAGCTCTCGGTCGAAACCAGTCCTACTGAACTGGTTTCGATCGGGACAAAACATTTTATAAGCATTTTTTGTTCAAAAATAAACCGAAGCCAGGTTTCGGTCGAAACTTGATCGAACAGGTTTCAATCAAAACCTAGTACAAGAAAAACTGAGGAAAGAAAAGGGAAGGGATATGACCTTTGGCGTCCCACCTTAGGCCTTTGTAGTCTCTCACCTCTTGAGGATCTCACTCGAACTGTTTTTTACAGCCACTGGCATAAAACCAGAATTTCATTCATCTTTCAAATCTTGTCTCTTCTTGGCTTAAGCCTTTACATGGTTTAAATAGAGAATGAAAACAGATCTAACAATGGTAAGCCTCACCAGCTTAGAAAAGTAACTAATAAAGGAACATAGTTATCAAGGCATTGCCTAGGCGCCCAGGTGGCCTTGTGACGCCTTGGAAAATCGGGTGTCTTACCTGCCTAGGCGGGCACCTTGGTCGCCTAGGTGCCCTGTCAGGACTCTAACGCCTTGGTTCGCCTTGGCACCTTGACAACTATGTAAAGGATACTACTCAAGTAGGAAGTAATTAACAATGGAAACTGAAATGACAAAGGAAATAAAATCCTACTATCATTAGTATGACAATCAACTAAACTTGGTACTGAATTGGGACAGCTTAACTAGCAAATCTTGAACTGCTTGACCAGATCGATTGTTGATCTTGATTTGACCTTGCGAGATCTTTTGTTTTCATGGACTGTTGTTGGTTGAACAATACTGTGTCACAAAGGAAATTCCAAATAAAAGATCTCAACAATCGGTTCAGCCAACCGATAGGGAAATTAGGAAAAAAATTGATTGTAACAATCGAGATAGAAAAATGAGACACCTCCAAGATCAGACCAGAAAAATCTCTTTAAAAAGTGAATCAGAAAAATCGATTCTACCAAAGAATCAGTAATCGATTCTCCTCAGTGCTGCCAAAAGGAACCAGCAGCCAGAAACTTCAGAAACTTCGAGTCGATATCGCTAGAACCAGAAACTTCAGAAATCGGTTCGAAACCAGGAACTCATTACTGCAAGCATAAACTGCAGATGGGAAAAATCAGCATTGATCCAATCACCTAAATCAATCAATCATCATATTGTTTAATCGAAAAACATGGGGGGTGAACACACCCCCTTTGATTTAGAGATTCGACTCCTTAGGTAGATCAGCAACCACTAAATTGAAGGAACACCTTTGGGATATATTGAACACGATCTATGTGTGTTTACACTTTACAGATGTTGCTTTGACACCATGTAAATTCTAGAGAGAAAAGAAGAAGAATGAAGAGAAAAAAGATGGAGAGAAGGAGAGGCTGCTGTAACATGGGAGCCTTAACAGCTGTATTGAGATCCATAAGCAACTCAATATATATAATGAAGAGGTTTCACAACCCTAGAAGGGAAAAACAATAAACAATAATTAAAATAAAAGAGAGAGGGAGACTATTGGCGCTATTAGGATAAGCACCTAGCACTAATCCGGAGAGGCCCAAGGCCTCTCCCCCTTTCTCCTAAACCCAGTTATTGGAGAAAAAGACATTATATAAAAGGGCATCTCAGTGCACAAGGCTTCCGCCACTGCAGGGTCTGGGGAGGGCAGAATGTATGCGGTCTTACTCCCACAACGTGGAGAGGCTGTTTCCGTGTTTCGAACCCGTGACTACCAGGTTGCAATATGACAATCTTACTATCACACCAAGGCATTATATATACATAAATTATGCAAATATTACCTGGATCCCTATTTAATACAAAAACATCCAAAATTAATGAACTTAATCCATGAGCTTAGAAAAATGCCAGCTCTAAACTTGTCATGGAAACATGACCATAAAGTTGTTACGGTACACCCAAACTGAAAAAGTGACAAGAAACCCTTGTTTTGAACAAAACCACCACCAAAGATGGTTCCAAAGCCAGATTCCCAAAATGGGATCACACCCGACATCTGCCTTCTTCTTCTTCTTCTTCTCCTTCTCCTTCTCTCTCTCTCTCTCTCTCTCTCTCTCTCTCTCTCTCTCTCTCTCTCTTGCATTGAGAAATCCTTCAATTCAAACCTTTAAAACCCTACAAGAGCAAATGTGCACACGATTCCTGCTCAACCAACTCTTAAGTTTCTCAGCAAATGTGCGTGATTCCTGAATCCTGAGTTGTCAAGCCCATATGAGTTGTCATTTCGCTGATAATTGGTGATTCTTCTCTCAAATTCCTACTTGATCTTCTCGTCAAACAGTTACTATTTGATAGTATGATGATAGGTCTGACCAGTTGTTGAGCTCAGCTCGATTTCACCTCTGTTTTCCATATCATCTGTGTGTTCAGTGCTTTGGTCACTTCGGTTCCTTTGCTTTAGATCTCATCTCGTTTTGAGTAAGGGTTGGTTGTGTTTCTAGCATCGTCTGCAGTAGTCCAGTCTTTAGTGTTTGAGGGTTAAGCGTTTTGTAGCTGCAAGTTCAGAATCACAGAAGAAAATCCCATTCTTAGTCATTGTTCAGAGTACCCCTTTTTTTTTTTTTTAAAAAAAAAAAAAAAAGGAGAATTTGCATATTATACACATTTAGAACGGCGACTAAAATAATTGGCTTTTTTTTTTGCCGTATTGGATAAAAACGGAGTGCGCGTTTAATACAGCAAAAATATGGTACAGAAAAAAAGAAAGAAAAAAAAAAAAAGAAAAAAAAGAAAGAAAAAGAGATGGTTAGTTGTGAAGTCTTATTTATGACTACTATCTTGAAATTGAGGACCATTTATGATTAAATTTGCTGGGCGTACTGGTCATTAATAGAGCCTTTGAGTAGTGTGATTGGTGGTTCAATCCTGATAATTTTAAGCATTCTTATGTTTAAAGATTTACATTCGTAATCTATCTTAGTTATTTCAGATGGCAAACCTAGTGGCTCCGCTAGTATCTATATTTTTGCCATGTCTCTGCAGGCCAGATACACAGCACATATTTCTGGACATTGGACTGGGCTTTCATGTAGAGTTCACCTGGTCTGAAGCTTTGGAGTTCATATCAAGAAAGGAAGAAAGATTAGACAGGTATGCACATTTCGTTTTTTGTTATGTAAAACACTTCATTGATGTTGGAATCTTTATACAGAGAACATGGAAAAAAAAACTTGAAAAATGTACTAAAAATTAGCTAAAGGAAAGAAGATAATGTGACTGGTTGAAGTTTACCCATCACATCTTTAAGATCTTGAGATAAAACCAAGGTTTTAAAGTCTAAACAAGGTAGCTACGTATTGGATGGGACATTAATTTTGTCTCCATATCCACACCTTTGATTTAAGAAATGCCCCCCCTTCAATTCGTTTGCTGCATATGACCGATGTTACTCCTTCCTATCTCTCTCCCCCCACCCCTGCCCTCTTCTCTCTTCAGTTTGCCTTATCTAATTGATCTGTTGAAAACTTTGTGTGACAAAAAGTCTTCCTTGGTATTATGCAGGGAGATCGAAGAGTATACACAACTAATTGCATCTATCAAAAGCCAAATCAAGTTGGTATGCTCAGAGTTAGTAATGATTGCATTTCGTTGCTTATTTCATGTAACCTGTCATGGACATGGACAGGTTCAGGTGCTTCTGCCCAATTTCTATATTTTTGGAGCTCTAATAAGTGGCGGAATATACTTGCAGTTCTCTTGTTAGATGAGGAAGCTATCGAGGGCTGTTGTAACTTCCTTGCTTCTCAGGAAATATAAATTGGGGAAGTATGGGGTTCCATTAGAGGATCATATTAGGAATATCCAATGGGTGACCCACTGTCAGTTATTTGTGTAGTCAATATCTCCTAGGTGAGATTAGGGCCATCAAATTCTTCAATTACCTAAGATAACTCTGCTTGCCATGAGTTGAGGTTGAGCTTGAGCTTGAGCTTAATGTTATAATTCATGGCTTTGACATAGGGGGTGTGTTGAGGATAGGTGAGTATAAGTCTTACCCTTTTGCATGTCCTTCCCCACCACATCCAACCCACAAAAAAAAAAAAAAAAAAATTAAAATAAAATAAAATAAAATAAAATAAATTTTTTTTTGGCTAGATGAATTGATTGCCATGGTGATATTGCAGGTCTGCGAAGGTATTCGAGAATTGCTCCAACTTTCAGCTGATGGATCTTATTGATATCTGCAATGTGTTGTCTAAATTTTTTTTACTCAGAAGAGGGTTCGCCACATACATGAATATTTCAGCTGACTTCACAATATGTTGCAAAAAATTTATTCAACTAGAATACGGTGTTGTTTTCCCATCTATAATTAATTGGAAGAAAAAGAAGTAAATGACATGCAGCTTGAATACTTAAATCCAACAACGTACAATGATATATATATATATATATATATATAATCCACTTGGCAAAATCGACCTTGGATTTACAAACATGAAATTGAGGGATTTCTTATTTTGAAAATTGAAATCTGATTTTGATTGTATGATCACAAAAATCCATTGAACTTGGGTTTTGACACATGTAGGGTTGATGTGCGTAAATATCAGAATTAACCATTTGCCACCTTGGAGGAACTCTTATCTACTGCTACTTCAGCTGCCTTTGTTTGGATATTGAGGTGTAAACTGCTTTCCCTGCAGTGCCTAACTTTTGGTTACTCCTTATCTTGTCTCCAAAAATTACTGAGGGTAAGGGTAAAAAAGGTTTTTAAATTCAATTTGAAAGTAACTTAATAGGATGTCAAAACTGAGTCCAAACTGAAAATCAAAATTTAACCGGTTCAATTCAATCTGGACCAAATTGGAACCAAAACTTATTAGCCCATAGTTGGGTTTTGTCTTTAGAGCCTGATAAAAAACTGCAACTGGACTGTATTGATTGATAAACTAGAATCAAACTACCCAATGGTACCAAACCAAACCCAAGCTAGTCCATTGAGCCAAAATGCTGCAGATATACATGTAGGAATCCAAACTTGAACTCGAACTATCCCGACAATGGCCCTATAGGGCACAAAGAGCCAACTTGTTACTAATTATGCCTATAATCAAACCGATAGAACCCATTAAGCCAGCCCAATAAAAACCCAAAATTGATAGTATCGAAATCGATTATTTCTTATTGGGCCATAATTGGGCTTGAGTGTTTAGGATCGAAATTGACCCAAACCCAAACCGGATCAAATCCATCCATTGACAGCCTTCTTACATCATGTTATTATCAAAGATGTCATTGTCACTACACATTTTTTGAGTAGGCATGTGAAATGACAAGATTTATTCTCATTGAAAAAAAAAATTTTGTTTGCTAAAAGGGCAAAAATAGTAAAGTTACAGTTTTTTTTCCTTCACGAATCTTTGTTATAATAAGATTTTTCTATTTTCGAATGCAAGAGATTTGGTTACAAAGTAAAGTGAAAGTTAATAACCAAATATGAAATAATTTGAAGTTAGTTATATAATCATATACTGCAATAGTTATGAAAGTTCTATTTTCAAGTAAAAAAATTTCACTTCCCTTCTCTTCCCTTTAATTTTCTTCCTTTTAGTTTTCTTGATGATCAAACAAAAAGAAAAATGTCTATTTTACCCATTATGAAAAGGGTTCCTTCCTCATCCATATTTTGAACTACGTGGACAATTTGCATGATGTAGCCGATTTGGGGTGTGTACATTGTTGAATTACTCACATTTCAAGTTTGGGTCCCATCCTAACAAAATGGTTCATGATGAACACATTTTATGTGTGAATTTAGGATATAAAATATGCATCTCTTATTCTATTTATGATATTTCTCGGGTATTTAATGTTGATTTTATGTTTGTAGGATGTAAGTGAAAGAATAAAGAAATTTGAGCTTGAAGAGACTATTTTATGAATTTTTGGTGATCTTGTTCAATTAACTCACCTAGTCAACTCAGTAACTGGGCGTAGGGATGAATTTTATAAGGAGAACTACGAATTTTGTGTATAAGATCAGTCTTGGATCAAGTCAAAGAGTAGTCCAATCTCATGTGAAAGATTCTATTCTCTTGAGAAAATATTCTTTACTTATTTGGAATCAAATTTACAAGATTGGTATGGCATGAAAGAATGAAAAGCTCCAATAGATTATGAAAGTTTTCAAGAAGAGATAATGATGCTAAAGATATGATGAGTTGGTGCAAGATTTTTTCTACTAAAAAATCATCCACATACAATGAACCTACAAGATTGGAATTTGTTGCCAAAATTATCTCCACAAAATCTCTTGTAATCTAATTATAAAGATTGATTGTGATCTTTCCTCATTTGTATATATATGTGATGCTCAGCAATAAAAAAATCATCCAAGAATTCTATTGTAAGCTTTTTTTTTTTTAGTTTTGAAAATTTATGAGAAAGTTTGAGATTCTTAGTTTCTTCTTTTCAAGTTGTGTTCTTCTTACTTAAGTTTATTTTTATTTATTTATTTTTTAAGTTTTAATTTTAGATTTAAAACTTTGTAGTAGAGTAGATAAAAATAAATTGTACCCCATTACTAATTTAATTTAGGGGAGAAGGCTCCCTTTATAATCATTTGCACATCGCCTTGGAGTGACAACAAGACGACAAACAATGACAGAGGAATCTTCTAACAAGATAAATTTTTCTTACATTCTTTTATTTTTAATTTTATTCCTTTTATGCAATAGATCTGTGTTACTCTATGGTTAATATATTGGTTTCGCAATTCTTCGTGCTGTTAGGAATTGATAATTATCGTTTTTGTGGCTTGATTAATTTTTATTGGAAGTAATTAGGATGATTCATTCATTCAAATCCATTTGGTATGCTTTGCTTATTTGAGTTAGGATAATAACGATTCCTCCCTGAGATCGATCCGTTACTGCATGATACTATGCATTTGCGGTTACATACACATTTAATTTACACCAAGTTTTTGGCGCCGTTGCCAGGGAGGCTAGCCGTTATTTTTTCTATTTTAAATAGTTCAAAGTGATTTAAAAAAAAAAGTGCAAAAAAAAAAAAATTCCATTGAGTAATGATTTTTTAAAAAAAAAAAAAAGGAAGAGAAAAATGCAAAAAATTTTCATTGGTTTTCATGCCTTTCTTTGCAACTCCGATCCGTTAGGCTGGAACAATACAATGGACGGTCCAATCCTGATCATGATGTGATGTTAAGGGATGTTGGCTATCGAATTATCAAAATGAATAACGATCAATAGCTTTGGCGGTAACGGCGTTGTTTCTCAAGGTGATTGCGGATATGACCGGTCTCTAAGCCATTGATAGTCAGGAGATTTGCATTGACCCTGATTCAAAAAAATCAGCTTTTCGGATCGAATTTAGAGGAAAAAGAAAGAGAAAATTTTATCATTTGAAATGATTTTGTGCATGAGTGTGTGGACTCATGATTCTAGCAATCGTCTAGTAAGAGTCCCATCATTTACAATGACTGAACCAAAGATGACACTGAAGGATAGGTTCTACCTTGCTAGGGCAGCACAACCCTCATGTATTCAATTGTCGGTTGCCACAGACAATAACTATGAATTGAAAACTCAATTCATTACCATGCATCCCCATTTTCATGGGTTATTTCCAAAGGATGCATACTTGTTCCTCCGTGAGTATGAGGAGGTGTGTGCTCTCATTAAGATGCAATAGCTCAGTGATGATGCTGTCAAATTGAGGTGCATCACTTTTTCACTCAAGGATGGAGCTAAAAAATGACTTTATGGTCTTCCCACAAATTCCATTACTTCATTGGATAAATTTACTGTGTTATTCCTTAAAAAGTTTTTTCTTCTTTACAAGACGAATAAACTTCTAGGGGATATAATACGGTTTAAACAAGAGCCAAATGAGTCTTTTTCATGACTCATGGAGAGGTTTCAAAGCCTACTCCAATAGTGCCCTCACCATGGTATTGAAACATGACAACTTTGTCAAAGTATCTACGAGGGGATAGACTTTCCTACCAAGCAAATGCTTGAGTCTATGTATCCTCAAGGATTCACTTCCTATGAGGATGCTAACGACGCTTGAAATTTTTTAGCGGACCTCGTCAAAAAAATAAGAGAGTGGGAGTCTGTGCAGGAGACAGATCGCACCCAAAAAAGTAAAGGTTACTTTGTTAATGGCATAATAGCTAAGGAGGCACACTTAGATAGTCTTATCAAAAGGATAGAAGCTTTAGTTCCCAGAGACCCTGTCCAAAAACAAGTCCTAATGTGCAACTGGTGTCAAACTCCTGGACACACAATAAAAGAATGCCCTTCACAGGAAAATTCTCAGAATACTAATGTAAGTGTACTGTACAATCCGTATAGCAACACTTACAATCCAAGATGGAGAAATCATTTAAATTTATCTTGGAACCAAGGGAACCATGTGGACCCACCCCAATTTCTAAATCAAGGTCCTCCTGGTCACACCAGGCCATATGCTCCCCTAAATCCAATTTTGTTTCCCAAGGTAATTTTCAGCAACCCCTTGGGTTTTCTAACACGGGTAAGCCGGCCAGACTCAGCGAGTTGGAGAATAATGTGGTAGCTCTTATGGCAGGACATACCAGTATGTAGCGGACACTCACCAAATTAGTTATCCTGATGTGTGAAAAGAACAAGGGTATTCTGCCCAGCCAACTAGAGACCAACCCACGCCATCACCTACAATCAAATAGGTCAAACCCTCAGGTGAATGACATAGTTAATCAATCAGGGTCCTTCAAACAATGTAATGCAGTCCATGCATATGGAGTGGCCAAGAATACCTACGGGATGAAGCACCAAAGAACAAACCCACAGTTGCTCCCGTTAATGTTCCTTAATCTGAGGCAGCTACTGAGCCTCTTTCTTCAGGTTCGTCTGATGTACCTGAAAGACCCAAAGAGACTGTCACGGACAGAGTTTTTACTCCACCAGTCCCATTCCCTAATAGGTTGGTAAACTGAAAGAAGACTGCTTTAGTTGATAAAATTTTAGAGGTTTTCAAATAGGTAGAATTGAACATCCTACTTTTGGATGCAATTGACAAAATCTCAATTTATGCAAAAGTCCTTAAAGACTTATGCACACAAAAACGGATTAGTCAAATTCCCAAAAAAGGTATTCTTGGCTGCACATTTAAGTTCTCTTCTGAACCATCCTGTGGCAGCCAAATACAAGGACCCTGGCTATCCTACTATCTTGCATCATAGGTAACACCTTTATTGATCATGTTTTACTAGACTTTGGTGCAAGTGTAAATCTTCTACCTTATCATGTTTACCAACAATTAGGATTGGAAAAGTTGAAACCAACGTCCATCTTGCTTTAACTAGCTGATCGTTCTGTAAAAACTCCTAAAGGAATGGTAGAAGATGTTTTATTGAAGGTAGGAGAATTTATTTTTTCTGTTGATTTCATTATTTTAGAAACACATCCTGTCTCCAATAGGGATCAAATCCCTATCATTTTAGGGAGACCATTTCTGGCTACAAGCAATGCATTGATAAATTGTAGGAACGGTCTTATGAAACTATCATTTGGTAATCAAATTATTGATTTAAATGTATTTAGGTTGGGTAAGCAACCAAATGAGGAAGTACATATGCTCAAAGAATTTTTTGACCATGTAGAGACTACTTTTGACATTGACTTTGATTCAGAATTCTTATAGTGTATGAAAGAGTAGGGAGGAGTAGATGACACTTTCTCATCAGATGCATAAAGTATCCACACATCTGTGGAACCTCTAGGACCTCTATCCACTTTCACTCCCAAGCCCTCAATGGTTGAACCACCTAGCTTAGAATTAAAGGAGTTACCGTTCACTTTGAAGTATGCCTTCCTAGGACCTGACTAGACTCTTCCTGTTATTATTGCATCTAATTTAACTTCTAGTCAGGAAGAAGAGTTAGTCAAATTCTTACAAAATCACAAGGAAGCCTTAGGTTGGACTATGGTTGACATCAAAGGTATTAGTCCGTCTATTGTTCAGCATGGTACCAACCCCTCAAGGGAACCTTAGAGATGGACAAATCCTATGATGAAGGAAGACATTAAGAAAGAAATTTTAAAGTGCTTAGATCATGGGATCATATATCCCATATGGGTAAGTCCGGTACATGTGGTACCAAAAAAGTCAAGAGTCACTGTAGTTGCTAATGCTGACAATGAATTGATTCCAATCCGTATACAAACAGGGTGGAGAGTGTGCATAGACTATAGAAAGCTGAATACGGTAACGTGGAAAGATCACTTTTGTAAGACCCGCACTCTGTGAACCCGATCTAAACCTTGATTTCATGTTGTAACAGGTCTTTCGATCATCACCGGGCCAGACAGGACGAGCGGATGACAATCAGGTATGAAATCAGACCAACCAGACCAACTTAAGTATGAATTTCATTCATACTGGTCGATGGTACCTGTCTATGGTACCGGTCGATCGGTATGGTCTGCGCAGCAGACTACCAAGATCGAAAATTGGATCTCTGCGGGTCTCACTTTCCCAATTTCGAATCCTAAGACTTTCCTAATCCTAAGAGGCTTCCTAAACCTAATTCTAGCCTATTTAAACCCCTTTAAGTCTCTTAGAATCCCTTCCATTGATCCTCACAAACCCTAGAGAGGAGAAGGAGATTAGAGAAGGAGCTAGGAAGAAGAAGAAAGTGCCGCCATTGTCGTTCGACGACGCTCACCTTACGCCAGTCGACAGTAAGTGTTTAAACCCTTCCTCTCACATTATGACTCTAAGATGATTGGGTGTTTGGATCAATACCATGCAAAGCAGGTATTGACCTAAACCCTAATTTGCCGTCGAACCCTAGATTCGAGTTCTAGGATGATTATCATTAAAACTAGACTTGAATGAGTTGGAGATAACTCTAACTCAAAGCTCAGACTTAGAATGGATAGGAGAAACCCTGGAAATCCATGGAGAATGATCGACGGTAGTAAAAAAACTAAGCGTATGGTCTTTCGGAGATATACCGATCGACCATACCGATCGCAGGTCATGCGACCAAACTGCGACCAGTATCTCTCGGGGAGTAGCCTATGGGGACCGGCTGACCATACCGGTCACCAGTTTTCCCCACAGAGTTGCAATCGATACCTGCAACCGGTCAGCTCTGTGAGTGTATTTTTTTGGTTTTGAACTCTGTTGGTTTTTCGACCAACGTGAAACCTTAAGAAACTATTCTAATTGAACCCTAATATAATGTAGGACTCTCTGATAGCACGTTTGGATCTTGCGACGTGGAGCAAGCTATCAAACGAGCGTCATGTAAGGAAATCTGACCTAAACCCTAATAAATAAAGGATAGTAAAACGTTGTTAATAATAACCCTGAATATATGATGTGATGGTTGTGCATATTCACATGTCATCTTTTATTTCTAGTTATTATTATTGTTCATGCATATTTTATATGATAGGATGTGATTGTTAGGCATGTGGTTGTTTTCGTTGGTGTGTGGAATGGGAAGGGCCTGGGGCCTGGGATCATTCCTCACACTGGCACCTTTTGTAGTATTCTATCTTAGCATGCTTGGTGCGGGTAGGGCATCAGGGGAAGGTCGTGGTACTGTGGTCTCTGGCATGTGGTCACTGGCCTGGCCATGATGTTGTGGTACTGTGGTCTCTGACATGTGGTCTCTGGCCTAGTCACGATGATTTATCTCTATTTCTATGCCGTAGGGAGTTATGTTGGGATAGGGTCTACTTGTGTATTGTTCTGTCTTAGTATGCTTGATGCGGGTAGGGCATCAGGGGGAGGTGTGGTATTGTGGTCTCCAGCCCAACCACCACGCTCTAGCTCTATCTCTATGCCGTAGTGAGCTGTACTAGGATGGAGCCTACAGTGATGACATATAGGATTGGTTAGTTATGAGCCCAGTTTGCAAGCCCTAGCCAGTAGGGGCTTATGTATTGATATGGATGGAGTATCAGGGGAGGTAGTGGATGCCTTAGGTCTATCTCTATTCCATGATGGGTGCATGTGGGTCGGTGGTAGTGTGGTCTACTGTGCGATGCTACACACTCGTGTATAGAGGTGAAGCAGCCTCCGAACCTTTCTATAGCACATTGCAAACTTGAACCAGACCACAACATAAAATGATTGTTACTCATGCATATAATATTGATACACTGTCTGATTGTCTTACTGAGCTAAGTTGTGAGCTCACCCTTTGTTGTTTTTAGATGTTGATGCAGGTTACATGGTGGATGATTATATGAACGCTTCGGCGTATAGAAGTGTTGCTGCTCTGGACGTACAGGCAGGAGAGGACGAGCATGACGCTTCATGCGAGTGTCCTTTCTGCATGTACCTTTGACTTTATTTTATTTGTTTCAGTTATTTTATTAAAGTGATGTAAAGATATTTAACTACGTTTGGAATTTGGATAATTGGATACTTATTTAGATTTTATCAATAGAATACTGAGTTCATTTATTTAAAGACTTCCACTGTATGTATTATATTTTGATTGTAGTTATGTGCAATGGTTTGTATGAGTGGACACGGTCTTATTGAGATCCTGGTGTGAACCGTTGGTTCAATGACGGTTCACTCACATCATTTTCGTTGGTTCAGAATTGAGGTGTGACAAATTTCCCTTGCCTTTCATTGACCAAATGTTAGAGTGGTTAGTCGGACATGAATACTATTGCTTCTTAGATGGATACTCCGGTTACAATCAAATTCCCATTGCCTTAGATGACCAACACAAAACCACTTTCACATGCCCCTACGGAACCTATGCTTACCGACGCATGCCTTTTGGGCTATGCAATGCCCCTACCACGTTCCAAAGGTGCATGATGAGCATCTTCTCAGATATGGTAGAGCAATATTTAGAAGTATTCATGGATGATTTTTTTGTACATGAATCTACTATTTCTGAGTGGCTACATAATTTTTCCTTAGTTCTTGCCAGGTGTACAGAGAAAGATTTAGTTTTAAATTGGGAGAAATGCTACTTTATGGTAAAACAAGGCATAGTGTTGGGTCACATCATTTCCAAAGAGGGTATCATGGTTGACAGAGCCAAGGTAGAACTGATTGAAAAGCTACCTGTTCCCAAATCTGTTAAGGACATTCGCTCCTTTCTAGGACATGTCAATTTCTATCGGAGGTTCATTAAGGATTTTAGTCAAATTGCTCGTCCTCTCACCTCTTTACTTGCTAAAGACCAGCTCTTTGATTTTAATGATGCATGCCTTGAGAGTTTTAATCAACTCAAAAAGGTTTTAACCACCACCCCTGTCATTCAAGCACCCATATGGACAGAGCCCTTTGAGCTTATGTGTGATGCTTCTGATTTTGCATTATGAGCTGTCCTTGGGCAATAGAAGTTGCCCCACGTAATCTATTATGCAAGTAGAACTCTAAACGATGCACAGCTTAACTACACTACCACTGAAAAAGAATTCTTAGCTGTTGTATTTGCTTTAGAGAAATTTCGTGCCTACTTGATAGGATTCCATGTCATTGTGTACACAGATCATGCTGCCCTAAGGCATCTCTTGTAGAAAAAGGATGCCAAAGCTCGTCTCATTAGATGGGTTTTGCTTTTACAAGAGTTTGACTTAGAGATTAGAGATAAATCAGGAATAGAAAATCTGGTTTCTGACCACTTATCTCGACTGCCTAATTCTTTGATTATTGATCCACCAGTCAATGAGTCTTTCCCAGATGAGCAATTGCTTGCAGTATCTAATAAACCTTGGTTTGTTGATATTGTAAATTACTTGGTAACGGGTGTGACCCCTTCCCATTAGTCTGCCCAGGATAGGTATAGATTTCATTCCCAAGTCAAGTACTATTTTTGAGAATCCATATCTGTTCAAGACTTGCCCTGATCAGATTATCAGGAGATGTGTACCTGACCATGAACAACAATCTGTGCTGTCTTATTGTCATGATCAGGTGTGTGACGGTCACTTTGGGCCAAATAAGACCACGACCAAGATTTTACAGTCTGGATTCTACTAGCCTAGTCTTTTTAAGGATACCTTTAATTACTGTAAGACATGCCCTTCTTGTCAGTCTTTAGACCGCATTACCAAGCGAAATATGATGCCACTCAACCCAATTCTGGTGGTTGAAGTTTTTGATGTTTGGGGCATCTACTTTATGGGTCCGTTCCCAAAATCTTTTAGGGATGAATATATCTTGTTAGTTGTGGACTACGTATCCAAATGGATATATACTGTTACTACTAAGACCAAAGACCACAAGGTAGTCATTAAATTTCTAAAGGAGAATATATTCTCCCGATTTGGTACCCCCCGAGCTATCATTAGCGATAGGGGAAAACACTTCTGCAATAAACCATTTGAGCTCCTTGGAAAAATCTGTCAATCCGACTTGTAAAGATTGGTCTATTCTCCTCGTAGATGCTTTGTGGGCTTATGAAACTGCTTTCAAGACCATTCTTGGTAAATCTCCTTACCGTCTGGTGTACGAGAAAGCCTACCATCTACAAGTCGAATTGGATCATCGGGCGTTTTGGGGAATTAAGAAATTAAATTTTGATTTGTCAGATGCTAGTACTCATAGAGGACTCCAACTCTTTGAGTTGGATGAATTGCGAAATGATGCATACGACAGTGCCCGCATCTATAAAGATAAGACCAAGGCTTATCATGACAGACATATCCTTCGGAAATCTTTCACCCCTGGCGACAAGGTTTTGCTTTATAATTCTCGTTTGCATATTTTTTCTGGTAAACTTAGATCTGGTTGGGAGTGTCCTTATATTGTTCAAAATATCTTCTCATCGGGTGCAATTGAGACTTTAAATTCAGGTACAGGTGCAACCAGCAAAGTGAATGACCAACGTTTGAAGCCATTTTTGGAGCTTCCACAAAACTCTATTGAAGAGGTCATGGATCTCCATGAGCCTTTTTACATCAATCCTTGATTCAGGGAGTTTTTTCTTCCCTATGTCATTGTCTTTTATTTTTCTACATACATTGAGGACAATGCATGATTTAAATATGGGGGAAGGGTTGAGATTTCATTAAAAAAATAAATTTTGAGCTTTCATTGAAGATTTTAACTTTTTAACTTTGGTTTTTGAAAAAATCAGTCACTATTTCTATGGTTTTGACACAAAAGAGGAAGGAGAAATAAACCTAAGAAACTATCACATACCAAATAATGAAACCCTGTGTGAGGATAGTACTTAGGCTGTATTTTGAGGTGGGAATCGAGTTAGAAAATACATCTTACCTCACCTGAAAGGATGAATCTTTTATATTTGTAGTTGGTAATTTCAACCTTTGAATAAAGCTGAGACCTCCTTATACTAGAGAAAAAAATTATTATAGAAAAAAAAATAATATAAGAGTTTTTTGTTCTTGGAACTAGACAGGACATTCCGTCTTAGGAATCGAGGTGTCTTGATTGAAACTCTTGTAAAAAAAAAAAGTATCCTTTAGCATCAATGTCCTTAAAGATATATGCCAAAAGTGAAGCTACATAGTAACATGGGAATGCATAACCACCTGCACTTCTCAAGCCAACTATAGTGGAGTAGCTTAAAGGGGAAGAAAGAAAAAAAAAAAGGAGAAAAAAATTGTGAAATACAAGTGTTGAAAGCTATTCTTGGGTCTTGGTTACCAGTATGTTACAAAGGGTTCACCTTAAGTAGAGATATATTTGGAAGATATAACAAGATTTCCTAATTGAGATGCGACCTTAGTGTTTGAATCATATGAGGTTGTAAAGTTCAAGTGTGGGGGTTTCTATATTTTCTTGATCCCAAGTTGAGTGTCTTAACTAATAGGATGTGTGTGTGCTCTCTTTCATTAATACCAAAGTTAAAGCTTAAAATTTTTGTATGAATTTTATATGTTTATTCTCTGAAAACACTCACGAGACACAACTAGTCCACTGGGGGTGACCTAGGGGTTTAAAGGCTTGTTGCACGTGCTAAGTGTAATCGTGATTCCTACGAAAGTGAGTTAGGATTTTATTTTATTTTTTTTATATTTTTCTTTACTCAGGACTAGAAAAGCTCAAATGTGGGGGAATCTGATGAACACATTTTATGTGGGAATTTAGGGTATAAAGTATGCATTTCTTATTCTATTTATGATGCTTCTCGCGTATTTAATGTTGATTTTATGTTTGTAGGATGTAGGTGAAAGAATGGAGAAATTTGAGCTTGAAAAAACTATTTTATGAATTTTTGGTGATCTTGTCCAGTTAACTCACCCAGTCAACTCAAATGCTGGACATAGAGATGAATTTTATAAGGAGAGCCACGAATTTTATATATAAGATCAGCCTTGGACCAAGTCAAAGAGTAGCCCAATCTTATGTGAAAGATTCCATTCTCTTGAGAAAATATTCTTTACTTATTTGGAATCAAATTTACAAGATTCGCATGGCATGGAAGAATGGAAAGTTCTAATAGATTATGAAAGTTTTCAAGAAGAGATAATGATGCTAAAGATATGATGAATTGATGCAAGATTTTTTCTACTAAAAAATTATCCACATACAATGAACCTATAAGATTGGAATTTGGTTACTAAAATTATCTCCACAAAATCTCTTGTAATCCAATTGTAAAGATTGATTGTGATCTTTACTCTCTTGTATATATATGTGATGCTCAACAATAGAAAAATCATCCAAGAATTTTATTGTAAGTTTTTTTTTTTTTTTTTTTTTTAATTTTGAAAATTTATAAGAGAGTTTGAGATTCTTAGTTTCTTTTTTTCAAGTTGTGTTCTTCTTGCTTAAGTTTATTTTTATTTATTTATTTTTTAAGTTTTAATTTCAGATTTAGAATTCTATAGTAGGGTAGATAAAAATAGGTTATACACTATTACTAATTTAATTTAGGGGAGAAGGCTCTCTTTGTAATCGTTTGCACATCGCCTTGGAGTGACAACAAGACGACAAACAAACGACAGAGGAATCTTCTAACAAGATAAGTTTTTCTTACATTCTTTTATTTTTAATTTTATTCTTTTCATGTAATAGATCTATGTTACTCAATGGTTAATATAGTGGTTTCGTAAATCTTCTTACTGTTAGGAATTGATAATTATCGTTTTTGTGGCTTGATTAATTTTTATTGGAAGTAATTAGGATGGTTAATTCATTCAAATCCATTTGGTATGCTTTGCCTTATTTGAGTTAGGATGATAACGATTCCTCCCTGAGATCAATCCGTTACTGTATGATATCGTGCACTTGCGGTTACATATACATTTAATTTACATCAGCTCACCATGTAATAAATAGCACATCGACTGTGGTGGTAACATTGAGGCTTCTAATCATTGGCTATAGCTTTGATCGGACTCGAGCAGAGGAATGTTGGGCATAAATACTACTGGCTAATGAGAGTGCAGACACATGGTCGCTCCTAGGCCCCACCACTATGAGCTTAAGTAGTGGAAATCCAACCTCCAGAATTCTAGAACTATATGCAAAAGAGCACAGTTCCCTTCAAAACCCTATAAAAATGGTCAAAAATCCAAATATTTATTCATCTCTCTTTTCACTTTTAGTATTCTTTTTTACTGTTCTACATTTACTATTCACTCGTCGGACTTTCTAAAGTATTGACCTCATTACAATTTAGAGTTTTGACTTAAGCATCGGAGAACTATAAATCTAACCTCTTTTGTCTTTTTCCTCTTTTTTAATCTGCAAATAAATTTTACTCGAAAGATCTCAACAGATTCTAACAACAACAGGGACTATGGATCTAAAAAAACCGGATTCCTTGTAAATGGGCAAATCTTTAGAAATAGAAGGCATAATAATGCAGCTGTGCATGCGTTTTTTTTTTTTTTTGGTAGGTCAGCTGCTTGTGCATGCGTTGCTGTAGCCTATAGCACTTAGGTACCTAATAAGATTAGGTGGAGATAGAGTTGAATGATAGCAACACAAACACTTGTGGCTCACAAGCAGCTGGATGGATGGGATGGAGTGAGCCACACATCCGTACAAACCTGGTCCCACTAATTGTTAAATCGTTTCAACACTAATCAACGGTTCCCGCATGCTGTGAGAAACACTGCTTGTATTCTTGGCTTTTTCCCTACTTCCAATTACAGACGAGGGATGTCTGATGTCTCAAAGTCTAACCGTAATCCTTCTGGTAATGTGATAGCACTTTTAGTTTAATGCATTTTTGCTTCAATGATGATGTAGAGAGGACTTAACATGATTTCTTGAATCGATTGGATTGATAGAAATCCATTCGGGTAATTTGTGGGGTCTGTAATCTTTGCGACAGTTATTCATGGAAGTCATAATTCTAATATCGGAATGACAATCATTGCTTTATTGATTTAGAACCTAAAAGTGTGGGAATAGTTCATTTATATGTACTTATATCCTTCTTAAGATCTCATCAGTGTCTATATTTAATGGATTCTACACTCTTGAGACGGATTCACACCACCTTGATAATGATGGGATCTCATAAAGAATACATTTACATACAACTGATCCAAACTCTAAATCATCATGTTTATGAGATGTTGCAAGTCTTTTAAGTTTTGCGAGGGATTTGAGTTCTTGCCTAGTTTTGCTAAGCATATTTCATTTTTTTTTTTGGTAATTCCTTTTATGAAATCCAACCTCCCTATATGGATGGAGTTGGATCTCTTTACAGGTAATTTGAAATTAATAAAAATTGCCATTGTTACTGATTCGTCGGCTTTAAAACAAGATCTAACCACTATTTTTTCTGACTGCATCAGAATCCTTCTGTACCAAGCTAACCTTGAATTAGGATGAGTTGAACGTCCCATCGCATTCCATTTATGTCTTTTCCTTATAATAAATATAACAGGATTAGAAAAGAGGGCAGGAAGAAGCCAAAAAAAAAAAAAAAAAAAAAAAAAAAGGAACAACCAATGAAAAAAAGACAAAACATACAAATCATGATATCTCAATGGTCTGGTGTGGGGATGGCCACTTGGCATGGTCTGGTGTGGAGGGATGGCCACTTGGCACGAGCATAGCAAGAGCATGAGCGTGTAGGCTAAAGATGGGGCAAAAGTGATGGTTGAAAGTTGTGGGAAAACAACAAAATCATGTGTTTGAGATTTGAGTAGGGCTGACTACTTATAGCTTATAAAGAGCCGATGAATCATCCTTAGGAGTTGTGCATTTCCGTTGTTTAAGGAGGATTTCTAGGGTTTGGGTGGAAGATGCTCTCATCATCATCCATCTATCTCTCCTTCCATCACTCCCATTTCTTTTTGTTTTTATTGTTATCTTTCTTTTAAGTTGTCTTCCCATGCCACCACCACTCTTATTCATACTTCATGCCTTGCAAGGGTAATCATACTCTGTGGGACCTTTTTCTGGGTTTCAAACTTGAGATCCCAGATAGTCTTTGGGTTTGCATTTCCTTTGCCACTAGTACTACTGCTTGGGATGGAAGTACCCTGGAGAAACTATTGTTTCTATGATTCTGTGAGATTCACCTATTTCATGTTTGGTTGTCCGGAAATATAAATTTTTTTTTATAGGTAAGGGGATGGGAGTGTTGTTTTTACAGCCTAAGTCACCTACCATCCCAGTGTTTTAATTTCATCGAAAAATTCTACATTTCCGGATGACCAAACATAGGACTTAACACAAGGGTGTATCACCTGCATCTCCATGGATCCCATCACCATCGAATTGGTGTGGGACATAACTTTAGAGTATGGAATTCATTGAATATAGACGGTGATGGAATCCCAAAAAGAATATATGTACATGCCGATGAACTATTCTCCCCTTATACGTTTGCATCCATATTTATTGCTCTCTTTCAATACTCTCCTACACATGTGGGAAACCTACTACATACATGTGCAGGTGTAAAATTAATGTATAAGATATTGAAGACTATTTGGGAGTTAGTGTGGACTAAACTCCCAAAGTAGAGAGGATGGATTCAAGAAAAGTTTCCTTAAGAGTAACTCCAGATAAAAAAATAAAAAAAAATTTAAAAACTGAAAAAGTGATTAGAACTTCATCAACGTCCAATGTTATTGGTTCGTATGATAACTAGGACATGTGGCTCCATTGAGGGGAGATTATATATATGTCGTCCACCCCCTTATCATTTAACAGGATTCACCCTTAGATACTGTGTTATTTAATAAATGAAAGGACAAAAATACTAATAAACAATGAGATTCTGAAGTTGATACGGACAAGAGAAGCTTCAAATGTGAGTCCAGTGGGAGGGAGGATTCCCATAAGATGAACAGCGTGGATCTGCAGTGCTTGGCTGTTAGCTCCTACATGAGGTTAAGAAAGAAGACAAACCCTTTTACTGATGTAGGCCTTAAAGCCGGCAAACTGATAATCTAAAACCATTTATTATCCAATCAAGATTATCATCTCTAAATCCTCACTAACGACACCAGCAGAACACAACAGAAAATTACTAGAAACAGTGTGAACTTATTTGGCCTTTTCTTCATATGGGACAAACCAGGACATCCCAAATGACAACATGACATACCTCACTTGTCATTCCCACTACAAGTGCTTATTATCCACTTGTGTTTGTGTTTCGTGTGTGAGAGGGATAAATCCTTATGCCGTTCATACCTGTGGAAAAACAAAGAAAATTATTCAAATCAAATGGGTGGACTGAGAAGTAGTCATCTTGTCTTATTTTCAAAAAATTTTAAATGAGAAGTGAAAGAAAGTTTTTAATTATTATTATCTTGTATATTTTTTGAGTACATGGTATATGTTATAGCAAAAATATTCCTCGTCGGTATATCTTATATATGTGACATATATGAGACAATGGTCTGTTGACAGTCAATCATGAAGTTCGAATTATTTGCATGTACATGCACTCTTTATGGGATTCTATCATCATCGATGTGATGTGGCATCCACGTATAGAATGTGAAACCCCCTACATATGGAAGGTATTGGAATTCTAAGGAAGATACAAGTATATATCGGTGAACTATTCTCCCAATGATGTCCTCCCTATTTATGAACCTACTTCCCGTAATTCATCCCTTGATTTTCTCTTCCCATATGTTATAATACAAGGACAAAAAAAATTTACTTCTTTTGATTTTCAGCTACTTTGATTACAGCAAGTTTTCCTAAGAAAATTTTCATATCAAAAAAAAGAAAAAAAAAAAATCATTCTAAGAAAATAATTAGAAGTTTAAAACCTTGGAATATTTGGACATAGCATGGTTTCATTGATTTCAATCTGAATCAGTCAAAATCGATTGGAATCTGTCTAAACATTAGTAATAAGAATCGAAAAGAGGGTTATGGGAATCAGTCATCATCAGCGTTCTAGTGGGTTGTGGTTTTGGCTTAACTCGCCCTAAAATTACCCTTGCAGGCTGTGTTGACACGATACCTTCAGCATCAAAGGGCACCAAACCAGTGCAGATGGGTCAGTTCGTCAGCCTCGGTTGGTGCTCAGGATCAGATTCAGTGTTGATTGTTGAACGCAAGGATCATGATCAGCTGAAAACTTAAGTACCCAGTCAATGTGACTCTCATTTTCATGGCCATGGCTTTGTTTCTGGCTCAACCAAATCGTGGAAGAAACAGAAGACTTCAAAGTTAGAATGACCTGCACTTCCAAACCCTAGAGTTGCAGAGGGAAGACCCAACTTCAACAGCATCAGCATCAACTTCCCCTGCTTCCTCACTCGTTTCATAACGTGTATAGTTACCATGACCAATACCAAAAACTCTCCAACCCTTCTTCCTTTTCCTCTTCCTATACCACTGCAAACCTAGAATTTTAGATCGAAAATCCATATGCAGAAAACTGCATGGAAGCAGAAAAACCGTTACCTCACTAGCTCGTCATATGTAGGAACCAACACCGTTCATGTTGAGTGGATCCCTTATCTGTCCAGTGGATGGGGCTTGACCTTTTAGGATGACAATTTGCAAGCTTTACCAGTATCCCAAGTAACCTGTATTTTGCCTTAACTCGCTGTGTTATCTCCAATCCAACCATGCTGATCACTATGCCACATGAGACCGACTGGGCCGCTTGGGATGGCCTGGTCCGTGCATTAAAACCTTGAGCCTAAGCAGCTTTTGAATTGTATAATATATTATTGGGAAAAAGATTCTGTCTGGCAAGAGAGAGAGAGAGAGAGAGAGAGAGAGGGAGAGGTTGGGGAGCGAAGAGGGTGCATTAGAGATAGAGAGAGAAGGAGGGGGGAGGGGGAGAGCAGGAGCCAAGGTAGGGGAGAGTAACGTTGGAGTAGCAGTGGATCGTAGGTGATGCAACAATAGTAGCAAATAGCTCAGATAAGATGTGCTTCGTCCGACGGTTGCAAGACCCTGCCGGTGTGTACATAATTTTCTCTTTGTTTTTTTATTTTATTTTATTTTAAGATCGGAATGTTATGTAATATTATGTGTGGTTAAGGGTGTCAATCGGTTTGGTTTTGGTTCTCATTTGATTTGAGATGGACCAATTATTAATTAGTGTCACTTTCCCAAATCAAAACGACTTAGTAATCAGTTCGGCTTATTCAGCTCCTAATCGATTTCCCCTCTATGGCCTGATCCTGTTGGTGTTGCATAACTATATAACATTCCCCCCACCCATCCAGTGATCCACCCACCCATTACATAGAGAGGAATCAATGTTAGGAAATCTGCAAATACTAGTTGAAAGAGTAGAAGTCTGTAACTTTGATAGAAATAAAGCAACAAGGAGAGATGAGAAAGCACAAGTGAAAGAGAGAATAAGAGATATTATAACATTCAATCAATTTATGATTTATTCAGATTATCGGCTTGCAACCCATGGTTTCTCAGTTAAAACCAAAATCGAATAGATTATTAGACTTAAAACCAAAACCAAACTGATTATCTACGGTTTGATTAGATTCATTTGTTAACAACTGGTTTCGATTCATTTTATCGATTCCGGTTCAAAATTGACACCATTATGTGTAGTGTTTGCTAATGCATAGGCAAGCTTGGTTGTAGATGTGATATAAGCCAACTTAGGCTTATCGAAAGAATAGATCAGGAGAGTGAATTTATACAAATTTAAAGTAATCACAAGTTGTATAGAATTTTACACATTTGTACAACTTCAGAAGATTGATTGTAACTTCTTCAATACAGATCGGAATGATCTGATTCCAGTTGCAAATTAAAAATAACTCATGGAGCTATATATTTTGTGAAGAATGTTTTTTTTTTTTTTTTTCAAATTTTGAGTGAATGATATGTCAAAATTGGATAAAAGGGACGTGAAGTATAAAAATGGATTCCAAAAAATTTTCAAGATGCAAGAACAAAAGAGTAATATTTTATGGATTGAAGGTAGAGTGACTTACTTCTCTTCTAGGATGTAAATCAATTTTAAAGGTAGCCTCCAACTCTTCTAGGATGTAGGTGAAGAATAAAATTTCAACTTTTCTAAGATGGAATGAAACTTCTTCAAGGTTTCAAGGGAGAACTCTTTTAAGTTCAATGCATGATAAGAAAGCTCCAATTCTTCAAGGTTGAAGTGAAACTCTTCCATGTTTCAAGGTGTGATAAAAAAACTCAAACTCTTTAAAGTTGAAGTGAAACTCTTTTAGGTTTTAAGGGATGAACTCTTCAAGGTTCAAAAGAAAAGACAAGCTTCAACCCACTTTTTTCGTTCACAAATCATCTTCTGATTACATAAGAATTAGCCACTATTTATAGGTTTTACAAACCCTTAAATCTTCTCAAATAATCTCAACCATCCCTTATAATCTTAAGGTTTAGATTGCACATAGAGAAAGTAAAAGAAAATTTTAAATAATTTAATAAATTTCAAGATATAGAAACTTGTTCCAATGTATTGATTCTTATTCTTATACATAAAAACTTGTTTCGAGGAGATGATTCTAGAAAGGCTCTCTTAGTCAATCCATATGAAGAGTCACACTAGTGGAGAATGTATAAAGAAGCTTCAAGAAGAATGCTCACATCTTTATCTATCAAAGCACATGAAAAGACTATTCGGCACATTCTCAATAAAAATGTTATAACTCTCTAAATATAGCTTGGATTAATATACAATTAAATCCCTATGAAATTGAACTTATAAGGAAACAAATTTCATGTTTTGAGTATTTTAAAATTCAAAATATAAATATTTCAAAAATACCCATGAAGTCAGTACATGTGCTGAAAATTGATCTTCACAGTGTGGACCATATATATATGAGCTGTTTCCAAAATGAATTGTAGTGGTTGTGGGCCATGAGTTGAGCTTGGGCTTTTCCTTAGGCCTTGGATTGAATATGAATTGACTTTTTAAAAATATGGAGCTGGCCCAATTGAATAGAGAGTTGGTCGAAAACGACTACATGGGTATAGACGTGGATTGCATCAAGATGGGTCTTTTTGAGACCTAAATATTTGATCCTATTTGCATTATCAAAATGAAAATTGTGACATGGAGTAATTTTAGGAGGCAATTCTGTTGTAGATGGACCCCCTTTTAGGCAAAATAATTATTAGATTACCTAAAATTGGGTTTTGGGTTACAAAATTACGCACCTTAATTTTTGTTTTAGTTAAACTATCTACGTTGAGTTTGGGAAATTTGGTAATTTTTCTCCTTTTTCGTGGAAGAATTTTGTCCCATTCTAAAGCATACTCTTTTTTGTAGTTGTGGTAAACAACAAATTTATTAATGTTGTGAGAAAGCCAAGGCCTTAGAATTAAGTAGTTTTAAAAGCCAGGGACTGGAATTAGGCCAGACAGACATCCTACACAATAAGGACCTGGCCTTCCTAGATAAGGTGTCGGCGACGTCATTGTTGACCCTAGGAGTGTGCACAAAGTTGCACGAAGAATCTGCTTGCGCTAGCTGATAAATATCGGAGATAACTGATGCCGACTCGAGGGTTAGAGAAGTATTGGGGAGATGAAGAACCTTAATGACCTTATAAAATTATCCAATTCCAAAACCATAGTAAAATAACCTGCAGATAGGCCATGTTGCAATGCTGCCCTAAGGCCTCCCTTTGTAGAGTAGACGAGAAGATAGCCAGTTTAGAAATCGCTCCATGAGAAGTTTCGACATGGTTGTGAACCATATAACTCAATCCGTAAAGAGATGTAGTCGAGACAACAAGACTTTCGAAACAACCTGGGGGGCAATATGTTCTTCAAATCATGGTCTCTAATATTTGAGGAGTTAACATCATAGTAGTAGAACGATAGTAAAAGGAAAAAAGAATGAAAGAGAAACAAAACACACAAGAACACAATTATTTACGTGATTCACCCACATAATAGTATGATGAGCTATGTCCATAGTAGCGCGATTAGTCAGAACTTCCACTATATTTCAATGAAGAATCACAAACTCTCAAAACACCTCCTTACGATATTACACTTTATATATAGAGAAACCCTAAACCCTTGGAAGTACAAAACTATTCCCTATATAATCGTTGAAAAAACACAGAAAATGAACAATATTTCTTAACTTAAAATAACATCAAGCTTCACCAATAACAATATATATTACTTCTTCTTAATGCCACTTTACTGTCTTTCATCACAATTTAAGAATTAAAACTCTAGAAAGCCTTGGCATAGGTTCTTTTCAGTAAATTTCCTATAATTAAGGATACCATTCAAAGGTCAGCATGCAAAATAAAATCAAACTTTTGGCTGAGATTCAAAACAAAAGTCAAATCCCAAGATCAAAGCAAACTCCAAAATAGTCTGTTGAAGCCACTGAGCTGCGGATCCAAAGTAAACTCAATTGGGCAAAGTCATCCCCCGAATAACTGAGTTTTTACATTAACCAATCAAAATGAAAGGTCTCATAATCTTTCACACAAAGAAAATCTTTGAGATACCTT
This sequence comes from Protea cynaroides, assembly GCA_028583415.1. Taxonomy (NCBI): domain Eukaryota; kingdom Viridiplantae; phylum Streptophyta; class Magnoliopsida; order Proteales; family Proteaceae; genus Protea; species Protea cynaroides. The sequence goes on along the minus strand of CM053268.1, from coordinate 60,066,933 downwards.
CGGGGCCAACTTTAATGGCTTGGATTTGTGTGCTTTGGTGGAGTCGTGAAGCTTTGAGAAATCTCTTCATTGGCATGAAGAAAAGCAAAATCATCAGAATCTTCTAATTTTTCAAAACTAATGTTATTGACCATTAGGCGCCTATGACCCATTCAAGGTTGACCATCAAATAAGTAGTAAATGGAAACGGTATCCTTAAGTAGTTTGTACTTTTAATTAGGAACCTAAATTCATCCTTATTTTTTTAGTGACTCGTGTAATTCTTTCCTCATGAATCAAGAAACACTAGAACCCATGAAAATCATGAGCCACTTCAGACAAGGGAACTCAAAGATTAAGAGGAGTTGAACTCAAAAGACTTGTTGTTGATGAACTTGATATGACACTGAGAGGGGGGCGGGTGAATCAGTGTCTGAAACTTTTCTCTGATTAATTACTGCTGCCCAGAGCTGATGGAAATATATTCTTTTACACACACACAAGCGTATGCAAATCTACCTCGCTACCACTCAATGGCCAGGTCTACCAGATTTGCACACCCATCCTGCAAGCCATTCCACGCACTCCAAAATATAATAGAAAATAAACACAATGAACACAGAGATATTACGTGGTTCACCAACACAGTGTGTGATGGCTACTCCACGGAGTAATGCCAACGGGCTCCGTATTTACTCAACACTCAGCTTTTAGTCTCTAACAAGACAAGGATATTAACCCTAGGTTTTCCCAGCATAAAACTGAGAGGGCGCACCAACGCCAAGATTCAGGCTTAACAGCCAGTGTCCAGCACCCACTGAACACACCACGCTTAGCTCGCACCCACGAGAAGCAAGTCACAATTTTTTAGGCTTATAATTATGCCTTACAATTTTTCCCCCACTAGCTAGGTATTCAATAATTTTCACCTACGCTAGCATACAATATATTGAAAGCAACAAATAGATAGGGAATTGAAAAACCTTACAACTGCTTTCGAATGACCATCAATATCTCTGAAGCTTCACACTGCCCTTAGGTACTCTCTAACAGTCTTCAATGATGATAGAGATCGATTCACAGAGCACACCTCATCGACAGGGTTCCAATCTCTTTCACACAACCCATAATCACCATGAATGTGAAAATAAAAGCTCTACTGACCTCTCATAGGGATTTAGCACTCCATTGATGCACAAAGAAGAGGCAGTTGGTGATTGATCACTCCCACAGGGCACAAAACCCTAGAAAACCTTCTCTCTGCCTTCAAAACGCTCTTTTCAATTCTTTTCTTCCTTTTCACGACTCCCAACGGTGCCCAATAGATAGGTCATCAAAAAATATGAATGCTGCAATTTGAACGGACCGATTTGGAGCTCGGATGAAGAAGTTATAGCAGTTTGAAGATTGGCTAATCTCGGATAAGGAAAGAGAATCTTTCCTTATATAACCTGCACCTGTGCCGCACCGTAGCCGAGCCACGTCTTTGTGGGCTGTCAGATGCGAATCTGAGAGGTGAGGATCAGTCCTCGCCGCGGATCTTGGATCTCCTTCTCTTTTTCTTGACGAAAAAGCCCCTATACAACTTGTGAAATGCCGAAATTGCCCCTAAACAACTTATGAAATGACTTTTTCGAGCGATTCGACAGAAACTGCGATATCTCTCTCATCCGACGTCGGAATTGAGTGATTCAAGTTGCGTTGGAAAGCTAACTCGATGCTCTACATATTTCCAATGCCAGATCTCCATGAACCTGCTGCGGGACCCACCAAAAATAGACCCAAAGTTAAAACTCTGTCAAACCTTGGAATTTGAACCCGAAACTTTGTGTGCATGCATACCAAGTGCCGTGGGCTGCCGTGTTGACATGTCACCTTGCCATCACACCTGTGGGTCCCACTCACATTTTTTTTCTCTCCTCTTTCTCTCTCTTCTGATTCTCTTTCTTCTTTCTCTCTCTTGAATTTCTCTCTTTAACGCCACAACACCAGAAACATGAGAAACATGGACATGATTAGAAAAGCTTCAGGAACACCGTCGCATCATCGAAACTCGGCCGCATCATCGAAACTTCGGCCACATCACCCGGTGGGGTCCACAAACACTCTCTCTCATCAAAATCGGTGTAATATCCTATTTAACTCATTGTAAGTCATCTAAAACATATGTAGAACCTTGTAGAACACATAAGCGAAGTTGCCACATCCGTGCCCACGCACACCGACACTCTCTCTCCTACACCGATACTCTCTCTCCTCATTTCTCCGACCGAATGCTCATAAGCACCGTCACATCAGCCAAGTTGCCAACAATGACAACATAAAGTCCAACAATCTCCCCCCTTTGGAATTGTTGGCAACTCATTACGCACATGAGATCTTTCTCCCCCTTTGACAACAAATACAAAGGGGTATGCCACATAGGAGTGCCCACCGCATCTTTCCAATCCTATGGGCCCAAAAAAAAATAATAAACAATTATATCAACACATAACAACATCACCAGACTCCCCCTGAGTCCAACATAAGGAGATGAAGTATAACAAACATATGCATACACCACTCAACACGTAAATACCATAGGACTCCCCCGAGTCTATCATCGGGAGCAAAAAGGATATAACAAATACACCTTTGCTCCACCTCACTCCAAGCACCTCACCGCTTGGTGAGCATGGTCATGCATGAATCTTCGACACTCTCTATCAGAGTGTATAAATTCCTTGAGGTTCTCTGTCCTGAAGCCACAATCTTGCCACTATCAACTCTTTTGATCTCACATCCCTGTTTATTGAAGATCACTTCATGCCCTCTGTCACAAATCTGACTGATGCTGAGAACATTGTGCTTGAGTCCTGACACATAAAACACATCATGGAGTTTCACCTTTCCATTGTTGATGCTGATAGAACCCTTTCCAGTTTACCTTGGCCCCTTCATTGTTTCCAAACTTCACTATACCTCCCTCATATCGGAAGTCTCTGAAACATTTTCTTGTTACCTGTCATGTGACTAGAGCATCCACTCGTCGAGTATCCAAGGAGACGGCTTGTCATGTGTCTTGAGAGTTGTCTCGAAGCATACAACATCATTACTTTGTCCTTCTACAAAATCTGCAATGATTTTCTTTTTCCACACTTTTCTAACAACTGGTGGAGTTTTTTTGTTCATTCTCTGCTTAACTTTTCTTTGACCATTTTCCCTTTGTTGTGTCACTTTTTGCAGAGGTGGCGTGAATGAAAAAATTATTCTGCATTCTCTTGCAATATGCCCATAGTTATGACAATTGTAGCACTCAACAAAATTTTCTTCAAGGGAAGCAAACTGATTTCTACTTTCAAATCGACTTCTCTCATGTTGAATTTGCATGTAGCTATCTTATGACCATAAGCATTACATTTATAACAATATCCCCTGAAAATAAGATTTTGGCCTAGAAGATGACATGTACCTCATCCGTCTTCGTGGTGCATTGGGATAATTTCTTCCATAGAAGTTACTCGCTTCACTCTCTTACCTTGTCTTGCATTAATAGTCCGTGGAATAGGAACTTGATTTTCTTCTTGGACATAAATCATAGGAGCTTTACCCTTTCCATTCTTTTTCACAAAAGAGATGGGACCTTTCTTCTTTGAGTTGGCACTGTTAGAATTTATAATTCCATCTAGCTTGCAGCTACTAGGATGCACTGGAGTGTTTCTTGGCTCATCAGGTTGATTCAACTTTTGTTGTCTTTCATGCTCTTCTTTTTCATACTCAGTCACCTTTGCTTTTAACAGAATAAATTCTTTCTCAAGCTCTTCAAATTTACTCATCACAGGGGCTTGTATTTCAAGTTGAGCTTTCAAACCCGCATTCTCGGTCATTACGTAGAGTGGTCTATAGATACCTGTTCAAGCCGAGTCTTGAGAGCTGTCAATAATTTTCTTGGACTCTACATCTTGAACTCTCAAGTCTTGAATCAACCGTTTTTCGCTTTTTAAGTTCTCTTGAGACAAACTTGTTATTCTTTCGTTCCTTGTTAAGTTCCTTCATAGCCGCTTGAAACTCTGCTTCAAAATTTATTTCACCTTCTTTGTCACTGCTTGAGCTTGATTTTTCATTTTAGTTCTCTTCTCGTTCTTCAAGGAAAACCATGAACAAAGCCTCACTAGACTCACCCTCTGAAGTATCATCTGAATTATCATATGAAGTGTCACTGCTCCTCTTGGAAATAAAGCTTTTTCTTTTAGACTTGTTCTTCTTGAAGCTTTTGACCTTGTAATCGTCATTGATGTCATCTTCATCATCACTATCAAATTTATTCCTCTTTGGACATTTTACAACAAAGTGTCCAACCTTACCACAATTAAAGCATTTGAATGGGAGTTTGTTCTTGTACCTTCCTGTACCCTTCTTCAATTTTCTAGTAAAGTGAACTGTGGCTTCATCTTCACTTTCTTCTTCATCTGAATTTTTAGAAATTTTCATCTTCTTCATGGCTTTGAAGGCAACTTGCTTATCAATAGAGGTTTCGGATCTATTCTCATCTCAAAAGCGTTAAGGCTCCATGAATCTCATCAATAGTCACATGTTCTAAATCCTTGGTCTCTTCAAGAGCTGATACTTTTGACTCAAATTTAGGAGTAAGAGACCTTAAGATTTTTTGACAAACAATATAACCTTTTAGGTCCTCACCAAGTCCTCTAATGGAATTAACCACTTCATTAACTCTGTTCATGTACTGGTCAATGGTCTCATCTTCATACATCTTCGGGTTCTCAAACCGACCTCTCGAATGTTTGCGGCTTGACTGTCTTGATCTTTTTATCTCCTTCATATATATTGATCAATCTATCCCAAACCTCCTTTGCTGTCTTGCAGTCCATGACTTTAGCTAGTTCACTGTTTGTCAGTCCCCCTTGAATAGCATTTAAAGCCTTTCTATTATTTTTAAAATTTTTCTTGTCTACTACTGTGGGAGCATTCGTATCATGAGGAGTGTAGCCATTCTCAATAGAAGCCCATACATCAAACCCAAGAGACCCAATGTAGATCTCCATTCTTCTCTTCCAAAATACAAATTATGTCCCATCAAATAATGGGGGCCTGTTAAAACCTTCTCCTGGTGTCATATCTTTATTTTGATCTTCTCAGTTGCTGATTAAGCGGTCACTGAGCCTGTAGCTCTGATACCAATTGATGAACTTGATATGACACTGAGAGGGGGGGGGGTGAATCGGTGTCCGAAACTTTTCTCGATTAATTACTGGCTGCCCGGAGCCGATGGAGATATATTCTTTTACACACACACAAGCGTATGCAAATCTACCTCGCTACCACTCAGTGGCCAGGTCTACCAGATTTGCACACCCATCCTGCAAGCCATTCCACGCACTCCAAAATATAATAGAAAATAAACACAATGAACACAGAGATATTACGTGGTTCACCAACACAGTGTGTAATGGCTACTCCACGGAGTAATGCCAACGGGCTCCGTATTTACTCAACACTCAGCTTTTAGTCTCTAATAAGACAAGGATATTAACCCTAGGTTTTCCCAAAGATAAACCGAGAGGGCGCACCAACGCCAAGATTCAGGCTTAACGACCCGGTGTCCAAAGACCCACCGAACACACCACGCTTAGCTCGCACCCACGAGAAGCAAGTCACAATTTTTTAGGCTTATAATTATGCCTTACAATTTTTCCCCCACTAGCTAGGTATTCAATAATTTTCACCTACGCTAGCATACAATATATTGAAAGCAACAAATAGATAGGGAATTGAAAAACTTTACAACTGCTTTCGAATGACCATCAATATCTCTGAAGCTTCACACTGCCCTTAGGTACTCTCTAACGGGTTCAATGATGATAGAGATCGATTCACGAGCACACCTCATCGACAGGGTTCCAATCTCTTCCACACAACCCATAATCACCATGAATGTGAAAATAAAAGCTCTACTGACCTCTCATAGGGATTTAACACTCCATTGATGCACAAAGAAGAGGCAGTTGGTGATTGATCACTCCCACAGGGCACAAAACCCTAGAAAACCTTCTCTCTGCCTTCAAAATGCTCTTTTCAATTTTTTTCTTCCTTTTCACGACTCCCAACGGTGCCCAATAGATAGGGCATCAAAAAATATGAATGCTGCAATTTGAACGGACCGATTTGGAGCTCGGATGAAGAAGTTATAGCAGTTTGAAGATTGGCTAATCTCGGATAAGGAAAGAGAATCTTTCCTTATATAACCTGCACCTGCGCCGCACCGTAGCCGAGCCGTGTCTTTGTGGGCTGTCAGATGCGAATCTGAGAGGTGAGGATCAGTCCTCGCCACGGATCTTGGATCTCCTTCTCTTTTTCTTGACGAAAAAGCCCCTATACAACTTGTGAAATGCCGAAATTGCCCCTAAACAACTTATGAAATGACTTTTTCGAGCGATTCGACAGAAACTGCGATATCTCTCTCATCCGACGTCGAAATTGAGTGATTCAAGTTGCGTTGGAAAGCTAACTCGATGCTCTACATATTTCCAATGCCGGATCTCCATGAACCTGCTGCGGGACCCACCAAAAATAGACCAAAAGTTAAAACTCTGTCAAACCTTGGAATTTGAACCCGAAACTTTGTGTGCATGCATACCAAGTGCCGTGGGCTGCCGTGTTGACATGTCACCTTGCCATCACACCTGTGGGTCCCACTCACATTTTTTCTCTCTCCTCTTTCTCTCTCTTCTGATTCTCTTTCTTCTTTCTCTCTCTTGAATTTCTCTCTTTAATGCCACAACACCAGAAACATGAGAAACATAGACATGATTAGAAAAGCTTCAGGAACACTGTCGCATCATCAGAAACTCGGCCGCATCATCAGAAACTCGGCCACATCACCAGTGGGGTCCACAAACACTCTCTCTCATCAAAATCAGTGTAATATCCCATTTAACTCATTGTAAGTCATCTAAAACATATGTAGAACCTTATAGAACACATAAGCGAAGTTGCCACATCTGTGCCACTGCACACTGACACTCTCTCTCCTACACTGATACTCTCTCTCCTCATTTCTCTGACTGAATGCTCATAAGCACTGTCACATCAGCCAAGTTGCCAACAATGACAACATAAAGTCCAACAGTTGTTTTATAAAATTTCACTGTGTAGGTTCCTAATTTGAAGCATCTTGATGTGATGCAATAAAAGAATCATATCATCAAATTTGACATGTGAAAAATCCAAAAATCTCATCTATCATACGTTGGTTTGCCAATAATAGATACATTTCTATCCCGGCTTTAGACGGCTCCTTCAAGACCTCAAGGGTCAAAACAACTAGGCCTTATAAATAGAGACTAGTGCAGACCTACAAGTTCCAACATTCGCATGAAGATATTTAAGAAAAAGAATTCAAATTAATGTTAAAGAAATGGTTTATATGATTTATGTCAATTTCAATCTAAATCATCTTCATCCATGCAGACTACATAAAAGAATAAAAAAAAAAAATGAAGCTAGAAGGTCCTGTGCAGTGGGTTGCTCCTTTTGTCTATAGAAGCTCATCAACACGCCTACAAGGATAATTCATTTAAAAGAGAAAGCACTTAATGGCGGTAACATCTGCCACCATAGGTCCTCAGACCGCCGCAAAAGACCTACAGTTGCGGATTTTTCTTTTAAGCACCTTGTTTGTTTCAATGAACAATGCTGGAAAAAAAATTATCCTATAAAATAAGATTTTGACTGTTTTTTGTACCGTAAAATGCAAATAAATGTATTTAAAAAGTGAAAAAAAAATTACAAAAAAGAAAATTTTCATATAAAACATCTTTTGCATGGAAAATTTTATACTGAAATAAATGGGACCTTAAGAAGAGCAACTGTATTTGCAATTTAATGTGATATGATATTACACTTTATTCGTTAGCTTCCAATAAGATTGAGATTATCTTATAATTTTGGAAAAAATGTCTGCCCAATTGCGTCCCTCCGAAGCCCAAACATAGAAGGGGGCGAAATGACCATCATATCCCTTGAAATGAACAAATTGTGCGTTCTCATTGACCCATGCACACTAATGCATGGGGAACGGGTAGCAAACCCTAAATTGTTATTCTATAGAAGTTGTTTGAGTTGGAATTGTTGGTCCCTTGGAGTTGGAGACTTCACTGTCGTTATCCTTTGTTTCTTAGGATTTAAATAAGGGGTGTAACCAGCCTTTAAGGGACAAAGACAAACTTGAAATGGGGCAATGTCGTGGTAGCAATGAGTTTTCTAGCCTAACTCATGAGAATTGATTAACTCGAACCTCTCAGGGTACCAAGTTCTAGCTAGGATTCCCAGTCAATCCAAGCTAGCTAGCTAACTAGAACTACAATGGTGAGAAAAATCAGGAAGTGATTTACTGTGCTATTTATGGGAATGATCATTTGCAATAAGAGGCATTTGCACTGATATCATTCATGGAAAATGTCTCTTTCACAACCACATGATGAAAAGTTTCCTCTAAGACCACCATTTTGAGCCTGTTTGTAGCTGATATTGGATGTGTAGTTGAATTATCCACATATAAGCATGGAATCCCAATCTTAACAAAATGACTCACCATGTTTGCCCTTCTTTTCATGGTTTCCATGGTTCAAGTAATCGGTTGTTGGATCAGTCTCGATCCGATACAAGATACTTCTAGCTCATTTTTGTAGTATTTTTTTTATTAAGCTAGTATTTGCTAAGTGTCATTAGGCCTCCATCCGATGTATCCGCTATGGTTATTTCATATCCCCCCTTTTCTTTCCGTACTATTTTGCTTACTATACCCGCCGCTGTAGCATTATAAACTGTATTGTTACTCTTGCTCCCATCGGGATAAATTTGTTGGTTCCATACCCTATCTAAATCAGTTTTGGCCATGATCGATTCTGTGTCTAATACCTGAAACTAAAGACACGATGGTTTCAGTTAAGAAATTCCACATCCCTCTACACCATAAATCTGACTATTAAAGGATGTAAATTACAAGCAGTCCTAATCCTAATGCCTACGCTTTAGTGGTGGTAAAAACAAACCGCTAATGATAATGCAGCAGCGCATAATATTGTTTAGGGATAATTTCACGTACCTCTCCTGAGGTTTACCCTATTCAATCACCCCATTGCCATCAATAATGTCAACCGCACCCCACCCCACACGTTAAGTTGCCTAATGGAAAAATTGAAATGATTTTTTTACCCTCGTTATAAAAACATTACAATCGTCAATTTTAAACTTCATTCCTTCCTATATTTCACTCTTTCTTTCAACATTTTAGCCCAAGGTTTCTTCTCAAACGAGTTTTCTTCTCAAATTTGTTCTTCGGCGATGTTCCAAATGACCTTTAGATCTGTAAAAATTAGGACTGCAACAGGGCCAGGTTGGGCCGAGTTTTTCAAAACCCTAACCCCAACCCTGACTATTTAAACTTAACCCTAACCCAGCCCAACCTTGTCAGGGTCAGAAAATATACAACCCTAACCCTAACCCTGGCAGGGTTGGGCCTAACCCTAACCTGCCTTGATTGATCCTGACAGGACCGGGTTAAGGCGGGTTAACCTTGATTAACCCTGATTCAGGAGGAGGTAAAAAGACAAAAAAAGATCCCCGTAGGTAAAAAGAGAAAAAAGGAGAAGATAAATGATATCAATCATACAATTCATTTAAAATCCATTTGATCTTAGCTCAACACGAAATCTTCTGTTGATCATTAAACGTGTTTTTGATTGTCCATTACAACACTCATGCGAATCATAAATCTCTACAGATGAAAATATGAACAAAATATGAACAAGATTGGTACAAAACAGAGGGGAACTCTAAAAGATCAACAAATAAAATAGAAAAAACAAAAATCAAACAACATACTCAATTTGTCAAAAGAACAACAGAAAGATTGAAAATACATAACTCAAAACAAAGTAAAATCTCCTTTCAATTTTCTAATAGATCAGTAAATGAAGTCAAAACAATAACAATCAAACTATAAAAAACATTTAACTCAAAACAGGCAAAACTCCTCAAGAGATTTCGATTCTCACCTAATCTTTTTTGACAGTCGACTCTCAGTCTCTCAAACAATGTCTCAATACCTCTTAGAGTCGACAATGCTTCCCAGAGTATATTCATATATATACAGGGTCGGGCTAGACCGGGCTCAACCCAAGGGGTCAACCCTAACCCAACCCAACCTTGCCAGGGTTGATAAAAAAATTAAGCCCTAACCCAGCCCTGTCAGGGTTCGGGTTAGGTTTAACCTTGTCAGGGTTCAGGGCGGGCCTGGCGGGTTAAGATCATCAAGGTAAAACTTGCACTCCTAGTAAAAATCTCTTTTTTTTCCCTTTGTTTCGATTTCCCTTTTTTGGATAGTGGATTCTGCATGTCACGTTTGCATTCGGCTTTCCTCTCCACTGTGGCCGCCCCCACTTCCCTTGGTATTCAAATCCTCTGCTCCCAGGGTTCGGGAGGTGGGTGACTCCCACCAACCTCAAACCCCTAGGAGGAGAGGATTTGGATCCACTTCCCTTGCCACTCCTCTCTCTCTCTCTCTCTCTCTCTCTCTCTCTCTCTCTCTCTCTCTCGTAACCCCTCCACTGCTGGCCACCCCCTCTTCCTTTGCCACTCCTCTCTCTCCTGTAACCCCTCCATTGCGGGCCACCCCCTTTCCCTGCCCCTACCTCTCTTGCCACTCCCCTTTCTCCTGCATTCCTCCATCAGCCGCCCTCTATCCCTACCCCTACCTCCCTTGCCACTCCCCTCTCTCCTGTAATCCCTCTAATGTCGGCCGCCCCCTCTCCTTGCCCCTACCTCCCTTCCACTCCGCTCTCTCCTGTAACCCGTCCTACGTCGGCGGCTCCCTCTCTACCCTCACCTATAAACACCATCCCACTAACATCTGTTGCCCTTCAGTCACTTCAATAGTGGAGGGCTCCGTTCATCAAGTTCCGGAGTCTGCAACTCTCGCTATTTGGGCATTTTAAATTTTTGTAACTCATCTTTGCAAATTTGTATTTTAGATCTCTGTTTTATGTGATTACCTTTTTATTTCTTTCATTTCAATCGATTGATGCAGATGCCGATTGTGTTGCTTGTTTATTTTCCCTGAATTGATTTTTCTACCTCATTTCTGAGGCTTTCCTCTCTTTTCTGTTGAACTAAAAGCCAATGCCGGCTTTTTTGAAAAATGTTTAGGAAATTGATACCATGGGGAAGGTATACTTGGAAGAGGAGGCAGGGAAGAAGACAAAGAGGACCTCGAGGGAGGAGGCTGGGGAGGCAATAGGCGGAGACGATGTAGAGGGCGATGGAGGTGGTGGTGGTGTGGTTCCTCTGTTTGATAGAGACGTTGACGAGGAAGAGTAGAGTGGCAAGGAATCCGGTCTCGAAGACAAAAAAAAAAAAAGAAAAAAAATTCAACAAAGCTTAGGCCCCGTTTGATAACACTCCAGCTCCCATGGAGTTATTTCTGGTCTGGAGTCGTTTTCTACTTCTTCTCCAGAGTCAAGATTTTTGGAGTAGAATGCTGTTTGATAACGCAGTTCCAAAATCAAAAGACTATGCTTCCAGAATGCTGTTTGGTGGTAGTGGTGGTGGTGTTGGTGGCAGTGGGGGGGGGGGGGGTGGTGATGATGGTGCTGGTTGGTGGTGGCGGCAGTGGTGGTGGGTGGTAGCGGTGGGTAGTGGTGGTGGCGACAGTGGTGGTAGGTGGTGGGTGGGTGGTGGTGGCAACAGTGGTGGTAGGTGGTGGGTGGTGGTGGTGGTGGTGGTGGTGTTGGTGGCAGTGGGGGTGGTGGTAGTGGTGGTGGGTGGTGGCGGTGGGTAGTGGTGGTGGCGACAGTGGTGGTAGGTGGTGGGTGGGTGGTGGTGACGACAGTGGTGGTAGGTGGTGGGTGGTGGTGGTGGTGGTGGTGGGGTTGGTGGCAGTGGGGGGTGGTGGTAGTGGTGGTGCTGCTGGTGGGTGGTGGTGGCGGCGGTGGTGGTGGGTGGTGGTGGTGGGTAGTGGTGGTGGCGACAGTGGTGGTAGGTGATGGGTGGGTGGTGGTGGCGACAGTGGTGGTAGGTGGTGGGTGGGTGGGGGTGGCGACAGTGGTGGTAGGTGGTGGGTGGTGGTGGGTAGTGGTGGTGGCCGCAATTGTGGTAGGTGGTGGGTGGTGGTGGCGACATGATGGCAAGTGGTGGGTGGTGGTGGTGGCAGCGGCAGCAGCGGTGGTGGTGGCAGCGGCAGCGGCGGTGGCGGTGGCTGCTGTAAGTGGTGGTGGTGGTGGGGATGGTAGCGGTGGAGGAGTAGTGGTGATTATGGCAGTGCTAGTGGTGGTGGTGATGGCAGTCAGTAGTGGTAATAGTTCCAGAGCAAGAGAAGTAAGTTTTTTTAGCTCCAGTTTTTTAGCTCCCAGAGACATTTTTGGAGCGGTTCACTCCATGGGAGTCAAAACTTGAACCGTGTTTATCAATCGTCATTCTATTTCGGATTAGCTCCGAAGCTAAGAAGTAAGGAGCTAGCTGGAGTGTTATCAAACGGGGCCTTAGAGGTTATCCATCGTCATTTGTTAAGTTTTAAAAAAAAAAAATTATAACTCTACAACTGCGTAAGGGAGTAATATTGTCACTAAAATCTTAAGTGACGAGACAAGCGAATCTATCCTAATGAACAAGATCTGATTGATACTTATATTTCAAATTAAAAAAAATTAATGATATTATTGACAACAATGAGGGATGATTGAAGTAAAGATAAACCTTCCTATTTTTTAGGTGTTTGCATCCTCCTCAATCCTCACCCACCAGCAGGTGGCTGAATATTATTGTTAGCAATCCACGAACTTGTGTGGCTGAGAAGCAGCTGGACGGCTGGGATGCAGTGGGTAACACATCCATTCAACGCTGGTCCCACTAATGATCAGCCCATATTGTTAGTTTCCTTGGCATTTTGCCTACTTCCAATTATAATCGAGTGAGATGTCTCTAGTCATAACTTTAATCCTTCTGGTAATGTGACATTTTAGTATAGTTTAATGCCATGTTTAAAATTAGTGAACAAAAGTATGACGTAGTCCCAAGCTAAAAGTTAAAAATTAAGATGATTTGAACGTCCCATCACATTCCATTTATGTATTTCCCTTATAATTAATATAACAGGATTAAAGGAGAGGAAGGAGGAAGGAAGGAGGACATAGCACTAGCATAAGCATAAGCATAAGCATGAGCATAAGCAGGAGCATGAGCATGAACATGTAGGCCAGAGATGGAGCAAAAGTGATGGTTGAAACTTGTAGGGAATCAACAAATGAGGTGTTTGAGATTTTGGTAGGGCTGACCACATGGCTAAAGAGCTAGCCCATGAATCATTCATAGAAGTTGTGCATTTGCGTTGTTTGAGGAGGATTTCTAGGCTTTAAGTGGGGATGCTCTCATCATCATCATCATCCATCTCTTTCCTTAACTCTTTTTTTTTTTTTTTAAATTTATTTTAGATTCTACTATTGGCTGTGAGGAACAGATACAAGAGAAAATATTCGAACTTAATACTTACCTCCAACCATGCTTTTCTGAACAAAAGTCAACTATCGGACCAAAGATGTGTACGCCCCTTTTGTTTTACCCTTTTTTTTAAGTGTCTTGCCGTGTCGTTTGCTAACGTTTTCAATTCGAAAGCTAGGTGGAGATGTCTTATCTACGGTTATAACCCAAGTATTTCGTACATTATCCAATCAATGTGGGGTTAAAACTCCTATTCCTAACCATGATGTGTAAACCCTTCACATCATCATTTGAATTTTTTGGTTTCGAACACACCAAAAGTTGAGTCCTAGATTGCATTCTCATATGATTTTTGGAATTTTCTCTCTCCCCCACAGTGTTCTTTGTTTGTATAATTGTATCAGATTAATATTCTTCTATAACATGTGCAGCTGTATAGAAAATAATATAAAGTTCTATAGTTACCTGGAAAAGAGAAGGGGCCTAGGGGGAGTTGTTTCTAAGGAAAATTAATGATGGGTGATCTAATCCGAAGTTTTTCATTGGAAAATTCTACATTTCTAAATATCCGAACAGCCCTTAATTAGAGGTTTGTATCTTGGAAAAAAAGCATCTCTTGTTATCTAGTTTCTTTAGTCGTTATTCAACAGTTGGAGTTTATTCGGAACGTATACAGATGCAGCACTGAGTGAACTCCATGACTGTTGAACCACAACTAAAATCCCTCCAACGATAGAAGACGATTTAAGTCCTTGTATCCTCTAGGTTTCTCCCCCTGCATTTTCTTCCCTCCCCATTTATTGCTGACTAGCTATTTCCTCTTAGGCCCTAATGCTCTATAGAAAACTTTGAAACACCATAAGTGACATAAGAATCTCAGAGATTTGTTTCATATATATTTTTACTCTCAGGTCGAGGGATGATAAACTAAACTGCAATAATTATTTTCGTACAAAAAAAAAAACTATTTCTTCACCCCAAAAAAAAAAGGTAAATAGAAAGAACTATCAGACATTTTAGAAAGGCCTTAGTCTGGTTGTAATTGACAGACCTTGTTACATGTTTTATAACCGTTGGATCGTAAAGATCATTCCCATTAATAAAAATTCAAGAACTCTATTTAATTGTTGGACACCGATTGTAATTATTGGCAATTATGCTGATAGAGCATTGGTGATGTGGGCAGATAAAATAGTGTTGTGAAGAGAGAAAAATAGGGAGAGAGAAAATATGTGGGTCTCAGTATTGATATGGCAGTGGGTAGAATTGCTAGAAAAAATGAAAAGAAAAAGAAGAGACATAGAGAGGAAAAAAAAGAGATTGTGTCAATACTATTAAAAATAATAAAAAAATATATTTGGTATTGGAAGGGGATGGGCAATGGACGAAATTGATAATGCCGATCCAACAATTGATACCTATTACTAAACCATGCTAATATTATTTTTGTTATCCCAGAATGTATTCTTTCATTGTTCATTATTTTTTACAAGTGAGATTGAAATAAAAGTCCAATACCTCATAGTTTTAGAAATTAGATTGGATAATGCTGATTCTTGTGGCATATTTTCAAATATTGGAATATGAATGCTCTTTGATATTCATTTGGCATTTCCCAAAAGATGGTAAAATAATAGAAAATCATTAAATCTAAGTACTTGTAATAAGATCTACAAATCTACTGAATAAAAAAAAATTCAAAAAAAAATCTAAGAAATTGAAATCTGTGAAAATCTTGGTTTCTATCTCTCGAATCCAATTTCTAGGTTCCACGTTCTGGATTTTTAACTTTGCTGTGCCAATCTCACTCCTTAAATTTTAGTTTAAAATGGAAAAAAAAATGCAAAGTTTAAATCAAAATTTCATAAAATATAGAACATTATTATTAAAAAAAATAAATATAGAAATAGGAATAGACATTTTTCTGATTTTTAAACTCATTGTAGCGGTGAGAATCCAAACTGATCTATTCGAGATCTAATCATTCTTTCTACAATTACCTTCTTTAATCATTCTGAATCTAAATTAAAAAGGATAATGATAAGGTCAGTTCAAATTCTTATCACAACATTGTATAAAAAATAATAATAATAATAATAATAATAATAATAATAATTTCCATACATGGTGATACCTTATTAGCTACATGGTTCCCGAGGATGAACTCATATCAAGAGTTTCCCTTCTTGGCTTCTTGTTGTGTTGTGATTATAACATAAACAAATTCCAATGCTTATTTGTTGGTATCATAATGAGAAGATGTAGGTATTGAGGGGGAAGAGATTATATTTGTTGTCATCCACCTTATCACATCGCAGCAGGTTTCACCTTTTTATACTCTATTATTATTTAATTAATTACAAGACAAAAATATATCATTAAACAATGAGATTCTGAGGTTGATACGGACAAGATAGAGAAGTTTCAAATGTGAGTCGAGTGGGAGGGAGGATTCCCATAAGATGGACAGCGTGGATCTGCTTTGTTTGGCAGTTAGCTCCTACATAAGGTTAAGGAAGAAAATATCCCTTTTACTCATGTAGGCCTTAAAGCCGGCAAACTGATAATCTAAAACCATTTTCCATCCAATCACCATTATTTTCTCTAATCCTCACTAACGACACCAGCAGAACACAACAGAAAATTACTATAAACTTTCATCACATGCGACAAAGGAGACATGCAAATGAGAACATGACATTCCTGCAGGTTTGTCATTACCACTGCAAATGCGTTTCCGCGTGTATATGTGTTTGTGCATGGGAGAGGATAAAACCCTCATGCCCTTCATACTAGTTGGAAATCTAAGAAAATAAGCGACACATTAAAGTTTGAAAACTTAGAATTGGAAATGGGATTGGTCTCCATTTATTTCAATCCAAATCATGCAAATTGAATTTGATAAATTTAATGATATGTAATTGAAACCTTAGAAATTAAAATAAAAAGGAACAAGCAAAAATTTATGAGAGCGCGGGCCTTGGTGCTACAGTACGTATACATTAATCCCTTCCAAAATCAAACAAAAGTAAGAGCCTCGTGCATTGGATACATCTTTTCTATTAAGTAAAAGTTTTTACGTATATATGTATATGGAATGATACCTGTTAGAATAACCCTACATTGGTTAAGTCTAGAATCCTGGATGTCTTATATATTTGAGAATCTCTCTACTTAATAGTTCAAATTTTTAGGAAGAAAACTTAACACCAAATGTATAATCATAAATTATTTAAAAATCAATATGAGACTGAACTAGTGAGAACATTTATAAATCTGGACATGCTATAAGAAGTAAGTTTCATTGACGTTCTGAATGACTAAAAAATGTAAAAGAAAAGGTAAAAAAAATTAAGATTCAAATGTATTCTAATGGATTTAAATGAGGGTTACAACAACAAGATATAATCCAATTTGGAGGCCATCAATTCTGATTCGAATAATTTGATTCCAGCAATTTAATTTCAGTCGATTCCATATTAGATGTATCATGGTTTTAGGTATCGGATCAAAATGGATAGATAGTGATAACTCATACTTAATTGATACTGGCCAACATTGATCAATACCAAAAAGATATGTCATATCAACATATCAATGGGATAGTGATAGATATGCATCCAATGCTAATATCGATTCTGAGACCGTGAACTAAAACAATGGATATATGAAATCATGAGTGACAAGAAGATCAAAAGATATAAAAAAATTACACATACTACCCCTAGACTATAGACTAATTACATTTATCATCAACTAGTTTTTGACAATTACATCTACCACCCTAAATATCAACAACGTGTAAACACAAAGGCTCACTCCGTTAACAGTTGTCACACCCCAATTCTGATCCAACCAGAATGGTGTGAATGAACCGCCATTGAACAACGGTTCACACCAGGATTTCGAATAGGCCGTGTCCACGCATACAAACCATTACACATAACCACAATCAGAATATAAATATACAGCGGAAGACTTTAAATAGAATGAACTGAGTATCTATTGATAATTTAAATAAATATCCCATTATCCAAATTCAAACACATAAAATAATATCCATACATCCATTTAATCCAACCGAAAATAAATAAAGAAATAAATAAAATCCGATCAAAGGTACACGCAGAAAGGGCACTCGCATGAAGCGTCATGCTCGTCCTCTCCTGCCTGTACGTCCAACGTCGCAACACCACCATACACAGGAGCATTCATGTAGTCGTCCACAGTGTAACCTGCATCAACATCTAAAAATAATGTACGTACAAAGGGTGAGCTCACAACTTAGCTCAGTAAGACAATCAGACAGTTTCATAATATTATGCATGAGTAACAATCATTTTATGCTGTGGTCTGGTTTTAAGTTTGCAATGTGCTATAGAAAGGTTTAGTGGCCCCCGCACCTCTATACACGAGTGTGTGGCACCTCATGGTTCACACCCCCATTGGCCCACATGCACCCATCATGGAATAGAGATAGAGCTAAGATACCCACGTACCTCCCCTGATACTCTACCCATACCAGTACCTAAGCCCCTACTGGCCAGGGCTCGCAAACTGGGCTCGCAACTAACCAATCCTATATGTCATCAATGTACGCTCTATCCCAGTACAGCCGTCTACGGCATAGAGATAGAGCTAAGGCATTCCCACACCTCCCCTGATGCCCTATCCGCAACTAACTCACTAGGATAGAAACAATACGCAGGTAGACCCTATCCCAACATAACTCCCTATGGCATAAAGATAGAACTAAAGCATCGTGGACAAGCCAGCGTCGACTCAGAGACCACAGTACCACATAACAATGGTCGGGACAACATCAATATCGGAGACCATCGTACCACGACCTTCCCCTGATGCCCCACCCGTACCAAATATGTTAAGACAGAATACTACAAAAGGTGCTAATGTGAAGAGCGATCACAGGCCCATGCCCCACTCCACACACTAACGAAAATAATCACATGCCTAACAATCACATCCTATCAATGCATGAACAGTAATAACAACTGAAAGTAAAGGATGGCATGTGAATATGCACAAACAACACATCTCATATGATCAGGTGGTTAACAACAATTTACTGTCTATTAATTATTAGGTTTAGGTCAGATTCCCTTACCTGACGTTCGTTCGATAACTTGCTCCACGTCACAAGATCCAAACGATATGTCACAAAGTCCTACAATATTATTAGGGTTTCATTAGAATATATTGTTTAAGGTTTCATGTTGGTCGAAAACCAACACGGTTACAAAATACCCTCACAGAGTTGACCGGTGGCAGCATACCGGTCGCAGCTCTGTGGGGAAGACTGGCGACCGGTATGGTCAGCCGGTGGCAACATACCGGTCGCACCATGTGCAACCGGTATAGTCGACCGGTATGCCTCCGGAAGACCATACATGGGTTTTCGACTGCCGTCGATCATCCTCCATGGACTTCCAAGGTTTCTCCTATCCATTCTAAGTCTAAACTTGGAGTTAGAGTTATCCCCAACTCATTCAAGTCTCGTTTCGAAGAATATCATCTCGAAACTCGAATCTAGGGTTTGCGGCAACTTAGGGTTTTAAGGTCCAGCTAGGGTTTTAGATCAATACCTACTTGTATGGTATTGATCCACCCACACAACTAACATAGGATAAGAAGAATAGTTAAAACACTTACCGTTGACTGGCGTAGCGTGAGCTTCGTCGAACGGTAATGGCGGCACCTTCTTCTTCTTCCTAGCTCCTTCTCCTTTCCAACCTCTTTCTCTTCTCTAGGGTTTGCGAGAGACAATGGAAAGGATTTGAGGAGGCTTAAGGGTGTATTTATAGGCTAAAAATAGGGTTTAGTAACCCTACTAGGATTAGGAAACTTCTAGGATTCGAAATCAAGAAAATGGGACCCGCAGAGACCAATTTCTAGATCCCCGCACATAGATGCGCAGGCCATACCGGTCGACCGGTACCAAGACCGGTACCATCGACCGGTCAACTTAAATTGCTGACTATTGGTCGTCTTTGGTCCGATTTCATACCTGTTTGTCATCCGCTCGTCCCGTCTGGCCCGGTGATGATCGGAAGACCTGTCACGATACAAAACCGAGGTTTAGACCGGGTTTACGGAGTGCGGGTCTTACAACTCCACCACCCTTAAAAGAAATTTCATCCCCAAAATTTGCCTGTAGGTTCTACAACTCCCCCACCCTTAAAAGAAATTTCGGCCTCGAAATTTGAATGTACCTTGATCGTCGAAAAGGTTAGGGTACTCCTTCCTCATCGCGCTCTCTTCTTCCCAAGTAATTTCCTCCACATTTTGGCTTCTCCAATGCACCTTCACATAATGGATATCCTTGGTTCGAAGTTGCTGAACTTTTCGACTCGAGAGCATCACGGGCACCACTTCGAATGTTAAGTCTTCAGTCAAGTCTAGGGGATCAGCGGTCAAGATGTGCGATGGATCTCTGACATACTTCTTCAGTAATGATACGTGGAACACGTTATGAACGCTGGACATAGATGGTGGTAGAGCCAATTGATATGGTACATTACCACGTCGGTTCAATATCTCATATGGTCCCACATACTTGGGGCAAAGCTTCCCCTTCTTACTAAACCGTTTCAGACCTCGCACCGGTGATACCTTCAAGAACACTTTGTCACCCACTGTAAACTCCAGATCTCGACGTCGATTATCCGCATAGTGCTTCTGTCGGACTTGAGCCGTCTTTACTCTCTCCTTGATCTGATCAATCACTCGGCAAGTTTCTTCAACAAACTCCGATCCTATAATTTTTC
The DNA here is from genome assembly GCA_028583415.1 of Protea cynaroides. Lineage (NCBI taxonomy): Eukaryota > Viridiplantae > Streptophyta > Magnoliopsida > Proteales > Proteaceae > Protea > Protea cynaroides. The sequence goes on along the minus strand of CM053268.1, from coordinate 60,046,678 downwards.
TTTCCCCCACCTCGTTCCATAACAGGGGTGTACGACACTTCTTCCCATAGAGTGCTTCATATGGGGCCATCTGAATTGTAGCTGATAACTGTTGTTGTAAGCGAACTCGATAAGTGATAGCTTCTCATCCCAAGCTCCCTTGAAATCTATTGCACAAGCTCGGAGCATATCTTCCAAAATTTGAATAGTTCGCTCTGACTGTCCGTCCGTCTGAGGGTGAAAAGTTGTGCTGAACTTTAACTTGGTTCCCATATCTTTCTGTAATCCTTCCCAGAACTTCGATGTAAAACGGGGATCTCTGTCAGATACTATACTCTCTGGAACGCCATGAAGTCTGACTATATTATCAACATATAACTTGGCCAGTTTCTCCATGGTATATTGAGGTCTGACCGCAATAAATCGAGCTGTCTTGGTGAGTCGATCCACTATAACCCAGACTGCATCCACTGACCTTGGTGTCAAAGGTAAGCCAGTGACGAAATCCATAGTAATACAATCCCACTTCCACGCAGGTTCCGGTAATGGTTGTAGTAAACCTGCGGGTCTCTGCCTTTCTGCTTTAACTTATTGACAATTTAGACACTGGAACACAAAAGCGAGCTATATCGGCCTTCATACCCCTCCACCAATATAGTCTTCTTAGATCATGGTACATTTTGGTACTTCCCCGGATGTACCGAATATGGAGTGTAATGAGCTTGGTCATAACTCGGTCTCGATATCGCGTCTTCGCTCTCAGGTATACATAACCGTCCACGATACCTGAGTACCTTGTCTGAATCCAAGGTAAAGTCAGGATTGCTTGTACCCTTCTCTAAGTCTTCTTGCACTGTCTTGAGATGAGGATCCTGTAGAATTGCGACCTTGACTTCGTCAACTAGATCCGGCGAGATCTTTAAAGCTCCGAACATCATAGTGAACTTATGAATCAAGCCTTGCTCAACTGGATCTTCGGCAGTCTCAATTATATACTCTTCATCGCCTTCGATTGAACTTGAAGCTGCGGCACATAATGCAGCATTTGTACTTGGCCCAGCCTCAGGTTTCGATGCCCACTTTCTGCTTAAGGCGTCAGCCACCACATTTGCTTTACCCGGATGGTACTGAATGTCGCAATCATAATCTTTCAACAATTCCAGCCATCTCCTCTGTCTCATATTCAGATCCTTCTGAGTGAAAAGATAAGTTAAGCTCTTATGATCTGACTTGATCTGAAACTTCTCACCGTACAAGTAATGTCTCCAAGTCTTGATTGCGTGAATAACCACTGCTAGCTCCAAGTCATGCGTAGGATAGTTCTTCTCATGCTCTTTTAACTGTCTTGATGCGTAAGCAATCACCTAGATAGGTGCGAGACTAGTCTTGACTTCAAAGTCCGAAAGCACTTCTCACACTCATCTGTCCATATGAATTTCTCTCCCTTCTTGGTCAATCTGGTGAGTGGAACAGCGATCCTGGAGTAATCTTCCACGAATCTTCTATAATAACCAGCCAACCCAAGGAAACTACGAACTTCCGCAACAGATTTTGGTGCTTCCCATCCTACTACAGCAGCTATTTTGCTTGGATCAACCTTGATACCGTCTTCAGATACAACATGACCCAAGAAAGCCACTTCCTTCAGCCAAAACTCACACTTCTTGAACTTAGCATAAAGCTTCTCTTGTCTCAGTCGTTGTAGGGCTGCCCTCAAGTGCGATGTATGAGTCTCCATGTCCTTAGAGTAGATCAATATGTCATCGATGAATACGATGACCGAAGTGTCCAACATATCATGAAACACTCGGTTCATCAGTTCCATAAACGACGCTGGAGCATTGGTCAACCCGAAAGACATAACTAGAAACTCATAATGCCCATACCTCGTTCTGAAAGCAGTCTTCAGAATGTCTCTGGCCTTGATCTTCAATTGGTGTTACCCTGATCGGAGATCGTTCTTTGAGAACACCTTTGCACCCTGTATCTGGTCAAACAAATCATCGATCCTAGGTAAAGGATACCGATTCTTGATCGTCAACTTGTTCAGTTCACGGTAGTCAATACATAGTCTTACACTTCCATCTTTCTTCTTGACAAATAATACCGGTGCTCCCCAAGGCGATATACTAGGTCGTATGAAGCCCTTATCCAACAATTCTTGTAACTGGGTCTTCAACTCCTTTAACTCGGTCGAGGCCATTCGGTATGGTGCTTTAGACACCGGCGCCGAACCTAGCATAAGGTCTATCACAAATTCTGTAGCCCTGTCTGGTGGTAAACCTGGAAGATCTTCTGGAAATACATTTGGAAACTCTCGTACCACCTCTAGATCTTCTATCTTTGGCACCTCCGCAATGGTGTCGACTACAGATACTAGATAACCCACTCCCCCCTTCTCTAAGCATCTTTTAGCTTTTAGGGCGGAGAGAATCAGCTTCCGCTTCCTAGATAGCTTGATCCCAGCGAAGCTATACTCCCTTCCCTCTTTGTCAGTAAGCACAAGCTTCCTTTCACCACATAATAGGACGACTGAATGACGGCCTAGCCAATCCATTCCCAGAATGACATCAAAGTCTGTCATCTCAAGTAGTACTAGGTTTGCTTCTAAGTCTCGGCCCTCAATACATACAGTACATGGTCCATAATATTCGGTCAAAGCCACTTCGACTCCTAGTGGAGAGCGAACTATCAAGCTTGAGTTCAAATACTTGATTGGTAACTCCATTCGCTTCCCAAAAGAATTAGAAACAAAGGAGTGCGTGGCCCCAGAGTCAAATAATACTCTGGCGGGTATACCAGCTACATTTACAGTTTCTGGAATTTATTGCCCCTTAGTTCTACATGCTCATACAAAAATAAAGAATAAGCCAAATAGTAAGGGATAGAGTCGTACCAGTTACCACATCAGGTGATGCGGCTGCCTCTTCAGTGGTGACCGCATACACTTTTCCTTCCTGGGGAGGTTGCTTCTTAGGTAGAGTGTTGTTCCTTGCGACATGTCCCAGCTGCTGACAATTATAACATTTGATATTTGGGTTGTGTCCAGCGAACTGTGGCACAGGTGGTGCCGGGTTGTTTCTCGCAGGAACTGTAGCGGTCTGTGCCCTGTATGGGCGGAAGGGTCTGTTGTTACCGCCACCCGAACTCTCACTAGCAGGTCTCTTCACTCCCCTGTTCTGAGCGAAGAAGCTGTCCCTCTGACTGGACTCTATCACCCTCGCAACCTGCACAGCCTCGTTGTAGATCTTCTTGTCCAAACCCAAGATATGCTCTCTGATGCTTCCACGTAGTCCCATAGTGAACCTACATGTCTTGGTCTCTTCTTCTTGCATACTTGCCGGTGCGAAGAAGAATAGTTCTTCATACCTCTACTGATAAGCATCCACGGTCGACTGAGATTGCTGTAGGTTGAGGAACTCCTTCTCCATTTGATCCCTGAAACTCTTCGGAAAATATTTATCGAAGAAGGCAGCTTTAAACACTTCCCAGCCCACCAGTGTATACTTAGTCTCCAGATATGCCCGTGTAGAATTCCACCAAGCATTTGCGTCTTCTTTCAGCATATAAGTGGAAAATAGAACTTTTTCCTCTTCTGTACATGTCATTAAACGAAAATTCTTCTCCATCTCTGCAACCCACTGTGCTGGCCACAATGGTTTCCCTGTTCTACCAGTGAATGATGAAGGCTTCAACTTCAGGAATCTGTCCACCGCCCTACTCAGATCGTGCTGTCCCTGCGTGTCTACTCCGTACCATGGTGGTGGGTACGGATAAGCTCTCGGGTACGCAGAAGGCGACGGAAACTGGTGCGGTGGTGGTACGTTCTGAGCTTGGCCCATCTGTCTTGGGCTACCCTGGATCGGTTGTGAAGAAATTTTCTCTCCAGATTCAGGCGTATCTCCAGTTATGTCCAGGGTGTTCCCATTTCCTTTAACACCCAACAGCTGGCCGACCATCTAGGGGTTCCAAATGATGGAGACCTAGTATATTGCCCTCCCAAAGCGAAGGGCTATCTGACTGAGGACCTGCGTCGAGAGATAGCTCATCAGATCCTTAACCCTAGGGCTCCTATGAAGGCGGCTAGCTTGAGACCTGTACCTCGGGTCTACAGTCGCATCATCCAGCACAACATCGTCCCCCAGAGCGGCCATTATAGTGAGTTATCCCAGCTTACTCAGTACATTACTTATTGCGTCTGCACTGGGGAGCGGGTCTCTCTCCCATATCTTATCATTAGGACCATGCATCAGGGTACCCTGGCCGATCAGGCCAGTAACCTTCCCTACGGTCGTCTCATTACCTCCTTGCTACGTCGTCTAGGCGTGATCATGAGAGGCGAGGTGACCGTTGAGGATACTATGACGTCCGACATAGACTGGGACGCCATTCAGAGGATACAGATGGTTGATCTGCCAGTTAGCGATGACGAGTTGGAGGGTCACCCTCGCCCACTTGGGAGGGTAGCAGCTGCGGCGGCAGCAGTAGCAGCAGCCAATGCGGCCTATGCAGCCAAGCTCGAGCGGGATGATGACGAGGATAGGGCCGAGGGTGTACCAGTGTCAGCTCCACAGCCTACACTAGCAGCACCACCATCTACCTCTACCGCTGGACCATCTCAGCCTCCCTCCGACACCATGATGGGTATGATGATGGAGATCAGGGACACTCAGCGCGAGATGAGCCGCGACTTGGCGCAGTTGGCTCGCAGTCTCAGGGTCACACAGGATTAGGTGCATTGGCTCAGGGTTGCTTACGAGCGAGACTATGACATAGCAGACCCTATTCCTCCCAGACCCCCTACCCCATGATTGTCCCATTTTATTTTATTCTCTTTTGCATATGACTGTTATATAACAGGGTAACTGTCCAGTTTGTGGACTGTACCCTGTAGCACTATTTCGTTTGATACTTGATTTCTTATTTAATGAAAGTTTCATGTTTCACCTATCTACTGTGTGTGTATATGTTAAGTTTCATATTTAGAATAATACATTATTCTCTTTCTTAGTCTGTCTCAGGTAACAAACAATGCTTAGGGTGTGTTTGTATTAAAATTTTTAATATTTCCTAACTCAGTTCGTCGACTTAGTTAGGTGCAATATGGTTTGTTGGACAGAGCCCGATGGCTCTGATACCAAGTTGTCACACCTCAATTCTGATCCAACCAGAATGGTGTGAGTGAACCGTCATTGAACCAACGGTTCACAACAGGACCTCGATTAGGCCGTGTCCACTCATACAAACCATTACACATAACCACAATTAGAATATAAATATACAGCGGAAGACTTTAAATAAAACGAACTGAGTATCTATTGATAACTTAAATAAATATCCAATTATCCAATTTCAAACACATAAAATAATATCATTACATCCCTTTAATCCAATCAAAAATAAGGAAATTAAATAAAGAAAACGAATCAAAGGTACACGCAGAAAGGGCACTCGCATGAAGCGTCATGCTCGTCCTCTCCTGTCTGTACGTCCAACGCCGCAACACCACCATACACAGGAGCATTCATGTAGTCGTCCACAGTGTAACCTGCATCAACATCTAAAAACAATGTACGTACAAAGGGTGAGCTCACAACTTAGCTCAGTAAGACAATCAGACAGTTTCACAATATTATGCATGAGTAACAATCATTTTATGCTGTGGTCTGGTTTTAAGTTTGTAATGTGCTATAGAAAGGTTTAGTGGCCCCCGCACCTCTATACACGAGTGTGTGGCACCTCATGGTTCACACCCCCATTGGCCCACATGCACCCATCATGGAATAGAGATAGAGCTAAGATACTCACGTACCTCCCCTGATACTCTACCCATACCAGTACTTAAGCCCCTACTGGCCAGGGCCCGCAAACTGGGCTCGCAACTAACCAATCCTATATGTCATCAATGTACGCTCTATCCCAGTACAGCCGTCTACGGCATAGAGATAGAGCTAAGGCATTCCCACACCTCCCCTGATGCCCTATCCGCAACTAACTCACTAGGATAGAAACAATACGCAGGTAGACCCTATCCCAACATAACTCCCTATGGCATAGAGATAGAACTAAAGCATCGTGGACAAGCCAGTGTCGACTCGGAGACCACAGTACCACATAACAATGGTCGGGACAACATCAATATCGGAGACCACCGTACCACGACCTTCCCCTGATGCCCCACCCGTACCAAACATGTTAAGACAGAATTCTACAAAAGGTGCTAATGTGAAGAGCGATCCCATGCCCATGCCCCACTCCACACACTAACCAAAACAATCACATGCCTAACAATCACATCCTATCAATGCATGAACAGTAATAACAACTGAAAGTAAAGGATGGCATGTGAATATGCACAAACAACACATCTCATATGATCAGGTGATTAACAACAATTTACTGTCCATTAATTATTAGGTTTAGGTCAGATTCCCTTACCTGACGCTCGTTCGTTAACTTGCTCCACGTCGCAAGATCCAAACGATATGTCACAAAGTCCTACAATATTATTAGGGTTTCATTAGAATATATTGTTTAAGGTTTCATGTTGGTCGGAAATCAACACGGTTACAAAATACCCTCACAGAGCTGACCGGTGGCAGCATACCGGTCGCAGCTCTGTGGGGAAGACTGGCGACCGGTATGGTCAGCCGGTCCCCACAGACCAGCCTCCCGAGGGATGCCGGTGGCAACATACCGGTCGCACCATGTGCAACCGGTATAGTCGACCGGTATGCCTCCGGAAGACCATACATGGGTTTTCGACTACCGTCGATCATCCTCCATGGACTTCCAAGGTTTCTCCTATCCATTCTAAGTCTAAACTTGGAGTTAGAGTTATCCCCAACTCATTCAAGTCTCGTTTCGAAGAATATCATCTCGAAACTCGAATCTAGGGTTTGCGGCAACTTAGGGTTTTAAGGTCCAGCTAGGGTTTTAGATCAATACCTACTTGTATGATATTGATCCACCCACACAACTAACATAGGATAAGAAGAATAGTTAAAACACTTACCGTTGACTGGCGTAGCGTGAGCTTCGTCGAACGGTAATGGCGGCACCTTCTTCTTCTTCCTAGCTCCTTCTCCTTTCCAACCTCTTTCTCTTCTCTAGGGTTTGCGAGAGACAATGGAAAGGATTTGAGGAGGCTTAAGGGTGTATTTATAGGCTAAAAATAGGGTTTAGTAACCCTACTAGGATTAGGAAACTTCTAGGATTCGAAATCAGGAAAATGGGACCCGCAGAGACCAATTTCTAGATCCCCGCACATAGATGCGCAGGCCATACCGGTCGACCGGTACCAAGACCGGTACCATCGACCGGTCAACTTAAATTGCTGACTATTGGTCGTCTTTGGTCCGATTTCATACCTGTTTGTCATCCGCTCGTCCCGTCTGGCCCGGTGATGATCGGAAGACCTGTCACGACATAAAATCGAGGTTTAGACCGGGTTTACGGAGTGCGGGTCTTACATAGACCCTATCCCAACGTAACTCCCTATGGCATAGAGATAGAGCTAAAGCATCGTGGACAAGCCATCGTCGACTCGGAGACCACAGTACCACATAACAGTGGTCGGGACAACATCAATATCGGAGACCACCGTACCACGACCTTCCCCTGATGCCCCACCCGTACCGAGCATGTTAAGACAGAATACTACAAAATGTGCTAATGTGAAGAGCGATCCCAGGCCCATGCCCCACTCCACATACTAACGAAAACAATCACATGCCTAACAATCATATCCTAACAATGCATGAACAGTAATAATAACTGAAAGTAAAGGATGGCATGTGAATATGCACAAACATCACATCATGTTTATTCAAGTGATTAACAAAGATTTATTGTCCCTTAATTATTAGGTTTAGGTCAGATTCCCTTACCTGACGCTCGTTTAATAACTTGCTCCACGTCGCAAGATCCAAACGATGAGTCACAAAGTCCTACAATATTATTAGGGTTTCATTAGAATATCTTCTTAAGGTTTCATGTTGGTCGAAAACCAACAAAAATCCAAAGCCAGTCTTTCAGAGTTGACCGGTCTCACCATACCGGTCGCAGCACTGTGAACAGACTGTCAACCGGTATGGTCGACCGGTATGTCTCCGGAAGACCATACACTTGATTTGTCGACTTTCGTCGATCACTCTACATAGATTTTCAGGGTTTCTCCTATCTATTCTAAGTCTAAACTTTGAGTGAGAGTTATCCCCAACTCATTCGAGTCTCGTTTCGATGAATATCATCTCGAAACTCAAATCTAGGGTTTAACGGCAACTTAGGGTTTTAAGGTTCAGATAGGATTTTAGATCAATACCTACTTTGCATGGTATTGCTCCACCCACAAAACTAACATAGGATAAGAAGAATAGTTAAAACACTTACCGTTGACCGACGTAGCGTGAGCTTCGTCGAACGGTAATGGCGGCACCTTCTTCTTCTTCCTAGCTCCTTCTCCTTTCCCACCTCTTTCTCTTCTCTAGGGTTTGCGAGAGATAATAGAAAGGATTTGAGGAGGTTTATGGGTGTATTTATTGGCTAAAAATAGGGTTAGTAACCTTACTAGGATTAGGAAACTTCTAGGATTCGAAATCAGGAAAGTGGGACCCGCAGAGACCAATTTCTAGATTCCCGCGCATAGCTGCGCAGGCCATACCGGTCGACCGGCACCAAGACCGGTACCATCGACCAGTCAACCTAAAATCAGGTTTAATTGGTCGTCTTTGGTCCGATTTCGTACCTGGTTGTCATCCGCTCGTCCCGTCTGGCCCGGTGATGATCGGAAGACCTGTCACGACACAAAACCAAGGTTTAGACCGGATTTACGGAGTGCGGGTTTTACAACAGTTCTCCGTCAGATGATGATGTTAACTCACACTAAAAAATTTATGGACAATAGAGCCCTTAGTATGAGTTAAAATGTCTTATTTACCCATAATGTTCTTATCCTTTTCATTTCCCCTAAATTCTCCAAATAAAAAATTACAGTTTGCAAACCCTCATTTTTACTCTAACAGAGGAGAAAGAGTTGCAGGGAGCAACTTCTTCCAAACTTCTAGTAGCTTCGACCCCACTGGCAACCTGCGTTTGAATCACACTTCCACACTTCACCTCTGTACGTAGTATGTGGCTCTGGGATATATCAAAATCAAGTTAAATTTTTCTTCATTAAGTATAATTAAGTTGACTTCTGGTTTTGAACCCTTCCAAGTACCAATGTGCTTTTCATAAGGGATCATCCACCCGAGGCTCTTTTTTATCAATGAATACAAACAATTTAACATGAATAATTTAGTGTAATAGTTCGTAAATAACCTTAAGCAAAAGAATGTGAATAACCAATATTGAAATGATGAACCAAGGAAACTGTCAAGTTTCCAACTCAAAAGTTCGAACTAGTAAATGGAGGGACTCTCCATATATAAGACTCAAAGATCCCAATCTTATTAGCAATGTAGGACCATTCCCAATACTCCCCCTCACATGTAACCCCACCATTAGGTGATGTATATGTGGTAATATATGTGGCAATACATGGTACTTTTCAAGTGATTGGTCCCTCTTTTTCATGTGACTGATCCCTCTTTAGGGGTGATATAAAGTCCCTCTTTTTGAGTAACCATCTTTCTTCTTTTTGGATGACTGATCCCTCTTTAAGGGTGACATAAATTTCCTCTATTGGGTGATAGGTAACCATAGTCTCTCTTTTGTGCATCTGGTGTCCCTCTTTCGGTGACTTAGTCTTCTTTTAGGGTTAATATGAGAGGAAACCTGGAGCTCTGATACCATGTCAAGTTTCCAACTCAAAAGTTAGAACTAGTAAGTGGAGGGACTCTCCATATATAAGACCTCAAGATTCCAATCTCATTAGCAATGTGAGACCATTCCCAATAGAAACCGTGAAAGAAATTAGGATTTTGCAAATTAGGTTTTTGCATCTTAAGTAGAAGTAAAAAGAGAATCAAATTTGATACTTGCAAACTTTACTTGACAAAGAATTTCCTAATCAAGCTTTCCGGTGACCTCTGAAGATTAGTAAGCTACTAGGAATGCCCTACTAAGAAAAAGTTTTTAAACCCCCTTGTTTTTGGTTTATGGTCTGGTTGTACGTCTTTTTGATGAGATATGATAGATTTACACAGAGGTTTGAGCACAAGAGCGGTAGAAGGAAGATAAGGAAAGTTGAAAACCAAGAGAACTTGACTTCTGTGCTCTTCAATGGCGGTGAACAAATTTAAGACGAAATCATTCATGAATCAAAACCCTAACCCAGAGAGAGATGAAGTAAACAAAGATGGAGAGGATCCAAGAATCATCATGGCAAAGGCAAGAAGTGGAGAGGAGTTTCAAGGTGTAAACTACTGGGAATAGTCCCACATTGCTATGAGATTGGAATCTTGGGTTCTTATATATGAAAGAGTCCCTCTATTTACCAGTTGAAACTTTTGAGTTGGAAACTTGACATGGTATCAAAATTCCAGGTTCCCTCTCATGGTAATCCTAAAAAGAGGGTCATTCACTAAAAAAAAGACATCAGATGCACGAAAGAGGGACTACTACATGTCATCCGAAAAGAGGGATCTGTCACCTAAAAAGTGCCATGTATTACCACATATACTACCACCCATCAATGGGGTTACATGTGAGGGGGAGCATCCGGAATACTATCACATTGCTAATGAGATTGAAATCTTAGGTTCTTATATATAGAAGAGTCCCTCCACTTATCAATTTGAACTTTTAAATTGAAAATTTGACATAAACCACATAATTAAGACAGATGACGATGATGAGCTAAACCATGAGCTTCGGGAGAATTTGAGATGAACCAGAAGAAACACCAATGGAGTGAAAACAAAATAAGGATTTGTTTCACAAGGAATTTTTTTATTTCAAATAGACAGTTAAAATAGTCAATTTCATTTTTTTCTCATCTTAAATCTATAAGGGTAAAAATGTCTTTTAATTTTTAGGGTTTTCACGATAAGTTAAATGAGAACAGGTGTAATTGTCACAAACTATTGAATGGTAGGTGACATTAGCCCATACTCCAGGAATAGTAAATTTGTGTCATTTACCCAAAGATTTAACATGGAATTAGAATCATTTACCCCCTTAAGCTTAACCTTGTATTGGGATGAAAAAAGAAGAAGGAATAGTTGACATCTTCACTCTTCAGTATCTGAGTGCGCCAGCCTTTACTTGGAACCCAGGAACAGGTTCTCTTAAATGTAGTAATTAACAAAGCTTAGTACTGGACTCTACCGGCAATTCACTAGAAAGGAAATGGCTTATAGGGTGAGAGGTGCTTTGGTTCAGTAAAGAGTAACTCTCTGAATCCTGGCCCAACTATGTTAGCCATGCTGCCATAGTTCTATACTCCTTGACCTGCAGAGAATCCCCTCCAAATCCTCTTCCCTTAAAAAGTCTGCAACACTTCAGAACTCCTAAGCCTGGGTCCTTCAACATATTCTTTTTTACCTTTTTATCTTTCTGGTAGTTAGTCCATAAAATCACTACTGCCCATGTCCTTTTTAGCTCTTTTTTCAAGGGCAAATAGTAAACGACACTTTCTTATTCGGGATTTATTTGCCAGCACCATCACTGCATAATCCTCTTCTGCTTTTAAACTTCATACTAAAGTGTTTGAACGGAAGAAGCTCCTCAAGAGCTGAAAACATTTTCATGGTCGTCTCTTGTTTCCGTGTTGAATCATACTATGGAAGAAACGGAAGACCCCAAAACTAGTTGCAGAGGGAGAACCCAACCTCAACAGCCTCAGAATCAACTTCCCCTGCTTCCTCATTCATTTCATAACGTGTTTGGCTACCATGACCGGTACCAAAAGTCTCCAGCCCTTCTTCCTTTACCTCCTCCGATACCTCTGCAACTACCTGCAATTTCACCGCCAACCCGAACCCAGAATTTTAGATCGAAAACCCATATGCAAAAAAATGCATGGAAGCAGAAAAAGCCTAACCGCACCAGCTCCTCAGATACCCAGGTCTCAGAATCTTCTGTTTCACAAGGTAAGTGTTCTTCTTCTATTCCTCCTCCCTCCTAAGTTCCTCTGTTTTTTCAACTTTTTAAATTCCCTGTAACTGTGCATCTCAAGATACTGGTGTGGGTTAATACATTAACGGAGACAAGACAAGAAGTCTTTTTTAAGGGAAAAAACATATTCCGGAATCCTCTCATGTTGGCCCAGGAACTTACTGAAACAGAAATGAAGTCTCTCTTTTTTTGAATGAGAGGGTTATGCTACCTCTAGCAATAACCAACCATTTTTGGTCCTGCATATACTGTTTAATCAATCTGAATGCTAAACTTGGGAGAATCTCGCTATCAATTATAAGATTTCGGGTTGCTCCAACTTCAGAATAAGCACACCTACTTCCCGTTTAGTTCCTTGTTTTCTGCATACATAGCCATGGTAGGTTCGATTCTCTCTGTAACTTCTCTCTTCTTTTTTTTCCCTTTTTTTTTTTTTTTTTTGGGCTGGTTGAGCAGCGCAAGAGGGGCTTCTACAGAAACATAGAACACCAACCAGAGAAGATAGAAGGGAAGAAATAGCTGATACTCAACAGGCGCTCGTAGCACCGAAAAGGCCAGATTCTGGTGGCCTAGAAGGTTCTTTGATCCCCCTTCTTGCTAACCATTTTCTCGTCCAATTCGATTCCTCCCAAAAGATTTTCCATTATGATGTTGAGATCTCTCCACATCCTTCCAAGGAAGTTGCAAGGATGATCAAGCAGAAACTTGTACAGGACCATTCAGCTGCATTCTCCAATGCTCAACCAGCCTTTGATGGCCGAAAGAACCTCTATAGCCCTGTGGAATTCCAAAACGACAAGCTTGAATTTTATGTTAACCTCCCAATGCCCACAGCGAAGTCCATTTGGCCATGTAATGAAACCAGTGAGACAACAGAAAAACACCAAGAACTTAAATTTTTCCGAGTAAACATTAGGCTTGCTTCAAAGTTGAATGGGAGGGAATTGAGCTGCTACCTGAACAAGGAGGGTGAGGATTGGGCTCCTCTTCCCCAGGAATATCTCCATGCATTGGATATTGTCCTCCGGCAGGGTCCAATTGAGAAATGCATACCAGTTGGTAGGTCCCTGTATTCAAGTTCAATGGGAGGAACTAAAGATATCGGAGGAGGAGCGGTTGGGTTAAGAGGGTTCTTCCAGAGCCTTAGACCAACTCAACAGGGTTTGGCCCTCAATATGGATTTCTCTGTGACAGCTTTCCACGAGAGTATTGGCATAATTCAGTATTTGCAGAAGCGGCTTGAGTCCCTAAGAGATCTTTCTCAGAGGAAAACTAGAGGTTTGGTAGGGGAAGAGAAAACAGAAGTGGAGAGAGCCTTGAAGAATATTAGAGTATTTGTATGCCATAGAGAAACTGATCAGAGATACCGAGTGCATAGCTTAACCAATGAAGCAACCGAGAATCTCTGGTTTAAGGACAGGGATGGGAAGGATCTGAGATTGGTTGATTACTTCAAGGATCAATACAACCTTGATATACAGTTCAGGAACTTGCCATGCTTGCAGATTAGCAAGAGTAAACCATGTTATCTCCCTATGGAGCTATGTGTTGTGTGTGAAGGCCAGAAATATCTTGGGAAACTCTCTGATGATCAGACAGCAAGAATCCTTAAGATGGGCTGCCAAAGACCAAGGGAACGAAAAGCGATTATTGACAGGGTCATGGGAGGAACATTTGGACCAACAAGGTAACTACACAGATTTCTCAAATGGGTTTTATCTAATCTAAAAAAAAAAATTTCATTGAGTTCAGTTCTGACCTCTTTTTGCTTAAATAATTCATGCCTTTGGTTGAATGATCCCCTCCCTCCCAACAATAAAAGTATTCCTTACGTAATTTCTTAGGATCTGCTGAGTTCACTGAGTAAAGCTTTCTTTTTTATATTTACAGCGGTGAACATGGAAGAGAATTTAAACTCCATGTTTCAAGAGAAATGACCAGACTGAATGGTAGAGTACTTCAACCGCCCAAGCTGAAGCTTGGGGACAGTGGCCATGTAAAAAATCTAGTTCCTTCCCGTCACGACCGACAGTGGAACCTTCTTGATAGCCATGTCTTTGAAGGTACTCGAATAGGAAGGTGGGCATTAATAAGTTTTGGAGGCACTCCTGATCAGAGGTCTGAGATTCCAAGATTCATAGACCAACTATCTCAAAGGTGTGAGCAATTGGGTATCTTTCTTAATAAGAATACTATAATTGGCCCCCAGTTTGAACCAATCCAAGTTCTAAACAATGTAGCTTTATTGGAATCCAAGCTCAAAAAGATCCACAGAGCTTCATCAAGGAACCTCCAATTGCTAATATGTGTAATGGAGAGAAAGCACAAAGGGTATGCAGATTTGAAACGAATTGCTGAGACTGGTGTTGGGGTTGTGACTCAGTGTTGCTTGTATGCCAATCTTGCGAAGTTGGGTTCGCAGTTTTTAGCTAACTTAGCTCTCAAAATCAATGCCAAGGTTGGGGGCTGTACAGTGGCTTTATACAATCCATTACCTACCCAAGTACCAAGGCTATTTGAGCCTGATGATCCTGCAATCTTCATGGGTGCTGATGTTTCCCACCCACACCCACTTGATGATTCCAGCCCCTCCATTGCAGCAGTTGTGGGCAGCATGAACTGGCCTGCAGCAAACAAGTACATATCACGGATGAGATCACAAACCCATCGGCAAGAAATTATACAGGACCTTGGTGAAATGGTGGCAGAATTACTGGAAGATTTTTACCAGGAAATGAAAAAGCTCCCCAAGAGAATTATATTCTTCAGAGATGGGGTGAGTGAGACCCAGTTCTACAAGGTTCTTCAAGAGGAGTTAGGGGCCATAAGAGTGGCCTGTTCCAAGTTTCCCAGTTACAAGCCTGCCGTTACTTTCATGGTAGTTCAGAAGAGGCACCACACAAGGCTCTTCCCAAACAAAAGTAGCCCATCTTCAATCTTGGATGAGAACATTCCACCAGGGACTGTTGTGGATACCGTAATCACACACCCCAGGGAGTTTGATTTCTACCTTTGTAGCCATTGGGGTGTTAAGGGTACAAGCAGGCCAACCCATTACCATGTCTTGTGGGATGAGAACAGGTTCACCTCTGATGAACTACAAAAGCTAGTTCATAATCTCTGCTACACTTTTGTGAGGTGCACCAAGCCAGTTTCATTGGTCCCTCCAGCTTATTATGCCCACCTAGCCGCATACAGAGGTAGGCTTTACCTTGAGAGGTCAGACTCATCATTTGCTGGAGGCACTATTGCTGCAGTCTCCAGATCTGCCCCTCCCAAGGCAACACCCTTGCCAAAGCTAAATGATAACCTTAGAAAGCTCATGTTCTACTGCTGATATATACTTCTTGAACTTTCATTGTCTTGAGAGGTTCTTTGTTTCGGTTTCTGACTACTTTTTGTTGAATAGTGCTTGGCAAATTAAAACACAGACAAGATTAACAGAAAACTAAGTTCAGCTTACATTTTATTTGTATATATGTATGAGAAAAGAATAGTGAGTACAAGGGGTTGGCCTAATGAATGTGATTTTTGTGTTTGTATTTGAGGTGTGGTGTGTTATACACTTGTATTGTCGTTTCAACTCGGACCATTTCTACTATTGCATGGAGGAAATTTCTGATGTTCCAAGTAAAAGAGTGTAAGAGCACTAATTATATATTGGTTACTTGGGCGAAAGTCTTAAACTGAGGTTCCTGACCATGGTTTTAGGTATCCGGATCCAGCCAATCTGTATCGGTTTTGGGACTCTAGGATGCGGAGTTGGAGTGGGTATTGGATATGACTGATACCTGGCCCTGGCCGACATAGTTCCAAATCTCGGTTAAAGCTTGAAGTTTAGATATCTCGTTTTTACG
This sequence comes from Protea cynaroides, assembly GCA_028583415.1. Taxonomy (NCBI): domain Eukaryota; kingdom Viridiplantae; phylum Streptophyta; class Magnoliopsida; order Proteales; family Proteaceae; genus Protea; species Protea cynaroides. The sequence goes on along the minus strand of CM053268.1, from coordinate 60,030,782 downwards.
GGAATCCGAGACGAATCAAGGTTGCAATAGAAAAGTAACAGGTTTTGCCAGCTCTAGGTGGTTTCAACTAGGTTTCGGTGGTTTCGACCAAACATAGTTGAACCATGGCTATAAAATCCCATGTTTCGGATTCGACAAGTTTTGGTCAGGTTTCGACCATATGTTTTCTGGGCCTTGAAATTTTGGTTTTGAGTTACATCCCAAAAAAAAAAATGCTAGGTTTCTACTTGGTTTCAGTGATTTCAAGGTTTTATCTCGATTTCGGGCCTGAACCAAACAGGTCTGGAAACCGAGATCTTCTTCCTTGTTAGCAGATACTAGTGCCGATACCAGTAACACATACCCGTCCCTTATCGTGAACTTAAACCATGTTCCTAACGTAGGTTTTAGTAAACCGTACTGGGTTACTGAAGAACAAAAAAGATCTTGAACGTAATCAAGGTACCTCAATATATCTTTTCCATGGTTCTATGATATTATAGGGCAAGAAGAATTTGTGGAGCATAAATCGATGCAGGAGATCTTATTAGTCTGTGTGTAGAAGATCTGTTCTCCATGCATGCAATCGTGCAATACAACATAGGCTGCATGGGCAAATGGGTATGGCAGGTCAGGCATTCTATAATGTTAAAACTCATTTAAAAGCCTATTAGTGGAACCTATACTAGCTCACTAGTACAGTGTAAAGCGTAGAGCGTAGTGAAGACTGGAGAAAAGTTGCAGGCCTGCACCCTGTACAGCAGCTGCCCAACGGCAAAGTTAGCGACTGGACGGGGAAGACAGCTAGACATGTAAGGAAACAAAGCTAAAAACTAAAGAAACGATGGGTTTTGCAGTAAATTCTCTCTCTCTCTCTCTCTATCTCTCTATCTCTCTCTGCATGAGGCATTAAGAATAGAATCTGAGCAGTCCACAAGTACAGTGGGCGAACAGAACTCAGGAATTTGGATCATCTGTTAACCTTGTCATTCTGAGGAATCAAATGGTTTACCTTTCTCTTCATAACATGGGACCCATTAATAAATGATAGGCAGGCCATATTATACCCCACTCACATGTATCTAGGGAATCAAATGGTTTACCTTTCTTCTCTTAACATGGGACCCATTAATAAATGATAGGCCATGTTATGACCCACTCAATTGTACTTTCGTTACTCTTGTCTTGTAGTAGTCTGCTACTGTGTACATTGTAGATGCTCCAATGGCACTTCATTATGGAATATTTATTCTCTCTCCCTCTACCCTCTCTCTAAAAAGTACTGCAGAGCCATGGAAAGTGACAAAAGCCTGGAAAACCAACCACTGCTCTCTCTCTCTCTCAGTCTTTTGTCACATTTTTACTTCCATCTCTTTTGCCCGCCACTCATCGGTCCTTTTCTCTCTTCTCGATCGTTACCTTTTTTTATTTTCTACACTACTGTAGTTAAATAATGGGCAAGTTCGGTCCACCACGCCAGAATCTACCTGGCAAGATCAGGGCCTGAGTGAGTTTTTCAGCCCAGAGTTGGGATTTTCAGATCTAGCTCAAGCAGCCGGGCCCAACCATCTCTCTCTATATATTGAGGGTAAGTTTTAGTGTGACGGTAAAGTTGTCATATTACAATTTAGAGTTCATGGATTCGAAACACAGAAACAACCTCTTTGCATTGTAGGGGTAAAGTTGCATATACTCTGCCCCTCACAAGACCCTACATTAGCGAAAACCTCCTGCACTAGAACGCCCTTATATATATGGATTTAATTTGCTTATTGATACCTCCTATGGTGTCACATAATTGTAACTATGGTGTCACATAATTGTAACCTTATTATTTTTTTGTCCTTTTAATATATATATATATATATATATATATATATATATATATATATATATATATATATATATGGATTTAATTTGCTTACTGAAACTTCCTATGGTGTCACATAATTGTAACTTTACTCTCTCTTTTTTGTACTTTTAATACGATACTTTGTTTTTTAATAAGGGTAAATTTTTATCATTTTACATGTTTATTTAAAAAATGTGCTAACAATAATTATAAACAATGATATAATGATAGTTTATTTTCAAAACAATTGTGAGAAATCTATTTTATTGCTTAAAAACTTTTGTGAACAGGACAAGAGGGAATTAAAAGAAGATGATATATTTTAAATACACCTAGGGGCTGTTTGTTAAAACTTCAACTCTGGGATTCTTACTTCTGGTTCAAATTTGTACTCCAACTTCAAAAGGATTCAGGAGTATTTGGGAGTAGAAACACGTTTGGTAACGTAATTTTGACATGGTCTCGGAACAACTTTAGAACAGAAATATATTTGGTAAATCTGGTTTTGAAACCATTTCAGAGCAAATATAGAGTAGAAGTGTGTTTGATAACAAAAAAAATATGTGATCCAAATTCAAAACAAGTATAATTACAAAAACTACCACTCCTACATTTGTTCCATGGTCTTCCAAATTATAAAGGGGTACATATTAAAAAATTAACAATCATCCTTCTAGTTCTTCATGGTTGCTATATAAACAACATAACATGTCAGAATCAACAACCATATGGCTACGAATATAATTATGTCATATATCGGATATAACACGGATTGGTGTAGAACAATTTCATGTCGTATCTGTTGAATTCCATCACTCCGAAAATGTTGACTTCCCTCACTCCTTATATGCTCAATTCCCTCACTCTGAATATGTTGACTTCCCTCACTCAGACAATATGGTTGAGCGGACTTATGTTTAAACCCTGCAGTCCCTTTGTACTGATCGACCCAAATAAAAGATTTTTCATGGTCTTCCTTGATCGGACAGGTGTAAAACTTACGGCCCGGATTTTTTGGGTGCAAGATGTTTGCAATATCATTCTCCCCTTCCCACACTCACATTGGGACATCACATGGGCATATACATATATATAGCCATATATATATATATATATATATATCTGTGATTGGGAAACAAAATTAAAACCGTCAAATTGCTATTAAATATGCATTCACATATCCATCATTTAATTAGTATGAAATTAAAAACATCTAACAAAATAAGTGTAAACAACATCAAGTCAACGATAAATTGTTGTGATACAATGCATAATTAAATAAGTGTTCACAGTCAGATGTATTAAAACTAAAAGCTCATATCTGTGGTAATCCATTGTCCCTAGCCAACTGGTTGGCAATGCCTCTCCTCATGATATTCATCTCATGTGCAGTACCAGCTGAATTCTCATTCCCATTTTGAACATTATCATTTGCCAATAGTACATTTTCCTCTTCCTGATGTTGATCCGAGCATCTTCTCCATTTAGCCTGGCAAATTCCCGATCGGCATTTTGTTCATCCCTAATAAAATTATGCGGAGAACGACATGCTATGACAATATAAGCTTGAATTCTCAATGAATATGATGGCATTGCTTTCAATATGCCAAAACGTGCCTTCAACACTCCAAAGCATCTTTCAATTACATTACGTAGAGAAGAGTGTCTGTGATTGAACAACTCTTTGGCAGTTCTAGGCTCTCGCCCAATGCCCCTATAATCACGTAGATGATATCGGTCCCCTTTAAATGGTGTCAAATACCCACCGGCTCGAATATCCGGAATCTACGACATAATATTTTCCTACAACACGTAGCGGGTCACAATTAATGATATAAAGAACCCGAAAGAAATCAATATGGTACATTGTAAGACCAGAAATAGGGGTACAACACGGGGGTGGGTGAGGAAATGATGGTGATCGATGGGCATCTGCTAATACGCGGCAATCATTAGCACTACCCTCCCATCCCGGATGCACATAGGTGAATTTCATGTCAAACGAGCATATAGCCATGACATTTCGTGAAAGTGTGTGCTTCCTATTCCTGTAAGGAGTTTGTAAATTTCTCGAACGGAAGCGTCTACGTGCGTCCCGTCAATGGCCCCAACGCAATTCTTATTAAGAAGACAAAAACTTACATAAATATATGTAGATATGTAATAAGGTAAAACGAAAGAAAATCAAGAAAAAACCATTTACCCTGAAGTAAGGATGATGCCTTTGGTTGTTTCTAATTTGAGGTTGTTCAACATTCATATTTGGGGCATGAATATTCTCTTTGGCTAAATTTAGAAATGCCTTCAATACAATTTTGAAGAACTTGCTAACAGTCTCCCGGAATGTTGGAACCTCTCACATCGCCTCCTTGTACTACAACTTCCCCGTAGTGATTGGACGAACATTGCTAGTTGTTCATCAACCCTTACGTATCGACTATCTTGTAGCCACCCTCTATGTTTCATGAGGTTACACAAGTTAATGAACACGTGCCTTTCCATACGTAATGATTCGTATATTCTATCTGTATTCCCATTCAACAGTTCTGCTACGTACCCATCTGGAACCAGTCATAATTGAATCCCTACATGGTTCCCTGACGTGTAATGAATTATCTAATTCATAGAGTGATAGGACCTCTAATATACTCCAATCCATATCCTCAAAACCTCTCATAACTTCATTGCTAATCGCTTCATTCATGTTTAAAAAGCGCATAATAAATGAAGACATAGAGAGAAACCAATCCATGAAGTAGAAGCTAAGATTAAAACAAACCATAACAAATATATATAATCAATTATCTAAGATTTAAACAAAGTATAGGATCAAACCAAATGATCCAAAGTAAACATACCGTAAGAGCTAAGCATCACATATTGTACCAATATTAAAACAAGCCATATTAAAACAAACCATATTAAAACAAACCATTGTTTGAAACCCTTGTCCCCAGCCGAAATTAAGATTACACCACTGTACCGAAGGAGTTATAACCCAATAAAGAGTTAACATCAAATTGTTCTGGAATAAAAAAACAAACCATCAAAAGCAAACTACCAAACCATTGTTCCAAATTAAAAATAAAACCATTGTATCTGTAGCATTGAAATAAGAACCATTACTACAAGGTTGGTATAGAAATGGTGATATCATGGAATGGACTCTATCGCCCACAACTTCTTCTCCTCGTCTAAGCCCATAAACAACTCCCTCCATTCCGCATTGTTAACCAAATGATTCATAGTTTTGATATATGTCGCCTTCTCCAACCCCGGAATGGTATTCAAAACTGCAAGACATTGGGTGATTGAATAACCTCCTGTGCTGATAGAGCTAGGAGAAGGAGAGGCTGAGGAAGTATGTGACGTAGTGAACAAATCCAAACGGGCTTTGGAATGTTCCACCATTGCATTTATAGCTCCCATTATGTCTGTACTTCGACTCCTTTTTCTAAGGGCAGAAGGAGTCTTATCCAGTCTGTGAGCTGCAGCTGCCTGTGGGGTATGATGTACAACACCTTCATCAGTGACATCAGTGGTAGGTTCTACAGGTAGAACCTCTGAACCATCTTGGTTGTCTAAGTTATCAGCATCTCCTTCTTCAAATATGAAGTTGTCATCGTGGTTGTTACAGGCAAATTCACCAGTTGCATATGAATCGCCAAATATGACTTGGAGCTCTCGATACTGGGGCAGTCCATTTTTCCTAAATTTGGCCCAACTTGGGTTTTCCTGGAAGCAAATGAAAAGAAGCTTCAGAATTTGTGAACTTATTAGCAGAGAATTACTATTTGTACTATAGTTAGATATACCTGGATATGTCTGTCCCATATAGCTGGGTCATGTGTTTCAACACGCTTGGTCGTGTCATTCCATCCAAACCCAGTTGTATTAACCAATCTGCCAAAACTACCATACTCGGACCTCAACTTGTTCAGTTTGTTCCTCAACTGCTTCAATGACAATGGTCTACCCAATGCTTCTTCCATTTTGTTCTTTATGTTACTCCACCCGTCTTTATTAAATGTGCAAGTTGTTTTGTTTCCCTTTATGACCTCCTCCACTAGTATATCAACATATGTATCAACTTCATACTTGTTCCATTTAACCGTCTCTATACTTGTTCTTGAAGAACTTGCCATTTTACAGACTAGCAACCTAAAAAAAAAATCCAATTAATAATCATATTCATGGTTGCTTATATTGGTGTGAATAATCCATGGCAACTACAAGGCTTGATAAAATAAATATATAAAAACAAGGGAAAAACAAAAAAAGAGGAAAGTAAACATAGAATAAACAGTGATATTAATCACCAATATTAGAATCAGCAATTGAAGAATCAAAATTAAGCCAATTATAATGCATCCTTATGACAATAATAGTTTAAAGACCTCATAGGAACTCCTTTCAAAAATCATCAGAGAGTTTTAACTTCAACAGATAATTTTTAGCTATAGTTATAACCTTGAGATAGGGAAGAATCCACCAAACGGATGGTGCAGTGCTTTTCTTAGAACAAAAAGCCTACGGTTGAAAAATCTAGACATGAAGATCTAATGTTTCTAGCAAATCCTATTAAAGATGGTTTTGAGAGAAAAATTATTGCAAAGTCACAGATCAACTTCACAGAAAAGCACGATGCAGATTAAGCTTCTAAACCATGACACCATCAGAAATCAAATTAAAAAAATATAATTCTTGCTTTTTCTGTGGGACTAAGTTCTCACTGTTATATAAAAACCATTTTCCATAACTATCAATCAAATCTTTCAATTAAACTGATAATAAAGTTTGCATCAACCCCCTGATCAACAGGTGGACCACATCCTAATGAAGCATTGAACCATGAGCTACCATCCCCTTCAGTTGATATTATTGAGGCATACTTCACTTCATCCACCGCACTTCTTGTTCTTGAAAAAAAAAAATCTCTTAAAATGCCTAGTAATGAGAAAAAAACTTAGTCTCTGTACTTACCTTAAAAATGACCTGCCCAAAGATCATTAGAAGTTCCCAACAAATCTTCAACTAAAGCTAGCTTAGACAACTGCTGACATTTCATAGCCAGACCTCCTCCTTGAGAAAGAACTGTTGTTTGTCTTCCCATACTCCTTCCATGACTTACTGCTCTCTTATATGCAAAGATTCACTTAAAAAAGCAGCACATAAGTTTAAAATAAGGTAATACCAAGAGGATTCATCCTATATTCTCAAAGACATATTGTATTTCAGATTGCTTGAATCTTAAGAATCATCACTTGCAATGCCAAAGCCTCTAATTTTCCAGAAATATAAGATAATGAGAAATCCACCAGTGCCATGCTCATGTTGCATTGCCATTCAGACAACCAGATGGAATTGCATCAGTGCGCAGCCAGAATAAAGTTTTGCCAAATCCCCATGTATGAATCTTAAGTCCAAGTTTTATTAGAAATCCCAGAACAAGGTTCATGTAATCAAACCCAAACCAAAAGGACAAAACATCAAATGATGATGACTAAATAAAGATAAATTTATTACACTGGTAATGAGAGGGCACTTTTTTCCAAGCAACAGACTCTGTAAGGACTACAAACCATAAAGACACAATTTCAATTTAATTGTACTAAGCAGATAGAAGGAACTTGGAAGTAATGTAATCAAATACATGCCTAAACAAGAATTCTGTGTAAACTTACCAACAGTTGTTACCAAGCTCTGTCCACTACTTTGATGCCAAGTACTTTTCTGCCTTCGTTGGAGCCCTGTAACTTTTCTCAGAAACTCAACATGGCATACAGTCCCAGCAGAGAAATGCTAAGGAAGAGAGAGAGGACCAAATATCCAGTTTGAAAAAGAATAAAAATAATGGAAATATACTCAGAGAATTTTTTATCCATTCCAAAAACATGAAAAGATCACTTGTGTGCTTAGACCTCTTGACACCAATCTCTTAAAATAAAGTTTTAATGTAAATTTTAGATCTAAAGTGATCTGGAGAACAGAAATGACCTTTCAAAATTGAAACCATGATACTCCAGATAACCAAGGCCCAAAAATAGCGAAAGAGAAGGTTTACAGATACACTTACCCTATATCTACAGCTCAAGAATGACCCAACGTGATGTCCAGCAACTCTGCATAATGGTTTTGATGTTCCATATCCCAAATTCTCTTAAGAATTACCTTATCCCAAATTCCTCTAAAATCAGAAAAAGAGATACCCATAAATCCAAGAAGAAACAATACCAAAAATATAAACCCATAAAAAATGAAAAGAAAGAGTAACAAAAAAAGATAAGTTTGAACACTGCAGAAAAGAACAGATTAGAAGTTCTTATTAACTTCTATAAATGGTGAATGCCCGGGGAACTTACCGGGGATACAAGTAGCAAATGAAGATTAGGTTTCTTCGTTTCAAAAGTAAACCTAGAAATTTATTGATGAAGAAGTAGCAATCGAACCTCGTATTTGTGGAATCTGATTTCAACCTACAACCAAAACGAGAGGCGTTGTGCACCGGATCAGAAGCTTAGAGAGAATCAGAAGAAGAAGAAAAAAAAACCTGCAAAATCGATTTTGGAAAACATAACCACGGAGAGAAAACAGATCTGCAAAACTCGTCTTCGGGAGAGGGTTTATGAGAGAGAGATTTGAGAAACTCACCCCGAGAATATCGTGCGGTTTTCGATCGTCGAAGTTGTCGGTCAGTAGCCACAGCAGCAGAGACGAATCCAGCGTTGTTCAGACGTCGATGATGAAGAAGAAACCCAACCCCTTTCTTCAGACGTCGACGATGAAGGAAGAAACCCAGGCTTGTCTCTGACAAGCTATCGGGTTTTTTCGGAGTAACTTTTTATAAATCCGACTCTGTTTTCAACTTTGAAGTTGAAAAGCATCAATTTGATGCTCCAAAAAACGCTCGAGACTGTTTGGAGCCGGTTCGGCTCTGGATTCTTCAGAAGTCCGAACCGGGTTACCAAACATGCTCATACTCCATTTATGCTCCAGAAGTCAGAATCCAACTTCTGGAGTGTTACCAAACACCCCCCTATAGAGGTGTCATTCAAAGTACCATAGGGTGTAACTTGTTATCCCCAAAGAGGTGAATTAAGAAATTATAACCTTCTTTTGATTGCCTTAAGATAAGGATAAAAAATTTGTTTTTAGATTCAACTGGAAAGTGACTTGTATCAATACATAATTATCAAAATTGTCCTTGTCATTGAACATTTTATAAATACACATGAAATGATAGGATTTACCTCCGTAGAATAAAATTTTATGTTATACAAAAGACTAAAATTAAGTGTAAGGTTATGGTTTTTCCCCCACCAATCTTGACTACAACAAGAATTTATGTGCAACTTGTGGTCACCAGAAAGGTGAATGAAAAAGTAGTAGCATTGTTCTAATTAATTTACCCAAATTTTTATATAATTTACCTCAAAAAAAAAAAAAAAAAACATTGTTTTAATTACCATTTTTTTATCCTCAAAATTTATTTAAGGTAAATGATTTATCTAAAAAGGATTTTCAAATTCAATTTGAAATGACTTATCAATTTGATATTATCAAAGTGGCCATTATCATTGCATATTTAAGAGTAGACATGTGAATTGATAGGATTTACTTTCATGCTCCATTTATATTTGATGTAAAATTTTACGTGTAATATTTTATATGAATTTTTTTTTCAATTTTTGTTTCCAAGAAGTAAAATATAGTGATTTCTAAGGGGAGGGAAAAGGAACTTCGTCTTCCTTTTATCTATTGGAAACAGACTTTGAAAAAAATATTTACATATAAAATATTATATATAAAATTTTAGGGTAAAATTTACGTTCAAACAAACGGTGCCGGATTGCAAAAACTGTGTTATAGTGGAAGGGTACAATTAAAGCTTTTGTTTTTTTTTTTTTTCACCATCCTTGATTACAAGAAGATTTTCCCTTATTTAACTCCCCTCAACCTAGCCCTCAAGCGTATCCTAAGAAACACAAGATGACAGTGAAATCTACTACTCCAAGGGACCACAACTCAAGAGTCAAATAACCTCGATAGAATTAATAATTTATTATAAGATAATCTCAATCTTCTTGGAAGCTAACCATTTAATACGAGGAGCGTAATATCACTCCCTATTAGTTTTGAACATTCCCTACTCTTACAATGAAGAATTTAACCACCTTCCCCACTCTGAGTTATGTTAGGATCGGAGACGCAAACAGAAAGAAAAACACGAAGAATTAACGTGGTTCAGCACCCCATCGTGGGATGCCTACGTCCATCAGAGAAAAGAGTGACTTTCTTCTATTCCCAAGAACAGTCTACAAAATTCTCTACCTGACAGCCTATCTCATCTGTCGCCCTTACATTGCCCGGCCATATCCACTGTCTGAGGAGAATCCTCTACAGCCCTTGTAGCTTTACCTAGGTTTTCCCACATAGAGACAATTTATAGGGAAACCTAGAAACCCTAATCCCACCACAATTATAAGTTTATCCCCGTACATGTAATAGATTCATACCCTAATACAAATACTACCCCTTATAATTATGTAGACCCACAGAATACAAGACACCAACCCAACAAATCTCCACCTGGCTTGGATTCTGCAAACCACCTTGAAGAAAACCCGTTGATGTTGATTCTGTAAATCCGTCTCTGCCAAAACGCTACACCCAAACCAAAGCATAGCCCACACCCCGTTCGGGTGTCCCGTACAACTCACCGCCGACGATGTGAAGTGACTCCATCTCTCCCCATTGCTGCAGCATCACCGGAAAGATCACCGTCACTCACAGTCCTCCTGCAACTCCAGTTGCATCTGGAACCCGAGTCTCTCACCACCGCACCTCCATTGCAGCCCTTGAGAACCGACTCCTTATCCCAGCCCTTTGCAACTCCAATTGCACCTGGAACCCAAGCCTCTCACCTCTGCATCTCCAATGCAGACTTAGAGATCCAACTCCTTGTCCCAGCCAGCCAGTACTCCTTTACCCCACGGTGCAACATAAACTGGCCATTATGTGCATCGTACCGGGATTCAATCCCACCATCAGATCCAACACTCAATCCGACCAGATCCTCGAACAGCTACCATCGTCCCATCAATCTGAACACGATCTCCCAGTCGTCGTTGACCATCCACTCCAGTAGCACCAAGACCCACGTGCGATACCACCTGGTGTAATACCATCCACTCGACTACCACCAAGATCCACATGCGATCCTATCACAAGCGAGAATGCCACATGTGATAACATCTTCCTCAAATTTATTTTCATACCAGAAAATCTTACTAGATGGAGATTCACCTTCGCCATCTTTTCTTGTCGGCACAAAACTACTATTTGAAGAAACAAAGAGATGTAGAAATTTCACCCAAAGAAACAGAGGCTACTGTACGGAGCGAATAACTTGACTTAAAAAACTCCAATAAAAAATCTGACCGTACATATTGACGAACTATGTGTCCTCTACCTTTTGTCCAAAAATCAATCCAATCGGACCATGGATGACCTCCCGATTATCTGCTTGATCACGGCTGTGCAAATCACCTACGCCCAGAAAAACTGCTACTCTCTTTTTCTTCTTCTTATGATGCTAAACCCTAACCCTAATCCGTTTTTGTCCTATTTAAAAGATTAAATACAAGACAAAAAGAATGGGTTTAAAACACACAAAGGTTTAGACCTTTATCTACAAACCCTAAGCATCATTGTACTAGGGTTTCCCATGGAAACCCTTCTCACGGATTCAGTCCTTTTTTTTTCTTCTTCTTCTTCTTCATACTGCGTACCTCCTTCGTTCTTCAAAGAACCCTAGCTCTGATACCACTTGTTAGGATCGGAGACGCAAACAGAAAGAAAAACACGAAGAATTAACGTGGTTCAGCACCCCATCGTGGGATGCCTACGTCCACCAGAGAAAAGAGTGACTTTCTTCTATTCCCAAGAACAGTCTACAAAATTCTCTACCTGACAGGCCTATCTCATCTGTCAGCCTTACAACGTTCCAGCTATCCACTGTCTGAGGAGAATCCTCTACAGCCCTTGTAGCCTTACCTAGGTTTTCCCACACAGAGACAATTTATAGGGAAACCTAGAAACCCTAATCCCACCACAATTATAAGTTTATCCCCGTACATGTAATAGACTGATACCCTAATACAAATATTATCCCTTATAATTATGTGGACCCACAGAATACAAGACACCAACCCAACAAGTTAATCCATTGATTCCCTCTTTCAAATCATATATTGTATGAATATGCCCCTTCTAGATTTTTTTTCCCCTTTCTGATAATTATCGTAGTAGATAAGTTGAGGAGATCCTGCATACGAGCAAAGGGAGAAAGGACCCTAACAACTTGAACTTTTCTTATTCATATACTTTAATCACTACTAAACTCTGAAAAGCTGAAGATGATTTAGATGGAAATCGACATAAATCATATAAATCGTTTCTTCATCACTAATGTGATCATATTCTTGAGGGGGACTGATCAACATACTGCCGAAGTATAAACATCTTACACATCAAATCAATGGAAAAAGGAAGGAGTACATTTCAGTCCATATACATACGGATAACATGGTTAGTGACGAGAGAGTGTGAATTATTGTGAGAAGTTGTGTTACTGATAGTGTGTACATTATTTTCTCTATTTTTAAATATCTTTCTGATGAAAGTTGGATCTTGCAGACCTGAATTAATATCTATTTAGGCCACTTGTTTTAACCCTTGAAGTTTTGAAGGAGCCAATCTAACACTGGGAAGTACGAAAGAAACAAGAAGAAGCTTTTACTGGATATGCTCTTCGTTACAGAGAATGAGTAAGAAAGAAGAAATCGTAAAACATAAAACTAAAACTGATGATTATAGAATTAACTAGGAAAAGTATTTATATAGATCACTACAGGACAACTAATATTTAAATCCGCTAATCAACTAGTGACACCTATCTAGAAGACTCTAGACTTCTATACAGAAACATTACCTCTGGGCATCGATGGGCTGTCCCTCAATGGGCCTGATAGCCTTCTCTATATCCCCCCGCAAACACTGTCTTGGCTTAATCCACAAACCAAGTTTGATACAAATAGCTACAAACTACCGATGCCCTAAGGGCTAATATCGGCGAGCTGCTGTTGAGAGGATACAAATTGTGTCACAAGAAGACCGAGTGCCGTCTTTTCTCATACAAAATGAAAGTCAATCTCAATATGTTTTGTACGAACATGTAGGATCAGGCTAATAATCATATGTAACGCACTAAAGTTATCACAAAATAGAGTAGCAGGTTGCGACTGGCGAATACCAATATCTTGCATAAGAAAAGAAAGCCAACTAAGCACTACCGCTGTGGTTGCCATGGCCTTATATTTAGCCTCAATGCTAGATCAGGAAACAGTAGATTACTTCTTTGTACTCCATGAGATACACTTAGCACCCAAAAAGGTACAAAAATCAGTGGTTGAATGCCGAGTGTAAGGACAATTGCCCAATTAGCATCAGAAAATGCATATAAGTCAAGGGAATTAATCTTGATCAAAAGTAGGCCTTACTCCAATGTACCCTCGACATACCGAACTGTACGCTTTACCTTCATAAAGTGAGTGATGGTTGGAGCATGTGTGAATTGGCATACCAAGTTGACAGCAAAAGTGATGTTGGCATGCGTCATGGTGAGGTACTTAAGAGACCCCACAATAGTCCTATGAAGCCCAATATCCTCAAAAGGTTTATCATCATTTGCAGATGGAGTAGACGTACAGATGGAGTTGAGACAGGACGAACATCCTCTAGCTGAGCACTGACTAGACTATCAGTGGCATACTTTGTTTGAGACAAGAAAAGCCTTGAAGAAGCCTCATGAATCGCAATGCCCAAAAAATAATACAATGGGCCCAAATCTTTCATAGTAAAAACAGTACTGACAGAAGAGATAAACTCATCAACAAGGATGGATCATTGCCCGTGAAGACAATATCGTCCACATATTAGAGCAATAGAAGAGTCTTGCACAAATAAGGAAGGATCAAAGTGACTACATGCAAACCCATACTTCAATAAGTAACCACCAACTGGTCAAACAAAGTTCTCGGTGCTTGTTTGAGAGACCATATAAGAATTGTTGTAGTTTGCAAACTACCTTGGGAGAAGATTTGTCTTTGTATCCAAGAGGTTGCCTCATATATACCGGTGTGGTAAGAAATCCTGCAACAATGCGTTCGTTACATCTAATTGATTCGTCGTTACATCTAATTGATGTAGGGGTCAGCCTTTAACAGTGGCAAGTGTAAGGACTAAACGAATTGAAGTTGGTTTAATAACTGAACTGAACGTGTCCAAAAAATCAACACCTTCTTATTGGGAAAATTCTTTAGCCACAAGACGAGTTTTAAAACTCTCAAAAGAACCGTCCAATTTTAATTTTATTCTTGTAGACCCATTTACAACCAACAACATTTATGGTTGGACCATATGGGACTAAGATCCAAATGTGATTTACAGCTAGAGCCGACATTTTAGTGTCCATTGCTGCTTTCCAACTCGGGTGTGACAGGGCTTCGGAGATAGATTTTTAGGCTCTTGAGGGATCACCGAGACAGCTAGTGCATTTTTTGGATTTGGTTTAATGATAGCAGTTCGGCCTCTTGTAACCATTGGATGGGTTGTGGTGATAGAGGATGACGATGTTTATGGAATGGGCATGGGTGAGAAAATTGACTATACAGGAATAGGAGTGTCAGTAATAGGCCTCGGTAAAGGGTCATTTATAGGCTCATTTACAGACTCATTTATAGACTCATTTACAGGCTCATTTACATCATAAACAATATGACTCCCAGAGTCATTTTCGGGTTGTGAAACAGGAGTGGTTGAGTGAATAAAAAAAAGGACCAGATTTATGAGAAATCAATGTGTTTTCAAAAGAAGAAGTATTTGTTGTTTTCAAAAGAAGAAGTATGTAGAGAAAGGAGTTGAAGCAGGCAGAGTGTGATTTTCAGACTGAATAAGAACAGTTACAGAGGCATTATTAGAAATGTCATTGTTCACTGAAGCAGTCTGAATCGCAGAACTATTACCACTGGCAGAGACATTTCCAAGCATAAGAAGAATATCATCTTCAGGCACATCTGGAACATCATTTTCAGGATTGCTTTCAGACGAATCTTGTGGAACATAGGCAGAATTAATAACAATTTGTATTTGAGAAGTAGATCCTGAATTGTCGGAAGAATTATTTGTATCTGCTCAAGTGTCAGAGAACATCCATCGTTGAAAAATGAAGGTTTCAGAGAGGTTGAGTAATCTGTTGATGGCGCCTGAGGTGGTTGTAAAGGAAAAATCTCTTCATTAAATATCACATGCCTAGAGATGTACATCCTCTTAGTGTCCATTTGATAACAACGATATCCCTTGTGCACATCACTATAACCAAGGAAAATACAAACCATAGAACGTTGCGGTAACTTGTTCTTTACGTATGGCCTGAGACAGGGAAAGCATTGTACTCCAAACATTCTCAACATGGGATCGTCTGTATCCTTTTTAAACAACACATGCAAGGGATTATCCATATTTAATACTATAGAAGGAATGTATTCATGACAAGAACTGCTGTATTAAAAGCCTTAACCAATAACCGAATTGGAATATTTGCTTGAACCATCATTGCTGATCCCAATTCCAAAATATACTGGTGTTTTCTCTCGGCAACACCGTTCTGTTATGGTGTAGAAGGGCGTGAAATATTCAAAATGTTATTCCCAGGTTGACACTGAGAGGGGGGTGAATCAGTGATCACTAAAAATCTTTTCCACTATTATGATTTAGCTTGCTGCTATGGAAGTTGCTACCAAGAGTTGATAATCACTTTGTGTTGTGCTGGCTTGAGCTGACTACTTGAGATTTTCTCACAGTCAATTTATCAAACACATTTCGTGCACACACCAACCACACACCCACATGTATCTATACCAGGGGTTTGGCCTGCCAAGTGTGTACACCCAGACCTGCAGCACACAGACTTCTAATCCACACTCATAAACACATGCACAAAACACACGATATAACATGGTTCACCAATCACACACTGTGATGGTTACTCCACAGGGCAATACCCTAACCAGGGTTTCGTATATACCCAATACACAACAATAATGCTATGGTTGCACCTACAACCCCGATGCTACAACATCAACCGCATTCACAGCTACAACTGTGTCCTAGGCACCAACCCCAATTCCAGTCAAGCACCCCACTTGACAGGTCACACAATATATATTAAATATTCATTACAAGCCCTTCTCATATGGCACTGATACAGAAAATAGAGTGTGTGCGAGATTACCTCCCGGTCTTGCTCACTACTGATGCAAGGCTCTCTGTGCTAGCATCTCGACCTCTTTTCGGATTGCATAGGTCATTCTTCACCACCATGACTCCATTGGATGCACACAGCTGGTCCAAGCAATGTACTCAAGCTTCAACGAAGCTTTCATGGCCTCACACAGGCAATAGGAGTCATACTCTCTCTCCGAGAAGCTTCAAAAGAAGGTTTCCATCAAAATCACCATTTTTGGTTTTTTGCTCGAGCTCAAACCTCTCCCACTGGCTTCTTCATCGAAATACCTTCAGTTTGACATATTATAGGCCTCAATCCGAGATCGACGGCTGAGATATGCCCCAAACAAGTTCGGCTAATCACAACATTCCAAATGGAATCTTCTGCCTTGATTCTATGCGCCGCGACGCACATAATCATTTCCGCCTCTGACGTATCGTATGCTGCTGTCGACTTCTGATTGGCGGAGAGGGGATCTTCTGATTTAAACCCTTCTGATTTAAACCGTTGGATCGGTCAGATCCCGTCAGTGAAACTCTGCGCCACTTGAAGCCTTCAGATTGGAATCTTCATTGCGGCATTTCATCGAATAGATGATGCGTGTGGCTGCCTGCACGCGGGTGCTGTGCACGTGGCTGGTGCTGTGCGCACAACTGCCTGCTGTGCGCGCGGCTGGTGCTGTGCGCGCGGCATGCGTGGCTGTGCTTGCTTGCATGGCCTGCTTGGCTTGCGGCATGGCACGTACGCATGGGCTTGCGGGTGCTGCTGCGTGGCACCTGCTGGCTTGTGCGCATGGGCTTACGGGTGCTGTTGCGTGGCACCTGCTGGCTTGCATGGCCTGCTGGCCTGGTGCCGCGGGCATCTGCCCTGCTGGCCTGGCCACCTAAGGTGGGACCCACCTGGTCCCCACCCACTCTCTCCTCTTTCTCTCTCTACATGTTTCTCTCTCTTCATTTGGTCTTTCTCATCAGCTGGACTGCATTCTCTTCGACTGCTGCATCAACCCAGTCACCCTGTCTTGACTGCCCAGTCACCCTGTCTGTCAGAAGGTCCTACAGACAATCTCTCTCCTCTTTCTTTCTCTTCTTAGGAGCTGGCTTCCAACTGTCTGACCATGCTTGCTATGCTGTCTGGACTTCTGACTGTCCAACCATGCCTGCTGAGCTGTCCACTCTGTCTGCTGTGCTGTATACATGTTCTACATGTCCTGCTGACATTCTCTCTCCTCCATATCATCCTGTCAACTGTCTAGAGGTTGCCAATTCTCTCTCCTCCATATCATCCTGTCAACTGCCTAGAGGTTGCCAACAATGACAACACATACAAAGTTGTTGTCAACAGCACAACTTGGCCAAGGTTCCATTACAAAACAATTCCACACTGCTGAACAAAAGTACGAAAAGCTCAACCGGAGAATTCTCCTCCACCATCACACTGAAAGACTCTAAGCTTACAAGAAAATTGTCTTTCTACCATCTTATGAAAATTCACAAAAGTAACATAGAATCCCGATTTTTGTTTTAAAGGATAGAACCAAGTATATCTTGAATGGTCATCCACAAAAACAACATAAAATCGGAAATGATGTAAACTCAGTCCTGGAGCAAGACCCCAGAGGTCACAATGAACCTTACCCAATGGATTTAAACTTTGTCTAGAAGTGGATGTGAAAGGGAGCTTGCAACTCTTACTAACTTGATAACCAGTACAACCCACTGTGCTTAATAAGCCTAAAACAGAAATCAATCCTAGCTTGTGCAGATGTGAAAAAATCTTCTGGTTTGAATGGCCTAATTGTTGGTGCCATTTAGAAGCTGATACTACCTATGTTTGTTGGAGAAGAAGGTTGCAGCAACTACTGGATCTCCTACTACTGTCTCGGACATATAATCTTTCTGTGAAGATGCTGAAGATAGTGTTGGGTTGTATCTTGTATTATGTGGGGTCCATACTGTTATTAGATTGTACTTGTGTTAAGGTCTACTATATGTACGGAGTAAACTTATAATTGTGGTGGGATTAGGATTTCTAGGTTTCTTTATATATTGTCTCTGTGTGGGAAAACCTAGGTAAGACTGTAAGGGGCTGTCAAAGGATTCTCCTCTGATAGTGGAGAGTTGGAACGCTGTAAGACTGACAGATGAGATAAATCTATCAGGTGGAGAGTTGTAGAGATTTCTTGACAATAAAAAATTCTCTTCTTCTTCGTAGACATAGACATCCCACAATGGAATATTGAACTACATTAATCTTCGTGTTTTTCTTCTTATTTGTGTTTTCCATCCTAACAGATAGTTCATAGAGACCACCTCCCTTAATCCCTTGAGCCAAAATCTCCTCCGTCAATATATCCTTAATAACAAAACCATTACCATTAACCTCAAAGCTACATGGATAATCTATTGTTAGTTTTGAAATTGAAAGTAAACTTTTCTTAATGTTGGGTACCACCAAAACATCTCTTAGAGGGAGAACAAAACACGCAGTGGAGATATGACTAGTGCCAGTGTGTGATATATTAATATGATTTCCACCACCAATCATTAATCTATCAGAACCAGAATAAAGTGTAATATCACAAAGATTTCCTCTACCTTCTATGACATGAGCCGTAGCTCCAGTGTCTAGAAACCACTCCTGATCTGACGTTATGCAATCAAAGCCTGAGGCATGTCCTCGTTTTGAAAGTTATTGTCAAACCGACTCTAACATCGAACCGACTCAAACATCGAAGGACTCTGCATCCCTTCTCTTTTTTTTTTTTATTTATTTTTTTTTTTTTTTTTTTGCAGATCTGACATGAATCCCAAAAAAAGGAGAAGGAAATTTTCTCTGAGCAAATTTGGTGGAAACTTCTTGAATACCACTACTCTGAGCCTTGGGATCTTTATTTTCCTTTGTTGAAATGGCTTGACTATGAAGACGCACCCATTTGATAAAAGCCTCTCCCTTTTGAATTAAAGGAACCCGATCCACCCACCTCCTCCTCTTCGTGAACTGTTAACTTTTCTAGTGTAAAAGGCAAGATTCGAAGAAATTTCGGTATGGTGATTCCTTAACCTTAAATCATGGCTTTTCAAAAGGGAATCAGATCTGTGTACGAAGGGACAGGGGGGTTTTAACACAGTGGTTGCAAAATTTTCGAATGAGGGACCAAGATTGGTAAAAAAGAAAAAAAATTTTTTTGTTTAGGGGGGGGGGTTTATATGGGGGGTTTGGGGGGGTGTTAATTTTTTTTGGAATTTTTCAAGAAATTCTGATAATGGTGTTTCTTACCTTTTTTTAAAAAAAAAGAGTTTTGAAAAGAACAAAAAAAAGGTTTTTTTGGGGGGGTCACCTTTCTTCAAAAAAGAGGGTTTTGAAAAAAGAAAAAAAAACTGGGTTTTTGGGGGTTTTATATTGACGAAGTCAGGGTGTGCCATAGATCTTGTGTGGCCTTGATTCTAACTGCAAGAGTTAGAACTTCTTCTGAAAGAGGCCATGTAATCCATGCCTTAACCAAGCTATCTGTTTTAATCCAGGACATATAGTCTGGATTGGGCTCCAAAACCACCTCATCAGACAAAAGCTCACGACTTGGCTGACGTGTTTCACCATTCACAAACCCAAGAAGGTCTTGACCTTCTCTCAGCGTCAAAAATTTTGACTCCTGGCCAATTCTATCTTTATAGATTTCTCGAGATACTTTCTTACAAAGTTTTGTTATTGCATCAAAAACTGCCTCTGGTTTAGATGGGTAACCCGACAAAGAGACCATAGTAGAAAATGAGTAAGAAGAAATCATAAAACATAAAACTAAAACTGATTACAGAACCATGCTGAATACTGATGTTGCATTTTCTGAAGAGCATAACAGTGGCTGTGTTGGATTTATTTTTAGGGATACTAATGGCAGTCCCCTTCTTGCAGCTTCCCGCAACATGTTGGTGTCTTTGGTTATTTTGGGCGAGGCTTTGGCTGTTCATGAAGGATTATGTGCAGCTTTGGAGCACGGTTTCTTTAATCTGGAAGTTGAATCAGACAATGGGGGTTCTTATATCTTATTTGAATGGTTCTGTTTCAGTTTGCCATTTATCACTTTCAGTTTGTAATTGAGGATATCCAGTACATGGGGAAACAATGTAATGCTTTGTTTAAATATGTTTCTAGGGAAGCCAATCAAGTGGCTTATTCCCTCCCTAGTCAAGAAGACAGTGATGCATGAGGGGATGCATCACTGGTCTAATTCCTTTCCTTGATTTCATAAACTCTATTTTGATGATGCCTTACCTCTCTTAGTTATGAATGAATGAATTTCTATTTTACTAAAAAAAAAAAAAAAAAAAAAAAGACTGATTACGCAACTAACTAGAAGAAGTATTTATATACACTATAGAACAACTAATCTTTAAATCCGCTAATCAACTAGTGACACCTGTATAGAAGACTCTAGACTTCTAAACGGAAACATAAGTGTATTACTTATGTATTAACTCCGGGCCTTGATGGGCTGTGCCTCAATGGGCCTGATAGCCTTCTCTATAAACACATCATTTTCTCTTTTCTTAAATATCTTTCTGTGGAAAGTTGGAACTTGCAGACCTGAATTAATCTCTATTTAGGCCACTTATTTTGGCCCTTGAAGTCTTGAAGGAGCCAATCTAAAGTCCAACAGATATGTACCTTTTGATGGCAATCTAACATAGGATACATTGGATCGTTGAATTATTCACATGTCAAATTTAAATTTAATAGCATTCATTATATTACCAATTGATCGCAACAACAGATGTCAAAATGGTTCAAATAGGAACTTGCATATTAACCCTTTGGAAAACCATTATCATTTACTACATATTTGACGGTCAACTTCTTGGTTATGTTGGACACTAGATTTTAATTGTTGACAAATTAGTCAACTTTGACAGTATGTGCGGTGAACGAGGGAGAAAATGATGAGAGAATATGTGGGTCCCACTGTTGACATAGCAGTATGGGTCTCATGTATTGGTGATGTGGAGGGGTGATGGTAATGTAGACAGTAACATTGTTGGTAATGTGTTGTGGAATTACAAATATGATAATCTAAGGAGAGAGAAAGAGGAGAGAGTGTGTGGGCCATGTGAGGTGGCAATGCAGCACCACATGGCACAACCATGCTGCATGACACCGCCATAGGCGTTGGGGCCATGAAACACCATAGTGCCACACGGCACCACAAGCCATAGGGCCATGCAACAGCACACATGGGGCAGCATGGTGGGGGCTCATTGGGGGCAACCACATGGCAACATAAAGGGGCGAGCCTTGGTCCATGCAGCAACTGCCATGGGCAGCCGCAAGGCTTAGGCCAACTCCCACAACACATGGCACATGGAGGCCAGCGCATGGAGCTGCTCAGTGCCGCAAGCCAAGGCTCACAGTAGGTATGCTAACACAAAGGGGCACCAGCTGCTTGAGATTCTGTCTCCAAGTGTTCGATAATATGTAAGGAGAGAGGCACCTCTCAAGTGCTCTCCCCTGAGACACTTAATATGCATATGAAACGTCTACAGAAGCCATTTTGGAAGTTTTCCAAGGGTGTTTATGGTAAGACATGAAAAGTGAACTCAGATAAATGGCTGTTGATGAGCCACGACCAAGTTGTGCTGATCCAAGGCCTTATATAAAAGCACACTGAATAGTGTTGAAGACGTTTAAGTGTTTTGTCGCTCAGGCTTTGATTAGTTGCAATAGTTTTGTTTTGATGGGAATGCAACATAGAATCAAACCATTTTCTTATTTGCACATGCAAATTACACTCACTTAAAAGATTCTTTTTGAGTGGCATTTGTGACAACTTGAAGTAATCTGGACATTGAACCTGCATTTTTGAAGGTAGATCCTATAGTCGTCAACGTTGACGCCAACACAAACCAAAGTGTTGGAGACCTAATTGACACCCAAAGTGGTCTATTTTCCAAGGCGACACCTAAAGTGAGTTGCTGAAAGTGACATGTTATTTTGTCACCAAAATCTTCCAAGATGTTCTTTCATGCAATCTAGTGCCTTCTTCTGCCATGATCCACTATTCACAGTATCAAGTAACTAGGACTTAATTGATGATTTCTAGAGCATTTAAAAGGGTATTCGAACCTAGTTATTTTGTGGGTGTTTGAGAAACGTTAAGGGAGGTTTTGAAAGGGTTTTTGAGTGTCTTGAGAGTGTTAGGACATGCACCAAGTGTTTGTGAAAATGATTATTTAATCACGAGGCACATTGATAGAGGAGATTTTTTTTTTTTTTTTTTTTTTTTTTTTTGGGGGGGGGGGGTAAGATATTGATAGAGGAGATTACCTCTCTCAAATTACAACTTGAGGAATAAGCCTTCGAAATAAACAATTATCTTGATGTAGACAAAGATCTCATTGAGTTGAAGAGGAAAGTGTTGTGAATGATAGAATATGAGTCTACACCATCCACTGTGAATTTGAACAAGGCACAAACAGAAAATAGTAAGACATCATATGAGATTCTCAGTGTTCAAAGACCGGCAGACACTAAGTACGGTTTGGGTTTTGTACCAGAATCATCTTAGCAAGGGAAAGCCAAGATGAATAAAAAGGAGACAACTGAAAATCCAGTGGTAATTACTAAAAAGAGAATTCGCCTGGCATCACTGCAGAGGCAGAATGATAGAAAACAAAGGGCAAAGAAATTGTTTTTGTTGAAACAGGTGGCACCATTGGCACTGGAAGGAGAGTTATATAGGAACAAACTCAAAGGAGCATAGTATATTTTGGAGAAACAGATATAGACTGGCACTACAGTCAGTCACTACAGACATGTCAAAATTGAGTAGAATGGTGGTTACTATGGCAAACAAAGAGCTCCAGTGAAGCAGAACAATTTTTTCAAAGGCTACTGTTTAGATGCAACAATTATGGGCACAAGATGCTGACTTCCAAATTCAATGGCAAAAAGATGAATTTTGTAAGTAAGAATTATTTTGCACCCTTGATGAATAGGGATATTGAGTGCCATAGGTGTAGTGAGATTGGTCACATTGTAAGGGAATGTATGACAGTTCTCACTTCATAAAGGCAGAGATGGCTAGAGGCGCAAGATATACAACTCTTGAAATGCAACGCACAAAGAAGACAAGAGTTGTACCTAAAAGAAACCACAAACTGAACTGTTTGGATGGAGAAAGAAAGTAATGAAGTGGAAGAGGATTCCATTGTTGTTCAGATGGCTCTGAAGGCCCAAAACAAATCTATTCCATAGATAATTGATAGTGGTCATTCAAGCCACATGACAGGTGATAAAAAAAAATTTCTTGAGCTCAACTAGTATGTAGGAGGAAATGTGAAGTTTGACAACAGTGAAACTGCCAAGATTGTTTATAAGGGAACTGTGAATCATGATAGTGGAAGAGTGAAGTCAATTGATGTGTTACTTGAAAATAGCTTAAAACACAACTTGTTGAGTGTTAGTCAAATATGTGTGAAGGGGCATAATGTTGTTCGAGGTAAGACAAGTAAATAATGGGAAAGCGATTGTTTCAGGATCAAGAACAACTAAAAATCTCTACACACTATCAGAAAGTGTAAATGGATCTTGTTTGATGGGACAAGAGGAAGAACAATGATTATGGCATAAGAGATTGGGACACATTAGTTTTGACAATCTAGTCAAAATCATCTCAAAAAATGTTGCGAGAGACATTCCCCAATTGAAGAAACCAATCAATCCTACACGTTCATCTTGTCAAAAGGGTATACAAACAAAAGTGACTTTCAAGCCTAAGAAGCACTATTCTAGTAAACCATTAGAACTTGTGCATACAAACCTGTGTAGACCTACCAGGACTTAGAGCATCAATAGTGAGAGGTATTTTATATTATTTATTAAGGATTACACTTGAATGACGTAGATGCAATTTATGAGGCAAAAATTTGAGGCACTTAAAAATTTTAAGATTTTTAAAAATTAGATTGAAAATGAAACAAGCAATAGAATCAAGTGTTTGAGATTTAACAAAGGTGGTGAATACTGTTGGTATGATTTTTATGAAAATTGTTTTGAGTATGGCATCAGAAGGCAAACATCAGCTATAAGAACATCACAACATAATGATGTTGCATAGAGGAAGAATAAACAATACAAGAAATGGCCAGAACAATGCTCTTTGAGAAGAGCTTAGGGAAGAGATACTAGAAGGACACAACACACACAACAGTGCATATACAGAATAGATGCATGCTTAGGCCACATGAGGAGAAGATACTATATGAACTCTGGTTCAAAAGAAAGGTGATTGCAAGGTACTTCAGAGTTTTGGGAAGTAAGTGTTACATCAAGAACACGGAGAAGAACTTAGGAAAATTTGATAAGAGGGCAGATGAAAGTATTTTTTCTTGGTTACTCTAGTAGGAGTAAACCCTATAAATGCTACAACAAAAGGCTTGGAAAAATAGTTGAAAGTGCTGATGTGAAATTTGATGAGATGAGCTCCTATAACCCAAGTAATGTAACTGTTGAGTTTCTTCTTGATGAAGACATATGTGCCGAAAGTGATGGGGAGCAACAAAATAAATCGGATGCAGTGGAGCAAGTGTCAGATTCTAAGGTTGAACAAGTTGAAAGAAAACATAGGCCAAGTAGAATAGAGAAAAATCATCCAAATAATCAAGTTCTTGATGATCCAGACAAGATGATGCAAACTAGGAGAATAAAGACATATGCTTACTCTCTAATGTCAGAAGCTGAACCCAAAACTGTTGATGAAGCATGCAGAGATGAATGCTAGATATAAAAGGAATGAATGAATAACTTGATTAGATTGAAAAGAATGTTACCTGAAGGTCAATGCCAAAACTAAGTGACAAAAATGTCATTGGTACAAAATGGGTATAAAGAAACTAACTTAATGAAGATTGTCAAGTGATGAAAAATAAAGCTGGACGGTTTGCAAGGGATATGCAGAAGTGGAAGGGATAGATTTTGAGGAGACTTGCACATGTGGCTAGGTTGGAAGTTATCAGAATCTTCTTGCCTTATCAATTTACAAGGGTTTCAAGATATATCAGATAGATGTGAAATTTGCATTTTAAATGGCAATCTTGAAGAGGAAGTCTACATTGACAACCTGATGGGTTTCTATTGGTGAAGATCCTTTCATGGTATGAGACTGAAGAAAGCACTATATGATTTGAAGTAGGCATTTAGAGCATAGTACTCGAGATTGGATTTTTACTTATGTCAGTTGGGCTTTAAGAAGGACATGGTTGATAGTAATCTCTACATCAAAACAATCGAGGGAATACAAATCATAGTGATTGTGTATGTAAATGACATTATATTTGGCAGTCATAGATGATTTGTGTCAAGACTTTGCTGAGAGGATCCAGAGAGAGTTTGAGATGAGCATGCTTAGAGAACTATCTTTCTTTCTGGGATTGCAAATTCATCAATTGAGAGTGGGTATTTTTATTTCTTAAGCCAAATACTTAAAGTAAATGCTGAAGAAGTTTTCTATGGATGATTGCAAGCCTATGAATGCTCCTATGGTGATAGGTTGCAAACTGAATGAAGAGGTTAACTCACTGTCAGTAGATCATACTCTATATCGGTTTATGATTAGTAGTTTATTTTACTTGACAACATCTATGCTGGATATTTCATAGTCAATTGGTATGGTGGCTAGATTTAAGGAAAATCATAAGGAGTCATGTTAAAGTTGTGAAGAGAATTTTTAAGTACCTCAGAGGCACAATAGACTATGACCTATGGTATTTAAGTGTACTTCTTTTGACTTGGTGGCATATTCGGAATGCGGACTGGCCCGGTTGTATAGATGAGAGATAGAGCACTAATGGTGGTGTATTCTTTTGGGCAGCAGTTTGGCGTAGTAAAAACAAGAGTTGGTTCTCTATCTACAGTTGAGGCGGAATATATTGTAGCGACTACTTGTACACAAGTGCTTTGGATGAAGCAAATGCTAAAGGACTTGAATGAAGAACAGAAACAACATGTGATTGTCTATTGTGATAATAGAAGTCTAATAAATATCACCAAAAGCTGATCATGCACTCGAGAATGAAGCATGTCTCTATCAGTTATCATTTTCTAAAGAGAAGGTCAGTGAATGAGAGATAAGACTAGAGTTTATACCCACACTGGAACAGATTGCAGATATTTTTACAAAACCCCTTCCTAGGGAAACTTTTGAGAAGTTGAGAGAGTTGATGGGTGCGGTTTCACCTCCTAGGCACTACAGTGCTTAAAGCAAAGGACGGCTACATTTTTTGTCACATAGGATCGATAAATGCGGTGAGCACTCCTATGAGACGGTACCTCTTTGTTAGTGTTGCCAACAATCCAAAGGGGTGAGTTTGTTGAATTATGTTGTAATTGTAGGCAAATTAGTCAACTTTGATAGTAGGTGTTGTAGAGAGAGAAAATGATGAGAGAGAAATTAAGGAGAAAAAATGAAGAGAGAGAAAATAAGGAGAAAAAGTGTGAGTCCCACTAATGACATAGCAGTGTGGGTCTCATGTGTTGACGATGTGGACTGCAACATTGTTGGTAATGTGGTGTGGAATTATAAATATGAGAATTAAAGGAGAAAGAAAGAGGAGAGAGAGTGTTGGCCCATGGTGAGGGGGCAGTGCAGCACCACAAGGCACAACCATGCCGCACCACACGGCATAGGGCCTGGGGCCATGAAGCACCATAATGCCACATGGTACCATAAGCCTTAGGGCCATGCAATAGCACAAATGGGGCAGCATGGTGGGTGCTCATTGGGTGCAACCACATAAACTCAAAGGTGCCAGCCTTTGGCCACGCAGCAATTGCCACGGGCAGGCGCAAGGCTTAGGCAACTCCCACAACACATGGCACATTGAGGCCAACGCATGAAGCTGCCGCAAGCCAAGGTCAACAGCAGCTGCTCGCACACAGAGGGGCAGCACCTGCTTGAGATTCTGTCTCCAAGTGTTCGACGATATGTAAGGAGAGCGGCACCTCTCGGGTGCTCTCCTCTGAAACACTAAATATGCATATGAAATGTTTACAGAGGCCAGAAAAAGGGATTCTCAGATCGATGACTATTGATGAGCCACGACCAAGCTGCGCTGATCTGACGACCTTATAAAGGGGCATTGAATAGTGTCGAAGACGTCAAGTGTTCTGTCGCTTAAGATTTGATTGGTTGCATTAGTCTTGGTTTAATGGGAGTGCAACACAGAATCAAGCCATTTTCTAATTTGCATAAGCAAATTAGAATCACTTAAAAGATTCTTTTTGAGTGGCATTTGTGAAGCCTTAATCCATCAGCAACTTGAAGTAATCTAGTGATGGACATCGAACCTGCACTTTTGAAGGTAGATCTCATAATTGTTAAGGTGCTAAAGCGAATCAAAGCGTTGGAAGCTTAAAGGATGCCTAAGTGCCACCTTGACAACTATGACAGATATCTCACGGCCATAAAATGAGCCGCTTAGAGTGACATGTTGTTTTGTCACCTAAATCTTCTAAGATACTCTTTCATGCGATCTGGTGCCTTATGCCATGATCCACTATTCACAAATCAAGTGGCTAAGACTTAATTGATGATTTCTAACTCATTTAAGGGGTTTTTGAACTCAGTTTTTTTGTGGGTGCTTGGAAAATGTTAAGGGAGGTTTTGCAATGGTTGTTGACTGCCTTGAGAGTGTTAAGGCACCTATCAAGTGTTTTGTGAAAATGATTCTTTAATTATGGGAGTTTGGATGGTGCTTCAAGGGCAATATTTGTGACTCTCCTACGTCAAGGGGATTTCAAAGAGTGGAATTACGCTTTTAAGGTAATTCTTCTATCAAGATCCTTATCTTGTGAAATGCCTAATAGGATAGAAGTTTGTGAAAAATCCTATTAGAACAAGTGGCTTGTAATTTGGAGTGTTTTTTTAATCTTCTTTATCGTATGGATGATTGTAATCGTCGACAAGTTTATGCTTGTTTGGTAAGGAGTTGTAGCCCTAGTCTTTATATTATCAAAAGTAGAAGTAGGGGGTATTACTCCTTGGATGTAGCCTTCACACAATGTAGAGGTGAACCACACGTAATTCTTGTGTGTTTGTGTTTGTGGATTTTTTAGTATTGTTGGTTTTATAGAATCGATGTGCACATGTCATTGGCCTAGCGGGCTACTGTGCACATACTTGTGTGATTACCTTCGATTATGTGATACTATTGATGCCCCCCCCCTCTTCCTTCTTCTCAGTGTTGAAGGCAAGAATATGAACTTACAAGCATCAAAGAATCAATAGTACTACTTTTGGAAAATTAGAATTAGAAGATTCTAATCATTTTGCTTTATTTTTAGCCAATTAAGAGATTTTCCAAAGCTTCACGACTCCACCATAGCACACCAAATCCAAGTCATTGCAGTGTATCTGATTATGAATCTCTACCACATTTAATAATTTGATAGCCTTGGTTCTTTTAAATATTCATGATATTTTGATACCTTATCATTTATTTATTCTATTGCTTCCTAGCTGTTTTTCCTTAAATTGTTCACAATTTGAAGGCCTTTCCTTTTACCCCAAAAAAAAAAAAAAAAAAAAGTTTTCCACCGAACATCATTGACTACATGGAAAATTGCAAGCGTGATTATATTCAGTTGAATATATTGCACTAGGATTTATGACTTTGAACAACAAAAACTTTGTGACCCAACTCACTAAGTTTTTTAATTTCTCCAACTTGTCATCAGGTCAACTAGATTAGTTCATTCGTATTGGTTTTTGAACTGACCAATCTTTCGAACCGATCATGTTTTAATGTGATTATATATGATATCAATCACGTGTTAGTTTTCTATTGGATCCATGACGAATACCGTATCCAATACTTAGATTTCACATCAACTGAGGAAGACAATACTATACTACATTTCCATAGGAGACCAGATCCACATACATTCACCACGAAATACAATGGCCGACCCAAAGCTTAGAACAGGGGCCTTTGGCCTCGAAGGTGTCAACTAGTTTAGCCAGTAAAGACTATGATTTGGTGGTGCTAGATCGTGGGATCATGTCCCACCTTCACCTTAGGGTGTTTATGGTTGGTGGAGACCAGTGGTACACATGGGAAGAAAAAAAGCCATTGGCTTTTGTATGTTGCAGACTAAGTAGAATTCATGAGACATCAACAACCATTTACCTGGAGACAGATATTTTAACATGATTTTACTCATAAGCTTATGTCTATTGAATCCTCTTGACATTCTGCTGAATAAAGGTCAAACAAAATCTTCAGACCAATGATATCACAAAAAGATCTACATATATTTGATAAATTTTGTTCCTAGAAATATTACTATTTAAAATGCATAAATATTTTAGTTCTTTCTTTTCTGTTTATGGGTGCAAATGGCATGATTCTCATTCAACCCTAGAATGATTTGATTCATACAGTTGTGGGGGTCAATATGTGGCCTATGAGTCCACGGGATTAGTCAGACTAAAAATCTGAAGACCCGTCCTCAACCAAGAAGAAAAAAAGTTCATATAAATATGATAATTAATTTCCTATTAATACATACTTGATGCCTCATGGTATCAAGGGCCATTGGTTGGAGCAATGACAAAAGTTTCGAGCTGCTGTCAAAGCAAATGCAGGAGTAGTCTTAAAGCCAGGACCTTATGCAGAAATAAAGGTTACCATCTACAAACTCTCCCTTCTCAGGACCCCACATAGGCAGGTCCAACACTAGGTAATGAACCTTCATGCATCATGGTACCCTGCATCCTTTGATTTTAAATGATGCTATCAAACTAAATGGTTCCAAAAAAGGTTCTAAAAGACGAGACATGGGTTATTCAACTCAGGCAAAATACTAATATACATAAAGGTGTAAAAAAATGAAAGAAACCATTTATCAAAACATCAACCATTGAAATCAAAACCATGAAACCGATTGTTGAATAATTTTGATTTAAAAATGAAAATGTTTAAAACTGATGATAGAGAACCTTATAAATGATTAAATCTTTACTTTAATCTAATAGTACAGAGAATCTATTCATAGAAATAAATTAAAATTATTTTAAGTTATCTACAATCTATTTCTTTTAAAAGTAACTCACCTTCCTATATGATTAAAATTGTTTTAATATTTTTCTTGTGTTCCCTCTCTCCTTCCACTTGTTTTTATCTCTCTCTCTCTCTCCCCCCAGTGAAATCTATTAAAAACCAAAGAAATAGATTAATAACCAATCTTAGTAAGCATTTTAAAATTGTTTTATAAAGTTTGATTTTGATTTTATTTATTACATGAAAAGTTGAAATCGAAACAAACCGTTAAACTAAAACCACACAATTTAACACCCTTACATATATGCACACTACACTAATGGATGCCATATATCCCTTTTTACATAAGAACCTCCTAGAATCCCTGTCTGTACTTCAAGCAAATGAAAATGGCTGAAGTATAAGGAGAATCGTGGATTGCCAAATTATCCTCGAACTGCACATGTTAAAAGGATATGTTCTTGCCTACGTAATTCCAAACCACCAATAAATCAATTTAAATCTCGTTGTTATAGACTAGACACCAGAATCATGATTACTTCTTTCTCACACATATTTTACCAGAATTGACGTCAGAAAAATGTTGCAGCTGTCTGCAGAACGTAATAGTAAAGCATCTACCTACCCAACCATAAACTGCCATTTAAGCCCTGTTTGATGATACTTCTACTCTAGATTCTTTATATTTACTTTTGAGCAAAAAATTTATCTTAGAATTATTTTGAAGTAGAAACATGTTTGATAACACTGTTCTACAATGGATTCCAGAGTATTTTTGGAACAGAAACATATTCGATAAACACACAGAGAACATCCAACCAATCAAAATCTAAGAAACAAATGGTGGGGGTGGCCATGCATTTGTTTTGTGAAGAACAGAGGAGTCGTGAGCTTCTTTTTCACTTTTTTTATTCTCCCATAAAGTTGCTCCAAAACATGAAAGCATGTTTTTTATACTCCAAAAATTTAGATTCTAAAGTCATTTTTTGAACCGGTTTCACTCCCTATGAATTGGAATCCAACATGGTTTATCAAGCTGGGAGTCGAAATCCATGAAATCCAAAATCCGGAGTGTTATCAAACGGTCTTTCTCAAGTTTTCGCTAACTTAATTAGGGGCAAAATTATCAAAGGTATGACTAGGAATACTGTCAAATAGAAACCATTGAGTTTCCTACTTAGCAAGGCACTCGTGTGGCTGACCCAACAAGTAAAGACTTGGTTTTGAATACTTTAGTTATGGAAATGCACTCAATTCTAATTCTTACTAAAAAAAGAAATTCCACATCAGAAAACAGTGATTAACAGATAGCACATCACCACATAAAATTTAGTTGACAAGATTATGAATACATTGTTTCACTATTCTTCATATGAGACAAACCCCAGGCCATCCTTTCTTTTATTAGCATGCCATTTCTGTAAGGCTGAAAGGCTCTCCTACTACCTTCAAACTTCTCTAGAATGAAGGAGGGGAGAGTAATACCCCTGAATATCACTGGAATGCTGCATTGGCATCATAGATGGGTCCCGATAAGCAGTGACTAGTTTATCAAGAAAACCAGTCATAGCAGCATCATTCTGGTCTTCTCTGTCGTTCTTTATCAAACACTGGACCAAGCAAAAAGAATTAGGAAATTGGAAGGGCCCAAGTTCATATAACTAGGGAACCAAAAGGTCAACAGAAGGAATAACAAACAGAACTTCAAGTTTAAGGGTTTTTTTTTGTTTGTTTTTTTTTTTTAATTTTTATTTTATTTTATTTTTGGTAAAACAGAACTTAAAGTTAGGACCATAAAAAGTAAGAAAAATGTGACGTTGAAAATTATAAGCCCCTATAAAATGGACAATACCCAGACAGCCAGCCCCATTTCTTTCTTGCATTATATTACAGCACAACTGGATTTTGTAGAACCTAGCAAAAAGACTTGCTTTCAAGATTTTTTTTTTTTTTTTTTTTCTTAACAGGTATTCAGACCTTTGGCCTGACATACTGACCCCACAACCACATGAACCGGGTCATTCCGAGGGTAAATGATAATCATTCCACTTGCACCCAAAGCAGGAAAGAAAAAGTACTTAACACCCCGTGTGAATGACTCCAAGGCGGTAAGAGGAGTCAAACTCAGAACCTTCCACTTCCTGAGGTGTAGGCTCCTTGCCAACTGAGCCACCCCCTTACGGTTTGCTTTCAAGAATTCAATGCAAAAGGTTATTTGACAATCTGTTTCCTAGAATTTCATGGCACTAGTCCTAACATTATATATACAAAGCAACAAAAATCAATCCCTTAAAACCCATGTATTTCTGGATACTAAAGTAATAAAAGTGTTGATAAATAGAACAGGATCCAGAAATAAAATTATAATAAAAATGCATAAATAAATAAAATTACTCATCTTGTTTCACAGGAGTTTCTGTCAATTCAACAAAGACAGGAGGTTGAACAATAATGAATACACTATTGACTTGGGACAATTAAACGTACCTCAGCAGGATAAGCCCTGAAGATGGGTAGGAATCGTTTCCGGCAGTACTCATTGAAAAGAAGAGTGAGAACTGGAAGAGGAATAGATAAGCTAGATGCTAAAGGAAGCTTCTTCAGCCCAAATAAACCAACAGCAAGGATGTGCATCAGTATCAGAGAAAATATAGTCGAGTTGTGCACAATAGGCCAGAACTTCCCACCAGTTTCAAACTTGGGTTTATATACATTTAATAACTGCACAACAGATTCCTGAGCATTAGTGAAAATTACATCTAACTGCTCCTGATGAAACAGAAATGCTCTCATAATAATTTCTAATAAGAACACAATGAAGTGCGTAAGATAAAAGTACTGAAATAATCACTCATAGCCTTGTAGGGAAGATATGGACATAGATACACCAGGAAACAATAAAATCTACTTCCAGACAATTTACAAGCACTTTCCAGACCATGAAAGTGCAAGATTTGGAAAACTAAATATGTTCCATTTGATAATACAACCAAATTCTTATAACCAACATTCTTTCAGCACATAATGACCAACTAAGAAATATCAAGTAGATCAATAGTTAAACTACATGGCAGGTGGTAATAATTCCATGTTATGTACGTGTCAGAAATGCCTAAATAAGAATCAGTAAGTGATACACTTGAAACTTCCTGTAAACAGTGTGTATTCTTCGAAGGATTAAGTTTGGAAATGGAAAAGTCTGTGCCAGTGTGAAAACAACAGGTTTTTGTTTGGGGCTCAAAATTCAGACCATTTGTATTTATTGTCTAATGAATGAGCTGCTCTTTACAATTTTGCAAAATATATTAGGAATCAAGAACTACAAGTTCTTACCCTTCTGGTTCAATTTTAAATCTTCCAAACAGCAAGAGACTGGGAATCCAATTTCCTGGACTTAAGGACCAATTTCTGGTACAGATTTTCCAAAACCAATTTCTGATACAGATTTCCCAAATGTGGTAGACATGGTCATCAATCTGGTCACCTAAATGTTGGCCCAGTAATTGGATTCACAACAAATAGAAGCTCATATTGTTTCAGAATCTAACCATCTACTGGGCCTTATCTCTACAGGCAATATTTCAAAAGGACAATCACAATCTACCATCACAATATTATCCTACCAATTTGATTGGACGCAAACTAAGCCTCAATTTGTCTGGTCAGTCTAAACTATTAAAACAAGGATCTTCATTTGAACAGTATCCAAAAAATTCTGTGCTGTATTCAAAACTGCATCAAATTAACACATGAGTTCAACTGCAGCATGATTAAGTCCAAAGGACATGCCAACAGTAGGACGTTATAGACTGATGGACATATGATGCATGTGCTAGTAATCATTATATGAGCACAGAAAGCAGGGCCTGGCTTTCTGGATCCATGAAATCTTTTCCCTGAAAGTTTAACATCCTTTATTAATTTCTAAATGAAGTAACAGAAGGTTACCACAGAGGTTTTCTGCAAATGATGAAATGGGAAGATAACATTTATGAAAAGCTAAGCAAAATATTAAATGCATTGACAAACCTGGTTACGGTAGATAATATATCCGAGACAGTAGTAAGCCAAGAGGAAGGGCAGAATTAGTGGAGCCAGAAAGAAGTATGTAATGCCAAGAAGCCCAAAAAAGAGAATTTTTGGAATTTCACTATGGTAGGGAATAGATGGAACATCAAATTCATCAACACTGCTGGTAAAATGTCTTCGTATAAAATCTTCAAGGAAAGGAATCATGCGGAAGAGTTCTGATGATACACTGGTCCACCCAGATGTGACAACATAAGCAATGAAAAAGGATGCCTAGTCCAAATTAAAGAAACAATATTTTAGCCTTGAATATCAAGATATTGCAAATCAGTTTTAGAAAAATGCATTTTAATATTCAAATCAAAATCACAAACGCAAATCATGATTCTGAAATTTGGTTCAGAAAATGCAACATACTCAAATCAAATCACGCACACCATTGACAGTCATGATGGGCAACCAGCACTGCAAAGTAATTATCCCCTCTTTTTACCTCTCAGCCCCTCAGAAACATAAACATAATTTCCTCCAAATGTTTTTTTTTCCTTTCCTTTTAGGTACCATCTCCAATTTTATGGTTTGTAAGCAAGTATTTAGTTTCAAAAATAAGATATGCTCATTATGAGAATTGACCAAGACTTTTGATCTCTTAAGAAGATAAATGTTAGTATTTTGTATGCCATACATTATATTGTTTATATATCATCTAAAAGTTCAATGGTAGACTACCACTTAGATATTTGTCCAAGATTATGTTTTGGGGTAGACATTCTTCTGTGATCTGATCTTACATATTGTTGATTAAGAGAAAGAATAAGTGAGAATTAATTATTCTCCCACCATCTCACCTTTATTTACAAGAAAAGAGATTACAATCTAATAGGAGTCCTAGAGAGACTTAGGGGGTGTTTGGTAACACTCCAGAAGTTGGATTCTGACTTCTGGAGTATAAATGGAGTAAAAGCACGTTTGGTAACCCGGTTCGGACTTCTGGAGAATCCATAGCCGAATCGGCTCCAAACAGTCTCCAGAAGTCATTTTTTTGGAGCATCATTTTGATGCTTTTCAACTTCGGAGTTGAAATGAGGGACGAAGTTTTATAAGAATTACTCCGAAAAAACCCGATAGCTTGTCAGAGACAAGCCTGGGTTTCTTCTTCTTCTTCATCATCGTCGACGTCTGAGCAGGGGCTAGGTTTCTTCTCCATCATCGATGAAGTTTCAAGGCTGGATTCTTCTCTGTTAGTGTGGCTACTGACCGACGATCGACGATTGAAAACCAGGCGAGATTCTCAGGCGTATTTTCTCAACCGAGCAAGAAAATCACCGAGGAAGAAAATCTGAAATCTCTCTTTTTCAAGTTTATAGCTTCACCAACAACCTGCGACGAGTTCAGTTCATCCATTTTCCAAGTAAGTTTCTCAAATCTCTCTCTCATAAACCCTCTCCCGAAATAGGTTTTTCAGATTGCGCAAAGGGAAAAACCCTAATAAACTCTTTCATAACCGATTGAGCAAAGGGGTTTCAGATTGCGGCTAGGGCTTCTTCGATGTCTCTCGTTCTCTCTCTGTTAAATTTTTTTAAAAGTTTGTTAATAAGAAACTAATGGAAAGAGTGGACAGAGGAAGTTCACCCTGTTAGGAAATTGCTTGTAATATTGTACTAGACCCAGAGACATTAGCTACACAGTGAATTCTTCCACTTAGTCTCTATCTCTCATTCAGCCCATGACTGAAAACTGTTTACGACTGGAAGCCCAAAAAATTGCTACTTCCATTATGTAAGCCTCAAAAGCCCTGTAGCTACAACCCACCAATTGTTCTTTTTTATACTTGTACTGCTTTGTCTCTGAAATTGTCAACAGATCTACTATTGCTCATCCTTATACTTAAGTCGACATTGTTAACAATTGTTACATGTTTTTGTCTTTTATATTTTTTAAGCACAGGTAAAACATATATAATATAGGCAATTGGAAGTCTCCTACATGATGGGAATTTCATTTTTTGCCTGTCCACACTTGGCTATTTATTCATTCTCTCTCAATGTCTTTTCTTGCAATTTTTTCAGGCAGACTCTATACACTCTGGCTCCATATCGTTTGGAAGGTTTGAAACTGAACCCCCTAAGAAAATCTGAAATCTCTCTCTTTTTCAAGTTTATAGCTTCACCAACAACCTGCGACGAGTTCAGTTCATCCATTTTCCAAGTAAGTTTCTCAAATCTCTCTCTCATAAACCCTCTCCCGAAATAGGTTTTTCAGATTGCGCAAAGGGAAAAACCCTAATAAACTCTTTCATAACCGATTGAGCAAAGGGGTTTGGGTATCTTCTAATTTCTTCCTTTTCTTTCTTCCTCAGCTATGTTGAACACTACAATTTCTTCACAAAAAGCTCTGTTTCTTCTTTTCTCACAATCGGCTCTGTGTTATAATTTTTGTTGGATATGCATTTTCTTCTTTATGTTAAGCATTTTCAGTCTGTTTTTTGAATGCTATTTTTTTTGTTCATTATCATATTGGCCATGTTTATTCTATGGATGGATTGTGTCTTTAGTTTCCAACTATCTGCCTAAGGATATTTTTCCCATGGTTCATTGTATATCTATTCACTTCAGACAACATTATCTTGTTACAATCATCCTTAGGGAGGGACAGTTTGCAGCAAATGTCACCCATAGAGTTTTTATCTAGGTGGATGAAGCAATGTGATTTTCAATTGACATAGTTGCTTATTGCATGGATTTGTTACAAATATAGGATTCATTAGCGTAGAAAATGCCTATCGGAGGTCAATTATGACCTTGATTGACTGGATTGATAGAGAATTAAAATTGAGCAAGACACAGATCTTGTTTCACACCTATGCCCCTGTACATTTCAGGTTTGTCTTAATAACTTGATTAATTATGTCAATAATCTTTTCAATTCAAAATTTCTGTTTGTGTGTAAGCTTTGGTAATAATAGAAATGTTTTGACCCCAATTACCCATAGAACTCACCCTATCCACTGTGCAGAAAAACAAATCGAAACTGAAAGAAAACAATCACACAAGGCAAGGAAATGCCAAACATCTTTCCTCAACATTACCGACAGTAAAATGTAGAAGAAAAAACATGATAGAACTAGGACTTGACTTTGGTTGAAGCTTGTAGCATACTATTTTTATTATGTATACATCAAGAAAGTGAACCTAAATTGTTGGGGAAAGTAGGGAGGTATTCAAACCATCCTTTTAAAAAGATCTGAATATATGTGCTCAGTTGTAGATCATTGGAATTAAGTCATGTAAAAACTCAAAATCAGCACAATCACTAGTTTTCATCTCTTAACCATTTAACCATAAAAAAAGAATGAAAAAACCTTACAACAATACTCTAGGTTTTTATTTTAATTTCTAATTTAATATCCAGAATCCAAATTAAATCATCAAATATGGTTGGCCTGGATATTTGGGTGTGGAAATTCTCCAGACAGGATCTATTCAGTGGTTGGTCATACCCTCTAAATGCTTGGACATGAGGTACTCCCATCATATCATGGAATATAATGTCTTCTTTTGATCATCCTGTAAAATGGGAAGTCAACTCATTGAGTGACTTTATGGACTAAATCTGTTATCATTAATGGTTTGAAAGGGCTTCATTTACCCTCCCCCCTTCCCACACACAAAAAAGGAATTTATATTTTGGTGGACCCTGAGCTGAGGCCTAATGAACCTGGGAAGAAAATCTTGTTGATTGATTGTTGGGATTAAGGGGTACCACCTTACCAAATTGTTTATGAGTCATGTTGGTTTGAAGTAGATTGAAATTTGTGAAGTTTTCACTCGTTCTCTTGTTCAACCAATCTTTGTCTTAAGTTTTATACTTTCTACTGCTTCCTTTGTTTATGGGTTCAGTGACTAATGTCCTTGATTCAATATATGTTGCATACATTAATGTTAATTTTTGCAATATATGTTGCATACATTAATCTCATACTTTGCATACATTAATGTTAATTTTTGAATCATATGGATTCCTAGTAATTGACTGTCCTCTACTTAATTATGTTGTTTACAAAAATTAGAAACTGTTATGATGTAATGGAGACAAAGACCTATAAAACTATTGTTTTACTGTGTGCACTGGAGCAGAGAAAGAACCTGCTAGGGAGTTTATTTTCATTCTTTCATCCCTTTTCTCCTCTTGCATGCTACTTTAGCGTTTCTTTTTAAATATTTGGTTTGTTTTAACTTGTATTAAAACTGGTGTACAAAATGTGGGATGGGTGAAGCACTTAACCAACAATAGTCAAATTTCCTCTTTTTTGTGTCATGAAACTGCACCATGTGAGACCAACAAATTTCATTGTTTAGGCTTCATATGAGGTACTACACTCTTTAATATGAATAAATACTGATACCTTGATCCATGCTTCACAATTGGAGACACTGGTCCAAATATTGACTTCACTGCAAATAGCCCATCGACCAGTCAAACCTGGCATTCAAGTTGTAAATGGCCCCACTCTTCTCTCAAGTATTGACTGCACGGTCCTAGCATTTACACTGGTTCACCAATTTTTCTGTGAATGCAAGTTGAACTCTCACATTGAGTACCAAAAGCCTTGGTCACAGATGTATTGGCATAGGTCAACAAAATCTGAAAGCAGGTTCGGCTAAGCTTCAAAGCTTCATGCATTTCTTCAAAGCTTCATGCATTTCAATAGCTTAAAAGCAGGTTCTGAAAGCTTCATGCATTTCTTCTGGTCCTAGTCCTGTGTCTATAAGTGAGACATTGGAACTGTATATTTCTACTCATTCTCTTTCTTAATAATAGCTTTTTTGTTAGGAAATCAAGGGGAAATCCTGAAATTGTTGGTGTATTTACTTACATGACCTGAAATTGGATTTGAGTTGATTGACTTAGAAGCTTTGCTTTTCTTTTTATTTTTCAAGTTTCTTCATTGTTGATCCTTCGCCCACTTCATGGATTAATGGTTGCCTAGGCCAGTTAATTGTCTTATAAAAGGTGATTGTCAACTTTGCTAGTGTCATTCACTACTACATATTTTTTTTTTAGGTTGCTAGTCTGTAAAATGGCAAGTTCTTCAAGAACAAGTATAGAGACGGTTAAATGGAACAAGTATGAAGTGGATACATATGTTGATATACTAGTGGAGGAGGTCATAAAGGGAAACAAAACAACTTGCACGTTTAATAAAGACGGGTGGAGTAACATAAAGAACAAAATGGAAGAAGCATTGGGTAGACCATTGTCATTGAAGCAGTTGAGGAACAAACTGAACAAGTTGAGGTCCGAGTATGGTAGTTTTGGCAGATTGGTTAATACAACTGGGTTTGGATGGAATGACACGACCAAGCGTGTTGAAACACATGACCCAGCTATATGGGACAGACATATCCAGGTATATCTAACTATAGTACAAATAGTAATTCCCTGCTAATAAGTTCACAAATTCTGAAGCTTCTTTTCATTTGCTTCCAGGAAAACCCAAGTTGGGCCAAATTTAGGAAAAATAGACTGCCCCAGTATCGAGAGCTCCAAGTCATATTTGGCGATTCATATGCAACTGGTGAATTTGCCTGTAACAACCACGATGACAACTTCACATTTGAAGAAGGAGATGCTGATAACTTAGACATCCAAGATGGTTCAGAGGTTCCACCTGTAGAACCTACCACTGATGTCACTGAAGAAGGTGATGTACATCATACCCCACAGGCAGCTGCAGCTCACAGACTGGATAGGACTCCTTCTGCCCTTAGAAAAAGGAGTCGAAGTACAGACATAATGGGAGCTATAAATGCAATGGTGGAACATTCCAAAGCCCGTTTGGATTTGTTCACTACGTCACATACTTCCTCAGCCTCTCTTTCTCCTAGCTCTATCAGCACAGGAGGTTATTCAATCACCCAATGTCTTGCAGTTTTGAATACCATTCCGGGGTTGGACAAGGCGACATATATCAAAACTATGAATCATTTGGTTAACAATGCAGAATAAAGGGAGTTGTTTATGGGCTTA
This sequence comes from Protea cynaroides, assembly GCA_028583415.1. NCBI lineage: Eukaryota > Viridiplantae > Streptophyta > Magnoliopsida > Proteales > Proteaceae > Protea > Protea cynaroides. The sequence continues at coordinate 59,990,497 of CM053268.1, read as the reverse complement.
GACGAGGAGAAGAAGTTGTGGGCGATAGAGTCCATTCCATGATATCACCATTTCTATACCAACCTTGTAGTAGTGGTTCTTATTTCAATGCTACAGATACAATGGTTTTATTTTTAATTTGGAACAATGGTTTGGTAGTTTGCTTTTGATGGTTTGTTTTTTTTGAACAATTTGATGTTAACTCTTTATTGGGTTATAACTCCTTTCGGTACAGTGGTGTAATCTTAATTTCGGCTGGGGGCAAGGGTTTCAAACAATGGTTTGTTTTAATATGGTTTGTTTTAATATGGCTTGTTTTAATATTGGTACAATATGTGATGCTTAGCTCTTACGGTATGTTTACTTTGGATCATTTGGTTTGATCCTATACTTTGTTTAAATCTTAGATAATTGATTATATAAATTTGCTATGGTTTGTTTTAATCTTAGCTTCTACTTCATGGATTGGTTTCTCTCTATGTCTTCATTTATTATGCAGTTTTAAACATGAATGGAGCGATTAGCAATGAAGTTATGAGAGGTTTTGAGGATATGGATTGGAGTATATTGGAGGTCCTATCACTCTATGAATTAGATAATTCATTACACGTCAGGGAACCATGTAGGGATTCAATTATGACTGGTTCCAGATGGGTAGCAGAACTGTTGAATGGGAATACAGATAGAATATACGAATCATTACGTATGGAAAGGCACGTGTTCATTAACTTGTATAACCTCATGAAACATAGAGGGTGGCTACAAGATAGTCGATACGTAAGGGTTGATGAACAACTAGCAATGTTCGTCCAATCACTACAGGGAAGTTGTAGTACAAGGAGGCGATGTGAGAGGTTCCAACATTCCGGGAGGCTGTTAGCAAGTTCTTCAAAATTGTATTGAAGGCATTTCTAAATTTAGCCAAAGAGAATATTCATGCCCCAAATATGAATGTTGAACAACCTCAAATTAGAAACAACCAAAGGCATCATCCTTACTTCAGGGTAAATGGTTTTTTCTTGATTTTCTTTCGTTTTACCTTATTACATATCTACATATATTTATGTAAGTTTTTGTCTTCTTAATAAGAATTGCGTTGGGGCCATTGACGGGACGCACGTAGACGCTTCTGTTCCGGGAAATTTACAAACTCCTTACAGGAATAGGAAGCACACACTTTCACAGAATGTCATGGCTATATGCTCGTTTGACATGAAATTCACCTATGTGCATCCAGGATGGGAGGGTAGTGCTAATGACTGCCGCGTATTAGCAGATGCCCTTCGTCACCATCATTTCCTCACCCACCCCCAGGTTGTACCCCTATTTCTGTCTTACAATGTACCATATTGATTTCTTTCAGGTTCTTTATATCATTAATTGTGACCTGCTACGTGTTGTAGGAAAATATTATGTCGTAGATTCATATTATGTCGTAGATTCTGGATATTCGAGCCAGCGTGGGTATTTGACACCATTTAAAGGGGACCGATATCATCTACGTGATTATAGGGGCGCTGGGCGAGAGCCTAGAACTGCCAAAGAGTTGTTCAATCACAGACACTCTTCTTTACGTAATGTAATTGAAAGATGCTTTGGAGTGTTGAAGGCACGTTTTGGCATATTGAAAGCAATGCCATCATATTCATTGAGAAATCAAGCTTATATTGTCATAGCATGCTGTTATCTGCATAATTTTATTAGGGATGAACAAAATGCCGATCGGGAATTTGCCAGGCTAAATGGAGAAGATGCTCTGGATCAACATCAGGAAGAGGAAAATGTACTATTGGCAAATGATAATGTTCAAAATGGGAATGAGAATTCGGCTGGTACTGCACATGAGATGAATATCATGAGGAGAGGCATTGCCAACCAGTTGGCTAGGGACAATGGATTACCACAGATATGAGCTTTTAGTTTTAATACATCTGACTGTGAACACTTATTTAATTATGCATTGTATCACAACAATTTATCGTTGACTTGATGTTGTTTACACTTATTTTGTTAGATGTTTTTAATTTCATACTAATTAAATGACGGATATGTGAATGCATATTTAATAGCAATTTGACGGTTTTAATTTTGTTTCCCAATCACAGATATATATATATGGCTGATTGTGATATCCCAATGTGTGAGTGTGGGAAGGGGAGAATGATATTGCAAACATCTCGCACCCAAAAAAATCCGGGCCGTAAGTTTTACACCTGTCCGATCAAGGAAAACCATGAAAAATCTTTTATTTGGGTCGATCAGTACAAAGGGACTGCAGGGTTTAAACATAAGTCCGCTCAACCATATTGTCTGAGTGAGGGAAGTCAACATATTCAGAGTGAGGGAATTGAGCATATAAGGAGTGAGGGAAGTCAACATTTTCGGAGTGATGGAATTCAACAGATACGACATGAAATTGTTCTACACCAATCCGTGTTATATCCGATATATGGCATAGTTATATTCGTAGCCATATGGTTGTTGATTCTGACATGCTATGTTGTTTATATAGCAACCATGAAGAACTAGAAGGATGATTGTTAATTTTTTTAATATGTACCCCTTTATAATTTGGAAGACCATGGAACAGATGTAGGAGTGGTAGTTTTTGTAATTATACTTGTTTTGAATTTGGATCACATATTTTTTTTGTTATCAAACACACTTCTACTCTATATTTGCTCTGAAATGGTTTCAGAACCAGATTTACCAAACATACTTCTGTTCTAAAGTTGTTCTGGAGACCATGTCAAAATTACGTTACCAAACGTGTTTCTACTCCCAAATACTCCTGAATCCTTTTGAAGTTGGAGTACAAATTTGAACCAGAAGTAAGAATCCCAGAGTTGAAGTTTTAACAAACAGCCCCTTAGAGGCCTAGTGAACTTAGGAAAGAAAGAGTCCTAGTTAACAAAGGAAATAAGGAAATAAAACAAACATAATATAAGAGTCCTATATACTAAGGACAACATTCAACACTCCCCCTCAAGTTGGTGCATATATATCAGCCATACACAACTTGGATAATAATGGATGAAATTGCTTCGCTGGGAGTCATTTTATAAAGATGCCTGCCACCTGATCACTGGACTGAATATATGGAACACAGATCTGTCCACTATCTAATTTTTCCTTGATAAAGTGACGATCAATTTCCACATGCTTGGTTCTATCATGTTGCACTGGATTGTAAGCAATACTGATTGCAGCTTTATTGTCACAAAATAACCTCATAGACTGGGTGGTATGGATTCCCAGATCCTTGAGTAATCCTTGCAACCATAACAACTCACATATCCCCTGAGCCATAGCTCTAAACTCAGCCTCTGCACTTGAATAGGCAACCACATTTTGCTTCTTGCTGCGCCAAGTCACTAGGTTCCCTCCAATAAAGGTACAATATCCTGAAGTAGATTTTCTATCTAGATTTCCTACCCAGTCTGCATCAGTGTAGGCATCAACTCTGAGATGACCTTGAGAGGTTAATAGGGTTCCTCTTCCAGGGGCAGATTTGAGATAATGCAAAATGTGTAGAACAACATCCATATGAGAAGTATAAGGGTCATGCATAAATTGGCTCACCAAGCTCACTGCAAAAGCAATATCAGGTCGAGTATGAGCCAGATATATCAACTTTCCAACTAGTCGTTGGTATTGTTCCTTGTCAACTGGTGTACCGGTCTTTTCTTGCAATTTGACATTAGGGTCAATTGGTGTTTCACAAGGCCAACACCCTAAGACATGTTTCGGAGAGAAGATCAAGTATATACTTCCTTTGAGACATATAGATACCTCTGGTAGAGCGAGCAACCTCAATCCCAAGGAAATATCTCAGTTTTTCCAAGTCTTTGACTTCAAACTCCTTTCCCAAGAAGATCTTCAACTGTCTAATTTCTTCATCATCACTACCAGTAATCACAATATCATCAATATATACTATAAGAATAGTAATTTTGCCCTTCCTCTGCTTAATGAACAATGTATGATCAACATTGCTTTGTTTGTAGCCTACAGAAGTCATAGCTCTGTGAAATCTCCTAAACCATGCCCTAGGGGATTGCTTAAGTCCATAGAGAGATTGTTTCAGCTTACAGACTTTTTCTTCAGTGGCTGATGAGATAAAGCCTGGAGGAACATCCATGTACACTTCCTCTGCTAACTCCCCATGAAGAAATGCATTCTTAACGTCTAGCTGCTGTAGATCCCAATCAAAGTGTACTATACAGGCTAAAATGACACGGATAGTAGTCATTTTTGCTACGGGGGCAAAGGTCTCCTGATAGTCGATTCCATAAGTCTGTGTGAATCCATAGGCAACTAATCTGGACTTGTATCTGTCTACAAACCCATCTTCTTTCTACTTTACAGTAAAGATCCACTTACACCCAACAGTCTTCTTCCCTAGTGGAATTTCAACTATGTCCCATGTCTCATTTTTCTCAGGGTAGTCATTTCCTCTACCATGGCTGCCTTCCATCTCGCATCTGCAATTGCATCCTGCCAATGTTTGGGAAGAGATACAGAAGATAAAGTAGAGACAAAAACAAGATATGAAGGAGACAATGATTTATAAGAAACATACTGAGATATAGGATGCTGAGTACAGAACCTAGTGCCTTTATGAAGGGCAATAGGTAAATCTGACTTAGAGGGAAGAATATTACCAGACTGAAGAATCTCATGTTCTGAAATAGTTTCTGGATCCAGAGCTGACGAAGGGATGTGTGTAGGTGCGTTGATGGTGGTGGTCCTTCCCTGCTTGAGTCTAGTACGGCTGTAGACTCGAAGGCTAGGTGTCTCCAGGAGAATTTGTTCAGTAGAATGTTCAGGAGAAGGTGATGTAGGCTCAAGAGAAGGTGATGTAGGCTCAGGTGAAGGCTCAGGAGGAGGTGATGTCTCCCCTTGAAGTGAAAGGGGAGAGGGCATAGGTGTGATGATAGGCCTATCTTCCTGAAGACTAGGCTCCCCCTGAAGATGGGATGCTGGGTAGTAAGGGAGGTGCTCAAAAAAGATAACATCCATGGGGACGAAAGTGCGACGGGTGGGAGGGTGGTAACATTTATAGCCTTTCTGGGTTAGAGAATATCCCAAGAAAAGACAACAAAAACCACGGGGTTCTAGCTTTCCTAGAGATCGATGATTGCGCACATAACATACGCAGCCAAAGATCTTAGGAAGAATAATATGGGATGCATCACAGAGAAGGAGGTGTAAAGGAGAGTGATGATCCAAGACTGGGGTTGGAACACGGTTGATAAGGTAGGCTGAGGTAAGGATAGCATCACTCCAATATTGTGGTGGCACATTGCGGGCAAACATCAAAGCACGAGCCACTTCATGGAGATGGCGATTCTTTCTTTCTGCCACCCCATTCTGAGCAGGAGTATCAACACAACTTGTCTGGTGCAAAATACCATTATCCGCCAGATAATGTTGGAACTCTCCATCCATGTATTCCCTGCCATTGTTACTTCTGAGAATCTTTAAAGAAGCTTGAAATTGAGTTTTAATCATTTTGTGAAACTGAGGAAAGGATTGAAACACTTTACTTTTATTATGTAAGAGGTAAACCCAAGTGGTTTTAAAATAACAATCTATAAATGTAACAAACCAACGGTAACCAGTAATGGAATTAGTTCTGGCTGGTCCCCAAACATTAGAATGAACTAAATGGAAGGCAACATAGTTGTCAAGGCGTCGCCTAGGCAGCGCCTAGGCGCCCAGGCTGCCTTGGGTCTCCTTGGAAAATTGGGCGCCTTGGTCGCATAGGCGGACGCCTTGTTCGCCTAGGCGCCCAATCAGGCCTCCATCGCCTTGGTTCGCCTTGGCGCCTTGACAACTATGGAAGGCAGTACTACTGCATTTAGAGGTAGGACTATACGAAGAATGAGTTTGCTTAGCCAGAATACAAGCTTCGCAAAAAACCTTGTCTCCTTTACATTTATTTGCTAAAGAGGGAAAAAGACTTGCTAAAACATTAAATGATAGATGCCCGAGCCCCTGGTGCCATTGTTGGAGATCAGAGGATGCTGAATAGAGTTGATGTATGAGGATGGGGAAAAGTTGAAACTGACTTTGGGATACCGTCCTCAAGCAAATACAGACTACCCTGCATCTTACCACATCCAATCGTCTTCTCTATTTCTAGATCCTGAAACAGACAATAAGAAGGAAAAAACATCACTTCGCAGTTTAGAGCAGAGGTAATACTACTAATAGACATAAGGTTAATATTAAATTTTAGAACATGAAGAACAGACTACAAAGCTAGAGAAAGAGTGCATTGGATGGAACCATTCCCTAATACAGAGGAGAGAGTCACATCCGCCACACGAACATTATTAATTTCAGGATTAGAAAAATACTGATGAAATAGGCTATGGTTACTAGTCATGTGGTCCGTGGCACCAGAGTCAATAATCCAAGGATTAAAGACCATTGACGCACAGTGTCCACTGAAACACATACCAAACGACCGAGTGCCTGAAGGATCTGATTGTCTTGTAGTGGAACCGTGGGATCAACAACCTGATGAGCTTCAGTCTGATGTGCTTGTGAACCCTTGAAAGTCTTATTTTTTTGCATAAATTTGTCACGTCTCTTGGCTTCAAAGTCTGCTGGTTTCCCATGGAGTTCCAGCATGTGTCTTTAGTATGCCAAGGTTTACCATAATGCTCACATTTTACTGTATCTCTGGGTGTAGTAGGGCCCTTACGAGCTGGAGTAGATGTCTAAAGGCAGACCTATAAAGAATAGAGGGTAATAACATAGTAGCTCTCCTTTGGTCTTCAAGCTATACCATAGCATATACCTGCTCAAGAGTAGGGAAAGGATCTTTACTCAGGATTTGTGAGCAAATAGGATCAAGCTCAACATTCAATCTTTCTAAAAAGGTAGACTCTGTATTTTTCTTCCCGTTTCTTAAACAGTGTAACATCTTCTTCACACTTGGCATGTATGGAGTCATAAAAGTCAATGGCTTACCAATGGCTCCTCAACTTAGTATAATATTGAGATACTATCATCGCTTTTTGAGTAGTTCCATGAACCTTTTTTTGCAGAGCATAAATTAAGGCATCATTCGGAACCTGGGATGCGTCATTGGTAGACTTCCAGATCTATGCAGCAATATCCAATAAGAGGTATGTATCCCTCAGCTATGGCAAGTTGCATGGAATCAAGGAGATATTGCATTACTAAGGAATTCTCAGCATTCCATTTGTCTAGAGTAGCATCTTCAGTAATGGGTTTAGTTTTGGCTCCTGTGAGATACCCAGATAACCCTCGAACAGTGATAGAAAGTTGTGTGGCCCTAGACCACATCAGGTAGTTACCACCATTGAGTTTTGTGGTATTGATGAGAATGGTCAGATGTTCCTTCATGTAAAATTCCGTATCAACGGATGTAATTTCGGAAGACATCGCAAGCACCAAAGGATAAATCGGAGTAGTATAAACCGAAACTAAAAAAAATTCCAGAACAATAAAACTGCAGCAGAACCCCAATAAAATTACCTCAAACCAATGTGGCAATATGGATCTCTTTGGGGAATAAAGAGCTGAAACCGAAAACCTGTTGCTGTGATGTTGATCTATCCAAAAAATATTCGTCGATCTCTGTTGTAAAGAGAAATCAGAACAAAAAATCTGGGTCACAATATGATTCCAGAAAAAACTTGGAGCTGCTGTCCAGCCACTAAGGTAGGACATAAACTGTTGGTGATAAAGAAATTAGGATCTCAAACTGATCCACGGTAAACAGCAGCCCTCATATTGATAAATAATCCTGATAAAAAATTAGATCATGGAGACAATCTTAAGTAGGATGTCGATAGGTATAAAGCTGCTTGTAGGTAGGCTAGTGGTAGGGTAGGTATTTGGGGCTAGGTGTTTGGAGCTAGGAGTAGGTATTTGGGGCTAGGTGTTTGGGGCTAGGAGTAGGTATTTGGGGCTAGGTGTTTGTGGCTAGGAATAGGTATTTGGGGCTAAGTGTTTGGAGCTAGGAGTATGTATATAGGGCTGGCAGGGCTGGCAGGGCTGTCAGGGGGAGTGTGGGATGACTGGCAGTAACAATGGGTTCAAAAAAAAACAAGGAAGTGTGGTAAGGGCTGGGTAGGACTGACGGGAGGGTTTGAGAGGGTAGAGAAGGATGGCGGTAGGATGTGGAGAGAAGAAGAGAAGAGAAAAAGATCAGGTATCTTACGTTAGCTCCAATACCATGTTGATTAAGAGCAAGAATAAGTGAGAGTTAATTATTCTCCCACCATCTTACCTTTATTTATAAGAAAAGAGATTACAATCTAATAGGAGTCCTAGAGAGACTAGGAGGCCTAGTGAACTTAGGAAAGAAAGAGTCCTAGTTAACAAAGGAAATAAGGAAATAAAACAAACATAATATAAGAGTCCTATATACTAAGGACGACATTCAACACATATAAAGCGAGGGGTTCGAGTCCTGACTGTAGACTCTAGACGAGTGATTTGTTCTAATGTTGTTCTTTCTGTATCATTCATAGCTTGTACAGTTCTCTTTCTTATATGTAAAACTATAAATTATCAAAGAAAAAAAATAGAAAAGAAATCATAACTCTAGAGAAACTATAAGAAAATCTTGAACTTCTAAGTAAATATGGTTTAACAGCTCAAAGAGAAAGCAAAAGAAATAGTGAATAAACAAAAGAAAATCAGATGACTATCCAATTTTTTATCAGGTTTTCTTGCTGATTCTCATTCAATATCTGTTCCATGATTGAAAATACTAATATAAAATACATAAATGTCTCAAAGATTTAACAGTTCAAATTGATGCACTGGTCAGCTGTCCATGATTAAGCCTTATGGGCAGAAAAGAGAGTTACATACTCACATTTTCCCTCTGTGTGTTTGCATAAATGTATTCTCTTATCCTAAATAAATTATTACAGACAAACCATGCACTGGACAATTCACATACAGCCCGAGCACCCATGCCAGCACAACATGATGCCGGTATGGGTGTTATGGGGCATGAGTCCAACATTCACCCACCATCAAGAAATTCAAACACAGTGTGAATAAGAAGAGGTAGAAACCCCCCCCCCCCTTTGCCACCCACACACACATATTAGTTGAGTCCCATATACAGGTGCTCAGTTTTGAACATATTTCTGCATACTATGTTTGGGGCTCAGGTGGATAGAACACAGAGTTCCTCTTCATTATCAATTTTCAATGGGCTCTAATGACAGGTTTTGACATAAGCTCTGTGGGACAATTCCCAAATATGACTCACGAGGAATGGATGTGAAAATATGGAAATCTTCATATTTTCATTGGATATACCAGGCATCATTGACAAGATAGAGGAGTGGTTGAGAGATTATAGAAAAGGACCCAACATAATCAAGAGAAATTTGAAGAAGGCTCAAAAGAAGACTGATGAGCTCAAGCAAGCAGGAGGGTGATAAGAAGAAGAGGGAGGTGGGAGGAAGGGGAGAGTGACCAAAATTGAGTTTATGGAAAAGTATAGAAGGGTATGCAGAATGGAGGACACAGGCAGTTTTCAAGGATCCTCTTGCAAAATGAAGGGGAGAAAAATACTAGACTTTTTTCATAGAATGGCGAGCACAAGGAGGAAGATCAATTACATAGGTAAGACGACGATGGAAAACCATTGGTTGGACGGGGAAACAAGCCTACTTCGGATGTGTGCATTTTTTTTTTTTTTTTTTTTTTTTTTTTTGTATCTATGAGATGAATTAGAAAGTGCTTCGGAGGAAAGGAGATTATTGATGCAACTATGGCAATGCAACGAAACATGACAATCAACCAGGTCTAGATGGATTGACAATGAAAATTTACAAGATGTCTCAGCATATTTTCTTGGGTGAATAAATGAATGTATTAACAACACCCCTAGCAGGGGAAGACAAACCAGGGGTACCAAATCGATAGAGCCAAGCTCCTTACAAAGCAATGACACAAAAAGCAAGAGATAACAAAAAACAAAATACCCGAGGTTAGGTAGTAGGCATATTCCAAGCAGACAGAATGTATCTATTTCTTGCAATATCTGGGGGTGGGATCTAAAAGGCAGAATAACACCTCGAACATCAAACCCAATCGCTTCCCAATTTTGGTCAAATGTTTTGGATTTGGCCATCCAGCATCTCAGATTTCTCTCGAACTAGATGTGGTACATAGATGCAGCGAAGGCAAGCTTGGCTATAGTGTCACAAGGATTTTTATCCTTCATCCATTAAGGTCAAAGGATAGGATTCTTCTTCTATTAGGCCAGCATTTTATAAGGATCTTCTCCCAAACACTACTGGAGAATGGGCAGTCGAAGAAAAGATGCTTAATGTCTTCTTCTGTGGCCCAACATAGACCACAGTTCGAGTTGGGGATGATACCTCGATCATGAAGCAATGAATTCGTGGGAAGGGACTGAGTCATTACTCTCCAAAGGGTAAAACTATGACAAGGAGTGTGCCTTTGAAACTAGACTGCATCAAACCAGGCAACCTTTGGGTTTCTAGATCTAACAGTCTTCCAAGAGGAAGCAGTAGAAAAGATACCGTTAGAGGTGGCAGACTAGGTGGTGATGTCCGCGCTTCCTAGGGGCCGACGATGTTTGGCAGTGAGGGCTTCCTGAGCTTGAGACAAACGAGTAGAGGATGCCCTGCTAGTGCACCAAACTCTGTCAACTAACATAGAGAAACAGTAGCCATCCTGTCACGATCGAAATCAGCTCTAATCCTTTCCCCATATGCTAACACCAGGACGCCATGAGGATACCAATTGTCAAGCCATAGAAGAGTAGAAGATCCATCATCAATAAAGGATCTAATGAAGGGGATAGCCATTTGCCTATGGTGAAGAATTGTACTCCAGACCCAGAACGAATCCATGTTGATGGGAGCTGTCCAAACATAATCTTTTTTCAAGTATCTGGTGTAAATCCATTTTACCCAAATACTCTTTTTTCTACGCTACACGCCAAATCAGCTTCATGATGCATGCCAGGTTAACCTCCTTGATTCTTCGAATGCCCAAGCAACCCTCCTCCTTTGGCATGCAAACTTTTGCCCAACCAATGAAATGAAAGAATTTGTTGCTCGCACCCCCTTTCCATAAGAATACACTCATGAGGCTTTCAATTTCCTGGATGATCAGGTTTAGAATGCCAAACACCCCGGTCCAGTACAAATAAGAGCTTTGCATGACTGACCTTACAAGCTCTAATCTTCCTGCATAAGGTAGGAACCGAGCATTCCAAAGCTGTAGCCTTTTCCTCAGCCTGCCAAGAATAGGGGTGCAATGATGGGCAGCGAGTCTAGAAGCAATTAAGGGGAGACCGAGATACGTAATAGGCAGTTTTCCAAAGGGGAAGTCCACAATTCTTCTGAGGTTCTCGATATTTGACTCAGCAATCCCAGCCAAAAATAGGAGAGATTTCTGCTTGTTGATGGTAAGGCCCGACATAGAGCTGAAAGACCCGAGCACATTCACAATGGCTGTAAGAGATTTGTAATTCCCTTTCAAGAATATCATGATGGTGAGCTTTATCTCCTTGCACCAGGTGAAGAAATCAATGTGATGCTGATGAGCATTGAGCTGTAGGGCTCGAGATAGGCCTTCCAAGGCTACCACAAATAGAAGAGGCGACATAGGGGACATAGGTAAGAATCCATTGGGAGAAGCGCTCCAGGAACTTCATATTGTTCAATACTTTCATGATGTATTCCCATCTCACATTGTCACACACTTTTTGGAGATCAATCTTTAACATAGTGGCCGGAGAGTGGTTCTTCCTATCAAAACCCCGGACCAAGTCCGCACATAACATAATATTATCCACTATGTTACGGCCATGAATGAAAGCTGACTGATTTGGACTGACAAGACCCCCCACCACCTCTTTCATCCTGAGAGCAAGAATTTTGGCAATGATCTTGTACATGGTGTTACAAAGAAATATTGGCCGAAAATCAGCAATAGCATCCACACCCTCCTCCTTCGGAATGAGACATAAGAAAGTTTGATTAACTTCACTTATCTGTCTAGGGTTGTAGAAGAAACTCCTAACTGCTGAAAGAAGATCAACTTTAACAACATCCCAAACTGCAGTGAAAAAACCCATGCTAAATCCATCCGGGCCAGGAGCCTTCTGAGATTTAATGGATTTGATAACTGTAAGAATTTCCTTTTCGTCTGGAATGGCATCCAACTGAGCACTTTGATCAACAGAGATGAATTTATCAAATAGATCCATGGGAGTACTAACCATAGAAGGAAGATCGGTTGGGCAATACAGATTAGTGAATAGTCTTCCGTCACCTTCTTAATTCCAGCAACATCGGGATAATGTGACAATCTTCTGCTTAGGAGGGAAGAGATATGATTTCTGTTGTGGCTGGCATTGACAAATTTGAGGAAATATGTGGTGTTCCTATCCCCCAACTTGAGCCAAGAGATTCTAGATTTTTGCTTAAAGAAACTCTCCTCTTGAGTCACCAATGATGCCAGCTTGATGGATAATTCCTTTTCTGCCTCAACCACAGATCTGTCGATCCCCGGATCTTGTAATCTGAGCTGCACAGCACTTAATTCATTCCTGCACTCCTGCGCCGCACTAGAAATAATTCCAAATCTTCTTCTATTCCATGACACAAGGGCTCGCTTGACCTCTCTAAAAAAATATATTACTCAGGATGAAGTGATTTTGGGAGTGCTTTATGAGACAAAGTAGTACTGCCACTTTTGTGTCTTCAATCCCTAAGGAGCAACAGAGGACCTCAAAGATTATACACTGAGTAGCTTGGTGGGAAGCTTTTATTAGGTTACATCCAATGTTTTATTCAGAAGGCTGAAGGGATGCTCGATAGGTTACTTTGAGTGATCAAGTAGTGTTTATTAAAGGAAGGGCAGGAAATAGATGGGGTCTTGGTGGTAAATGAATGTACATATATGGACATGGTCCTAAGAAGAAAGGATAAAGGAGTGGTATGCAAAATAGGCATGCAAAAGGCATACAGTAGGACTTCGTGAGAAATAATCAAGAAAATGATGGGGTTCAGTTTGTAGAAGGCGGCTGATGATTTGTCTTAGCACACCCAGCTTTTTCTATTTTGGTAACCCATGTGCAGACAAGTTATTTAAGAGTTTGAATAATACTCCTCCTAGGAGTTTGTTCATTTCTGCTTTGGAAGCTTAGTGAAGGCTTACATTAAAAGTGAGGATGAAGGAATGCTGAAAGATTTTTAAATTTTTTTAAAGTGAAGGAAGAGGGGCCTGAAGTGGTATTAGTTCAGTCCGGACAATGATTCTTTGTACACTTGTAGCCCATGTCAGCTGCAGCTTAGTCATTTGAAATGTTTACTTAACTGCTATGGGGCCATTTCTGGTTTGAAATAGTTTCTGCAGTAGGCCAGGTGGAAAACCCAAGGGAGTTGTCTTTGGCCATGAGCTCTAAGATTGGAAATCTGCCCACTTCATGATTGGGCATTGCTTGAGGACAAAAATATAAACAGAAATCATTGTTGTGATCAAGATAATGTTCTCCAGAAAATTTTTCTACATCTCTGTATAGATATTTTGTCCTCATTGTGATTGATCAAAGTGCTTCAAAAGGATATCAAATTCTATGGATAAGATTAATAGGGAGGTAACAACTATTTAATACGAGATACGTTGGCCTCTAACAAGCTTTTAGAAAATGGGTATATTTAGAAAGATTGAAAGTCTACTATTAATAGAACCACTTTCATAATTCTAGAATGAAAACAAATGGACCTGATCGATCTGTAAACTTAATTGCAATGCTATTATATCTTTGACGAGTTGGTTTAGGGAAAAAAATAAAACTGAATATAGTGAGGGAATTGAAGAGTTTCAGGTCAGTTTCTATTTTTATTTGTATTTTTTTCCCGAGCCTCTTGAATTTGAAATGTTGCAGTACATGGGTTGGTTGTTCTATAGGTTCAGGTTCTATTTTTATTTTTTTTTCCCGGTCCTTTTGAATTTGAAATGTTACAGTACCTGTGTTGGTTGTATAGAACAACCCCTCGTACCATTTGAAAGCTTTTTAGGAAGATGGGGGGACAGAGAAAGAACCTATCAAAGGAAACCAATAAGTTGGGCTGCTTATTATTAATAGGAGAATCTAAAATTTAGTCATACTTAAAATAGGGTCAACAATTAATCTGGTAGTCCATTCAATAACATTTCGATAGTCCCACACCAATATACCCCCAAATCAAGTCCACAGTTTAATAATGTTTCATAGTATAAACCTAACCAGAAGCTCTAGTAGTCGCAAGAAAACATCCACAATTGAACCCAAAAAAGGCTATCTTGTTTATTTGGGGGTCATAACTCATAAGATGTGCTCCAACACCAGATCAGTCTTCTTCAAACATCAAAATTTTAGCATTATGAGTGATCTTTCATTTGGCACCTTTAAGGGTGACCATAAATCTGCAAGATAGGTTCAGTAGGTCCAACATGACTTAAACCTAAAGTCCAAAATTGTCTCCACTTTTCTATGTTCATGTGGGTCTTTTCAGCTTTATGTTTGAGAGATTTTGAAGTACAAATGACAAAATTTTCTCAAGTTTACAGGCAAGTGCAGTAAGCCTCTTAAGAGGACCTAACAAAATATATGGGCTAACCAACCATGCAAACTAGTTCTTTAGTGCATAAGAATCTCTATTAGATCCCAGTTTTTTCCCCCTTTGTTATGATGCCGTGAGTGGTGTTTTAGATGGAATGATTTCACCTCTGCATATCCTTCCCAATTTGTCAATCTATTTATGTTACCTAGTTTCAATGGCAGAGGGAATAGAAAATTAATTGGGTATTTTCTATGGCATGGGAAAAATGGTGAAAGGAATATACATCTATTACCGTATTTATACCTACAGAAGGAAGTCTAAGGGTGGGGCTCGTTAAGGAGGTAATGGAAGCTTTGTTAATTATTAGGTAAGTGGCTGTTAAGATTTTGGGTAGAAGGTAGTCAAGAGAGGTATATACTCACTTAAGGGGTATGATTTTCCGTTTTAACACTTAAAAATCAACTTTGTTGGAATCTTGGGCAGTGTGTTGTCATTGTTGGCAACCATTCTGAGATGTTCTGGGAAGCTGACAGAGGTATGTGATGACATGGCAGTGTCTGGAACACCTTGTTAGTGAGTTGGCAATATGAGAGAAGCAATGGCAGTGTTCTACAAGTTCAAAGAAGTGTTAGGAAAGCAAGCAGCGAGTTGAGTGGGCAGTGAAAGAGATGCAGTGTTTGATCAACTCCTACGTGAATTTAGTAGTGTTCTAAGAAGCAAAAGTGTGATTGGCAGTGTGTGGGAGCCCCGGGTGTCATGTACAAAAAGTTTTGGGTCCAAATTCCAAGGTTCATATCAAAGCTTAGCCTTGAAGCTGATTTTAGTGCGTCACACGGCAGTTTCATGGGAAACACTGCACTAAAAGGTCGTAGTTCGTCGAGTTGGCTTCGCAACAGAATTTGAATCACTCAATTCCAACGTCGCAAGAAGATATGGACGTTGGCATTTCAGTGAGCGAAAAAATTAAAAAATGGAGTTGAAAAAGTGCTCTTGAGTTGTTTGAGAGTCTCAGGGGTTTTATTTCATTTTTAAAAAAGTGCAGGGGTCTTTCGCAAATTCCAAGAGTCAGCAAGGGCGACACCGAATTTCAAGAAGTTATTTAAATTTCAAATCGGTTGGATAATAATCCACCACATCATCGGATTTCGATCCGACCGTTAGCAGAGATGCATGCTGAGGCACAGAGCACTGGCGTTGGAGATTCCAATGCTTGGCCCGTGAGTGGATGGCATACGGGATTATTCTGTTCTGGGATTCACGCAATCAAATGTGAGATTCTGTGTAGCGTGCAAAGACATTCGCCTGCTTCCAGATTCTATTTTATTGGATCATGCGTCTCCTATGAATATCAGATCGCGTCGGTCTTGATCTGACCAAATCAAACAATGGTGGATCGACCTGCATTTGGGGCTTGATCGGATGACCAATCTTTCATCTGACTGGCTGAACCAATGGCCTCTCGAAATATGGTTTGTCACAGCCCATAACACTTTCGTTAGTCACGATGGGGGCGATTCAATGTAGCACGAGTACACCGTACGCCCGCCGAAGATTCTTTTTTGAAATATTTCAGTGGCAGAACTTTGATTGACCATAACTTCTTCTTGATCCTATCTAGGCCGTTCAAATTCCAAAATTCATGTTTTTGAAGGGCCTTTCTTCCTACAACAAGAAGCAAGAGCTGAAAACACCGTAGCTGCGAAAGGGAAGGAAAAAAGGGTTTTTGGTGAAGTTTTGTGTATTCATTGTTCAAACCAACTCCTTTTGACCTTAAATGATTCCTTGAAGATTGTAGAGGGGTTGGTGAGGCTTTATTGACATGTCTTGATGATTTACAGAACCACTGAAGGAGGATATGAGTTGAAGATGCATGTCTTTTGGAAAAAAATTATTGGTCACTGATTCACCCCCCCCCCCCCAAGTGTCAATCTGGGAATCACAAACTTTCATATCATCTATGTCCTTTTATTTCAAATGACCAAAAGACCCACTTAAGTATTTAAATAATTACGTAACATACTTTTATTTGAATTAGCCCTCCCACACGAGAGTAACGTGCCCGCCTTTCCAACTTGGTGCTTGCCTATGTCATACTTAAGCATCCTAGGTCCGCCTCAATGCCTTGGCAAACCAAGGCATTGGAAGTCCGCCTCAATGCCTTGACAACCATGAATCTAATCTAGTCATAGTTGTCAAGGCGCCATGGCGAACCAAGGCGTGGGAGGCCTACCAGGGCACCTAGGTGACCAAGGCGTCCGTCTAGGCGAACAAGGTGCCCGATTTTCCATGGCGTCACAAGGGCGCCTAGGCAACACCTTGACAAATATGAATCTAGTATAACATTTAGGATGAGTCTGTGGAAATGGATTCACGAGGTGTGGCATTTAATTGATCAGAATATGTTATTGTATGGTGGAAGGAGAAATTTTTTATTTTTGGGCTGACAAATGGTGTGGAAATGAGCTCCGAAAACCAAAGTTGGGATTCCACTTTATATTGGATTGTAGTAAACATTTCCCCTTGAGGAGCAGAGTACAAGGAAATGATGGGTATTCAAAGAATTCAATACCAGTGTTTCAAAGACATCCTAAATCTTATAGACAGGGAGATAAGAATGAGCACCAACTGGCCTGCCTAATAAGGCAACTGGACAAAAGTGTTTGGGTAAGAAATGCCAAAGGTTGTCAATCAAGTCTATCTTCAAGACAATTCAAACTCATTGTGTACCCTTCATGGGAACCAGATTTGTAATGTTCTTGTTTTGTTGAAGTGTGCTGCTTCATATGATTGGTTGCTTGATTATTTAGACAAGACAGAGATTCAGGAGTCGTTTTCATACTGTATGCATAGTTGTCAAGGCGTCAAGGCAAACCAAAGCGACGGACGCCTAGGCGACCAAGGCGCCCAATTTTCCAAGGCGACCCAAGGCAGCCTAGGCGCCTAGGCGACGCCTTGACAACTATGAGTCTGTATGACGTGTTATTATGGGTCGAATCAGTCAATCAATTGATTCCAACCAGGGAATAAAATCTCTGAGAGATCTCGCCATTCTCGACAGTAGTTGAGATGAAAACAGGGTCGATAACCCTTCTCGTCTCAGCAGTGCATGTTATCGCCGAGATCTCGGTAAATCTCGCAATATCTCGCTATTTCTCTCATGTTCTCGCAATTTCTCGCGATATCTCGGCGAGAAATTGCTTTTTTTTTTTTTCTCTTTATAAAGAGAAAGCTCACTGTTCTCGGTCGAGTTCACTCGACCGAGAACTGCTCTTTCCTCTGTTTTGTTAGTTTTTTGAAAACCTCATCATTTCTTCCTCATTGTTTCTTTGTTTGGACTTTCAACTTGCTGTGGGTGGTGCTTCGAATGGCAGTATGGGACTACCCTTCAAGGTGATAGGAAGAAGACCCAGTGTAATTTTTGTGGAAAGAAGCTTTAGTCCGGCGGCATCACAAGACTAAGCAATACTTGAATAGATTAGGCAAAAATGTTTTCAAATGCCCACAGTGTCCTGTGGAGATATCCAGGGCCATAGGTGAACAGTTATGGGGAGGGAGGCAGAGGAGGGTAGCAATGGAAAGAGAAAAACAACAGTTTGATGAGGCAGTTCAAGGCACCATACCAGAATCCAGTGAAGACATGAGGATAGGGATGGGATGTAGAGGATATGACAGAGGCAGAGGCAAGACAGATGCGCCATGTGGCAATGGCTAGTAAAGAAACCCTTAAAATCAGACGTGGAAAGGAGACGGACAGGAGAAAGTACATCTAGAGCAGGTGGTAGTGGTAGTGGAGGGATTGGTTCTTGGTTTTCTAGATCACGAAGTAGAAGGGAAGAACCTGTGCCTCAGCCACGGGATGATTATGTTCAAGTTCTAGAGCAAGATCCCGGAGTCTTTACGAAGCAAAGTAACAAGCAGAAAAAAATAAAGGCAATGTTTGGAGGAAATAATGGGAGTCAGTAGGGTATTCTTACTCTATGTGGTCGTTTTATCATGGCATCCCAGTAAATGCCACCACAGGCCTTTTCTTTCAGAGCATGCTAAATGCAGTTGCTGAGGCAGATACAGGGATTAGAGGGTCAAATCAATATGAGCTAATGACTCATTATTTGCCTCAACATAAGAAAGAATTACAAGACTGGATCCTGGGCCAAAAGAAGAATTAGGAAGATTTAGGAGTAATCATTATGTGTGATGGTTGGACTGGTCTTACTAAAAAGCCCATCATCAACTTTATGGTTTATTGTGATGAGAGGACGGTGTTCCTTAGGTCTGTTGATGCATCAGCTGAAGTAAAGATGCAAACTATATTTATGGGCTGTTGCAATAGGTGGTGGCTGAGGTGGGAGCTCGGAACGTTGTCCAGATTATGACAGACAGCGACAATAATTTTAAGAAGGCAGGGGAGATGTTAATGAACAATGCCGACTATAATCTCTTCTGGGCTCCATGTGCTGCCCATTGTATTGATTTGATGTTGAAGGTCATGGGTAAGAAAAGTAAAGTAAAAAGAATGGTTGAGCAAGCAAGACAAGTAACCACTTTCATCTACAACCATGGTTATTCCTTGAACATGCTCAGGGAGAGATGTGAAGAGGACTTGATCAGACCAGGCGTCACCAAATTCGCTACAAACTTCATAGCATTGAAGAGCTTTGAGGCGAGATGGCCGGACTCAGATCGATGTTTACATCTGAGGATTGGTTCTCGTGTAGACAGTCAGATACCCCCCAAGAAATAGAAGCACAAACTACCATCGCTTCAGACAAATTTTGGCAAAACGTAAAGGTGGAAGTCAGGGTGTTGCATCCTGTAGTGCAGGTGTTGAGATTGGGAGATACTGAGCGGAAACCTACCATGCCACTCCTTTATGTTGTTGTGGACGCATTAAAAGTACATGTTAAAGCTTTGATACCACATGGCTACAAGAATTACACAAAGATCATCAATGAGCGATGGGAGAACCAACTCATGCATTTATTGCATAAGGCTGGTGAGTAAATTTGATAATGTATTTACTTAAGTGTTACTTATGTACTAATATAATTTTTATTTGTTTTAACCACGTGTCCACTGTCAAATATTTCAGCATACTATTTGAACCCCAAGTACCAGTATACGCATGTACTTGGGACGAACGCAAAACTCATTGAAGCAGTGAAGCTAGTGGTTGCAAAGTTGGAGCCAGATCCCCAAGCATAGGCATTGGCAAATCTAGAGGTAAGTTGTAAGCTTCAATTACTGGAAATATGGCAAAACTATATATTGTAATTGCAAATATTTATAAGTTTTCGGTTGTGTGTAGATTAAAATCTTTAGGGAAGCCCGTGGGAGTTTTGGTTCCCCCGCTGCAGTGGCTGGACATGATAAAAGTGATCCATGTATGTATTACGATTAAATGACATACGAAATTAAATTATCTAATGTTTTATGTATTACGTTTAAATGACATACAAAATTAAAATATGTTATTGTTCTTATGCAACTGAATGGTGGGTGTTGTATGGTAAAAATGCAGCTGCTCTAAAGAAGATAGCAAGTAGAGTGTTAACTCAGAAATACTCTGCATCTGGCTGTAAGCGAAACTGGAATACTTTCAATCTCATTCATTCAAAGAAGCGGAATTGACTTAGCTCTCAATAGCTAAATGACTTGGTCTTTGTGCATTACAACATGAGGCTAAGGGTGCAAAACATGTTCCATGATAAGGAGGATGATACCCCACTCAATCTCGCTAACATCTTCCAGCTTGACTCTGAAGAGGAAGATCCATTAGTGGAGTGGGTGCGGGACAGAGGAGTACCAGTGATGGACAAGCCTGGGGGGATGCCTGACCCCCATTTGGCCAGCCAATTGGATACCAATGTCGATGAGTTTTTAGCCTCGGAAGAGGGCGCGTCCATATATGGTCACCCGTGCCTTTTGACCCTCCTACTGGCACTGATACAAATGATCCTGAGTGGAGTTGAAGTGGTAGTGGAGCTAGTGGTAGTGATCATGGGGGTGGGCGTGGAGACCCAGGTAGAGTTCGAGCCATTATTGTCAATATTAGGGCTGATCCAGAGCCACAAGCATCACCTGTTAAATACACTGGGAAGAACCAGTACACTCATGCAACACAGGATGATGACCATGGTGCACGTGCCCCATCCTCATCCCGTAGACCAAGTTCATATTAGCGTAGGCCTCAGCATCATTCCCAAGCTCAACAAGATGAAGATGCTGATTGCAGTAGCATGATGGACGTCGACATTGATAGCCTCTCTAGTAGAGCATTATGTTATAATCTCATTTGCTATATTTGATTGAATATAATAGCCAATATTAGCCAAAGTTTACAACATGCTTCAGCATTTACTGCCAAAACATGGGTGTAAACCCAAAAAATCACAATGTATGAGTTTTTTTACAATTTTATGCTCTAAATGTGTTTATGTATGCTAAAATAACGTTTCCCTGAAGTAACAAGCCTAAAAAATGAGTTTTGGCCACCGAGACAGCCTTTTCAAGCTGTCTAGGAGTTTTTACATAGTCTCGGCAAGATCTCGCCGAAATCTCGGTTTCGGAGGAGGCCGAGACTCCTCCGAAACACAAGATTTTAAACCTTGATTCCAACTGCAGTATCACTAGATCAGAATGACAGTTTTTCTTCGTGAACTTTGATGTGAACGGGGTTATTCATACAACTACGCAGCATATGATGCATATATTTGACATCCAATCAACTTCAGAAAGAGCCAAATTGGAATGGGATATGGACGCTTTCACAGTAGCAGTAGCAGGTTTGGAAGGGAAGATATAGATGTACCTATGTGCAGAAGATATCTTTGTATAAAGTGGAAGAGCACTGGGACATAAGGGAGGTTGCTGAATGGACTTCCCTGTCTCCACTGCTAAGGTAGATGAACTGCAGCAGGTTGCCTAAGGAGTGAGAAATCATTTTAGGGAAAAGGAAATGATCAATGGAGACTCATGGATATCTTGTAAGCTTGTCAGATCAAGACATTTAAGCTTCTCCCCCCATTCTCTTTCATCTCATTTTTAATTGTATCATTCCTTCTCCCTATTGTTAGTCCTTTATCAATAAAATCTAATTTTTTTTTTTTAAATTACAGACAACAGAACAAAGCCTGTTCAACATTCTCCTGGGCTTGATGGTATGTTATATAGACCGCCATTTAGAAGGCCAGGGTTCAAATCTTATCTTCCTCCTCATTAATGAATATATTTTACAATTTAGGCTGGCATATTCAGGTCCATTCATTACGGTTTGCAATTTCCCAGCCCAAGGTTGGAGGGGGCTTGGACTAGAACAAATGATCTCAGGACGCACCTTGTTTTCCAAAATCTAGCCAAGTCCACCTGAATTTCAATCCCCCTAAATTTAATCAAGCAAAATATAAGCATAAATTTAGGAGATGATAGTGAAACATGGCATGCCATGCCAACAATCAATTAACTAAGCTCAACTCAACTATTCATTTTCGTTTTGCCCACCCACCACCACCACCACCTCCTCCCCCCCAAAAAGGGGCCCCACCGCCACCCAGAAAAAAAAAAAAAAATGTCAACCAAGCATTTTCCCAACTAAATGAGTCGGCTAGACAAATTCTATTTCGCCAACCAACTTTATTTAAGGCCCTATTGATTGTCAAACCTAGGCTATTCATATCTTATTATCTTTTCTCACTACTTCCTCCCAAGTCACTTAGTCACTTTAACCTACTACTTGGTCCTTTTATCCCACTCATCTGTACCATAACACTCTTCCTTGCTGTTGCATTCAAAGGCCTCTGCTGCAAATATGCATACCACATAAAAACATAGCTCCTTCAACTTAGCTTCTATAGAAGAGCCTGTACAATCCCACATGTCACTCCTACATCACCCCAAAATTTTTCCATTTCTTGTTCTAATCTTTTCTAGTTTTACCACTCATCCATCTCAACATCCTCATGTCAACTACACTTATTTTGTTTGTGTTGTTTCTTTGTCACCCAACATTCAGCACCATAACTAGGCAGAAATTGTTAGGTAAGCCCTAGAGGGGGGTGAGTGAATAGGCTTTTCTTAGTGAATTAAAAAAAAAAATTCAATGTTTAAATGAATATACACAACACAAGACGTAAAGTAGCTCTCTTGGGACCCCCCAAGCTAGTCCACCACTCATCCTCAAGTCTATGCTTGAGATCCACTCTTCTCCCTTTCAATACGGTAGTGGGGAAGAACACCTTCTTACAAATCTTTTCGGTAAAGAGGAACCTTACAACTCTTCATTCAAGGTAAAGAGAAACCTATCAATCTTCGTTCAAGGTCAAGAGAAACTTATACTCTTTTGAGGATAAGCAGATCCTTGTATTGCCAAGTACGGTTATGTCAATACAACTCTTATGAAGACAAGAGGGTCCTTATGTTGCCAAGTACTGTTAAGCCAAAACAAACAAGTTACAAATAAAGATAGGTGAGATGTTACCTATGCAAGGAGTGTGACACTTTACTCCTTGTGATTATGCTTTGAATGAATGACATTATGATGACGCACTTGCACAATGTGAAGACTTCTCTTTTGAATGTAGCTTGAGTGAAGTATGTAGAAGCTTTGAAGCTTTGAGCTTCAGCTTGAGCTATGTGGAGATCTTTTTGAAATTAAAGCTTGAGAGTAAGCTTTGATCTCTTGGTAAGATGTAGAAAATGATTGCTTGTTTGCTTGTTGGCAATGTAGAGCCCAAGAGTAATGTTCTTGTGCACATGAACAGTGTAACTTAAATCCTCATAATTGAGGCCTTAAATAGGCTCATTAAATAGCCTAAGTGGCTACTCACTCTGACGGATCTATTTTTTGTCCTGCCGGTCAATGTTCCGATTGACCAGACCAAATATAGCCGTTGGAAGCTAACCTTTATTTGACCATTGGAAGGATTTTGTTATCCAGTCAATATCCGATAGACCGGTTTACCTTCGGTTGATGCTCTGTTTTTCATCTGGACTCTTTTCCGATCAATGTGTGGTAGACTGTTTCACTCCGGTCAATCTCAATAATCTTTGTCGGTACATAGATCCGGTCAGATGCCTATCAATCTACCGGTCGACTGGTGACAAATATATTGTATTATGTTTTACCTTGGTCTCTTTCAAGCCAATTTTCTGGGGCTTATGGACCAGTTTTAAACCCAGCTATGTAAAGTCATACAAGGAATTAAGTATTGTGTATCAGAACCGTACTGGTCAGCTGAAATTAAGAGACGTATCGTAACATATCGTGGATACGGCAGATACGCATGGATATGCATGGATACGGGGCAAGATACGCACAAGAATGATTAGGGAACATACAAAACACAATTTTAAAACATAAAAACACTATAAACAAGCAATATTAAAAGGAAAAATGTTTCTTACATTAAGTTTGCTGAGTTCGGGGCTATATTTTGAGTTTTTATTTCTTATTAGGATGGTGTCTAGGAAAATTTCAACCTTCTAGGGGTAAGTGTATTAACATGCCTTATTTTTTATGTAATTTATACTATTTCTTTTGTTTTCATTGGATGGTGCAGATATTTTCAATACACTATCAAGTATTGAAGCAATTTATATATTAAAAGAAAATGATGATTTTTTATTGGATTATATACCTTATTATCTTACATGCAGATACATTTTATCAAATCAAACAAAATATCAGCAGTTGAAAAAGCCAAAAAGACCAATTCATGAAGGTTTTGTCGAAGGCTTCATATTTCACAGCAATTTTCTTCGCCGGACTCAACGATGAGGAAGAAAGTAACATCGATCAACCTCACGGCTGCTTCCGGAACTGGTATGTCTTCTTCTTCTTCTTCTTCTTCTTTTTCTTTTTCTTCCTCCTCCTCTTCTTCTTCTTCTTCTTCTTCTTCTTCTTCTTCGTCTTCTGATTTTTCTTCCGATTCTTCTTCTTCTTCGTCTGATTCTTCTTCTTCTTCTGATTCTTTTTCTTCTTCTTCTTCTTCTGATTTTCTTCTTCTTCTTCTTCTCTTTCTCTGATTCTGATTTTTCTTCTGATTCCGGGATTCTTCTACTTCTTCTGCTGATTTTTCTTCTGATTCTTCTTCTTCTTCGTCTGATTCTTCTTCTTCTTCTTATTCTCTTTCTCTGATTCTGATTTCTCTGTTTTATTTTTCTTTTCTATTTTATCGACCTGTATCGCCACTGAGCCACTAATTCGTTCTGATTTTATTGTATCAACCTGTATCGATAAGTATCAACCTGTATCGATAAGTATCGACCTATATCGGTTCGATACTTATGGATATAGGTCGATACATTTCCTTTTTTTTTCAATTTTTTTAAATGAGAAAATAAAATGCAAAAATTTATTTCTACAGTATCGGCCGTATCGGAGGGGTCGATACATTTAAAATTTATTTTTTAAATGAGAACCGATACGGGTCGATACAGTCAATACCCCCGATACACATACTATTTTAAAAAACTAGGAGACATATAGCGTTGTATCGTATTGAATGTTGTCGATACCGAAACATATCGGCCAATACGCCTCGTATCGTGTCGATAATTGAAACCTTGGAGTCATATAGGGTGATAGATTGACATCTCCTAGGGTCAATCTAATGCATGAGATGCAATGTTACATTAATGCATGTGCAAGTGTGCTAGCCTAGGTCTAATTTTACAAGTAACCTTAGGCTGATTAGTATGTCTTCATCATCTTCAAATCTTCAGTCTTCATATTTGATCTGCAAGCTTGGACAATTACTGGTCTTCAAGCTTGGACTTCAACTTTTCTTGGTTCTTTAACCAACTCTTTGACTTGGTCTTTAAGCTTGTGACTTGGACTTCACTTGATCCTTGGTTAGCTCTTTAATTTGATCTTTAAGCTTGTGATTTGGACTTCTCTTCGTCCTTGGTTAACTATTTGACTTAGCCTTCAATGATCACTATGACTTCACTTGTATTATTGAAGTGTGATTTGGCTTGTGATGATTTGATACTTAGGCAAGTAAACTCACGGAAGATGTTAATGAATCTTCATATGTTTGTTATCATCAAAATGTAAAATCGAGGTTCATCTAGGGATGTGGGATTTTCCCAACAATCTCCTCCTTTTTTACGATGACAAACAAATGATTTAATAGCCAAACAATATAGAGTAAGGTATGGATTTGCTCCCCCTTACCATGTGAATCTGATATATAAATCATGTTCAAATATAGACGTGGCAATTGAGAATCTTAGAATCATCCCTATTTCCCCATTTAGAATCGTCCCTATTTCTCCCCCCTTTGGACATCAACAAAAATAGATTGTTATCTCTTAGAGGAGATTAACCAAGATATAAGGAAGTTATATGAGTATGTACTGTGGAAATAGAATTTCTAGAATCATGAGGGGCTCCCCCTTAAGATATGTTAGGGGTGAGAGTCATAGCAAGAAAGGAGCAGAAAATTCTGCTTCCTTTGTAGAGTATCAGGGTAAGGAATTGTTCCCTCTTAAAGCATGCAAGGTAATACAGTTGCATATCAATACAATAGAGAGAGTAACAGATCATCACAGCCAACAAGACATTAAGATAATTTACAGATCAACCATTCAAAAAGCATTCATCATAAAACATAGTAAGGCATATAGCCTATTAACCAACATTAATAAAATTGTCCAAAGTGCTTCAGCAGGGCACATTTCAAAATATTAGTCAAACCATAGTAGCATCCAAACTATAAGTAGGGTCAAAATATTATAGAACCAGAATGTTGTTCATAAAAAACAACCAAAGCTATCATTTATCATCCAAGGGACGACTGAGACACTTCAGAAGAGTGTTTAGTTTTGCAATTTACTTTTCCAGTTCATTGAATTGTGTTCCACATAACATTGGAATGCTTGTAATTTATATGGAGTCACAGCTTGACTTTTGGATGCAGAAGTAACTGGAGTTGCTGGGAGTATAGGAGAGAGAAGCACAGTGCGTGAACTAGGTGAGCTGCAGGGTGCAGTGATGAGGGGCTGATCTTCAGCTGGTTCTTTATTGGACATATCAATGTTAAAGTATCAAAAGATGGAGGTCAAGATTTTACCATAAGGAACGGCTATAATGGATGACCCTCGACCATGATACCTTCAAAAATGCAACATATGAAGGTAGCTAGGGCAGGACTGATGTCATCATAGTGAGTTCCACAGGGTAGATCAGTCCCTTATGTCTAACATATAATTATTTGAAGTCCATACAACACATGTACCCATATTTTTTCAAAAAATTGTGGTAGAAAATTTTATATTTTTCAAGCAGAAATTACAATAAATAAATTACCTATAAAAAAAATTAATAAAGCTAAGTCGTAGATCAGGCCATTTTAAGTAACAAATAAAAAATTGAACAGAAACCATGATATCTACATACTCATTCTATCAAAAAATAAAATTCGGAGAAAGGAAACTTGAGTGAAAGTGATCTGTTGATGAAGAATCTCACAAAAAACTTAAGTAAATTTGAACTTGGAGGCAAAAATAGAGCTTTGGAGTCGAAAATTGCTATTTTTGAGAAGAAACCTCCAGTCTCAGTCGAAACCTATCAAAATAGACAGGTTTCGATTGAAACCTAGTATTTTATATGAAGTAGTAAACCACTAGTGATCAAAACCAGGTCGAGTTGGACCTGGTACTTATAGTACCACATGTTGATTTAGTTTTGACCATGGTCAAAACTGAGTTGTGGCTTCAAAACCTTTTGGCCAACTCCTCAAACCATACCCCCTTCGGTCATCAACAAAAATCAGACATCATCTCTTAGAAGAGATCTACCAAGATATAAGCAAAGTTATATGGGTATGGATTGTGGAAATAGAATTTCCAGAATCACGAGGGACTCCCCCTTAAGATATGCTAGGGTGAGAGTCGCAAGAAAGGAACAGAAATTTCTGCTTCTTAGGCAGAGTATCAGAGTAAGGGATGGCTCCCCCCCCAAAGTATGCAAGGAAGCACAGTGGCATATCACTACAATAGCGAGAGTAAGAGATCATCACTGCCAAGGTGGAGTGTTTCCGTGGCATGTTAAGGGTGTGATGGTCATGGCCACAGGTTTATACCGCTGGCCAACAGGTCCATTTGGCAAGAGAAGATTGCCCCCCCCTCCTCTTTTCTTTCTAAGAATTTTCCTTTTTCGTGCAAAGAATCAGGTACATGTTCATGCTGAGATATATTTACGAATAACTGAAAGATATCTGTAGTTGTTAAACACACACACACACAGACAGAGATACACCTGGAAAAAAAAAAGAGAAATTTATGTCATATCCTTTGATGAGATTCAGCTCCACATATATATGTTTTAATGTTTTATGCTTTCTTGTGGAAATATATGCAATTGGCCAAGGAAATCCTAAAATTAAACAGATCACAATGTCAAGAAGAAATCATGAATGCAAGAAAAAAGTGAGAACACTTACGTAAAGAATTGTTTCTAGAATGGCTTACTGATTTAAAAGTGAATTGTTGTGTACCACCATTTCTTTGGGAGCAAAGACAGAAGAGAGAGGGATGGAGTATGCTCTCACCTGTGCTGGAACAGCTACAGCCAGCTTTTCTGGGATGGTCTTGGGCTCAAGAATAATAGAAAATTGAAAGAAAGCTGAGCCAGACAGTACATTTGCAAAGAATACGTTCCATACAGTAAACCAAAGTACTTTTGTACAAGTACTTATTTCTATCTCACTATTAGAGATATAACCTTGCATGGATGAAAGGATCTTCATGATGGGAGGCACCACTTTCAGAGACAACTGAAGAATGAGGCTAGGAAGATATCCAGTGATAACTTGACTGAAAAATGTTCTGCACAACGAATGAATGGTTATTTGGCAATAAACTTTATCTGCTCATTGCAAAACAGAAAAAGTAATACACATTACCACATTAGAATGTCACGTTTTCTACCAAATGCCATGTTCTAGTGTAAAGAAGATTATGGCACTAACTCTTTAGTAGGGTAAGATGGGAACAGCATCACGCAGGACCTAGAATTAACTATAGAAAAGCAAAAGCCCTTGACGAAAGACCTCTAAAATTGCAATCATGATTTCATTAACATCAACATTACAGTTCCTAATATCCTAACAAGGTCCATATGAAAATTGCCTAGCTAGGGACACCATAAAAGCCTGTTACAAAAGGTGTCATTTCAGCTGCCCTAATAATTGATTGGATTGCACAAATGGGTTAGAATTCCCTATTTGAACCTTCATTGTAAACTTGTTTTGCCAATTAAAAATAAGTGGGCTTAATTAGCCATGCAGTTAATTTTAGGGTTTTAGTTATTGTTTTTATAGGTTTATAACTCCGAGTATGAACCATCCCATAACTCGGCATGGTATTAGACGGAGTAATATGAATGTAAGAAACATTTCCCTTCTTAATGTTGCTAATTATAGTGTTTTTATGCTTTCAAATTGTGTTTTGTATGTTTTCTAATCATTCTGGTGCGTATATTGCCCCATATTTATTCGTATACACCATATCCACGATACAATACGCTACATCTCTTAAAATCACCCCACCGATACAATACTGATACGCGATACTTTAACCCTTGGTATAACTACGTAGTGCCACTGTACATTGCTTGTAAACAAAAACCACTTGTTAGTTTCTGGCATAAGGCTGCAGAATATGCTGTTTTATTCTAAAAACAGAGTTCGTTTGAGAAAAGGATTCTTCTCTTCATCATAGAAGGGCAAGTATAAGAAGAGAAAGAGCCAGTAGGAAATTATTTTTATCATTTTCCTCCGTTGCAGTGGATGTTAAGTTTTCGGAGCAGGTTTTACATTCTGATCTGACTCTGGACTCAGTTGTTGATATTCTATTAAGAAATAATCTTAGCTTACTACGAGAACCTGTAAGAGCTGGAACAGTGATGTGGGTGGCATTTTTCTATTAAACTTCTACATTATTTATGTGCATATGAAGATTCAATCATGTATAAGATAATAATTAGTATACTATTACGACTGTTGTTAGGGAATCAGTCCCTGACTTGCAAGATAATTACCCATAAGCCACTCATATAAAAAAAAACATTCTCAAAATACCCCCTGCAGTATACTTCAACAATACTCACGCTTAGAAAAAACCGCAAGATCAACTTATTAAAAAAAAAAATAGCAATAGTTTGATTTCAGAAAATTGGAATAGAATACCATCAGAATGCAAAAACTGAAAGTCTTAAAGTTAAATCTTACATAGACAGTATGCCTTTCAGAAAAGGCAAAAAGGCTTCTAACAGGCGCAGATTAGCAAGACCTTGCACAAATACAACAGGAATCAGGAATACAACTGTAAGGACAAAACAAGCAACAAAAACCACCAGCCTGGAAACCCATCTTTGCATAAATGAAGAGGAAAAGAAAGGCCAGTAAACATCATCAGGCTCAGGTGCTTGCTCTGCGGTCCATTCTGTTGGGTTGATTGATTGTTGGATGTGGAGAGCAATGGCAGCACCATACCGGGATTTAAAAGACACAAAGGCCGCAGGGACTTCCTGTTATATTGGATAAAACATGCAAAACAAGAGGGTGCATCAGATATCATGTCCTAGAATCTTAGAATGTTTTATTTTTAGTCACACGCCGTTTAAGAAAATCAACTTCTATTAAGGGTCATGGAATGGAGTACATAGAAAGCTTGCTATTCAATAAATCAACCTAACAACGAGAACAAATGAAAAGAGAGAGAATGGAGAGTGCACTGAAAATGTAAAAGATATTTAGCTAGTTAACAGAACGCCATGCAAACGTCAAAGTTGCAGGTACTAATAATGCCTATGAAAAGATATTCGTGGATATTAAAGGCCATATCTTGCAAGTTGCAACAGTACACATCCCATTTTGTCTTTCCCCGACTTGATTTCTTTGGTGTTACAAATCATCTTTCAGCAGGTATAGATGATGTAGTATATTACTTACGAGTGTGATGTGGGACCCAGGTTGGAAAAACCCTATTGGATCTGCTAATGGGCCCAACCAAACAATAAGATACTCAAATAACAATATTAGTGGCAGAATTGAGAATACCAGAACTATGCATAACCCTTTGATGAACCAAACAAGCCCTTAGGATTAAAATAGAAACAAAATATTAACTCAAGTGCAAATCTAGAAAGGAACTAGCGAGGGAGGATTAACTAAAAGAAATATAAAGGGGCCAGGTCTCTGTAATTTATGAAGATTGTTTCTTCTTCAAGTTCACGACAGCAACAGAGAAACGGTGACCAGATTCAGTTGGAGAGGGAGAACTCACTCAATTCAATTCCATTCAATCTTAAATTTGAGGGAGAAGATTGTTACACCCAGTCTACTGAACCCAACAAATTAAACGAGGGAACAAGAAGGATTCTTTGAACAGGAAATTCTGAAATCAGAACATGGCGGCAAGAAAACTTGCAGGTTTGACCTCAAAGTGCTATCTCACAGCAGGGGGGATTTGATGGGGATAAAAACCTAGGAGCTGGGCTTTAGGAAGGCGAACTAAGTCTCCAAATCTTGGCTCGAACTGATTTGTATCAAGCGAGTTCGATGGTTGTCGGTTGGATTTGGGTTACTGCCCAGAACAGAACAGAACAGAAAAATAAAGAAACAAGGAAGAAGAACAGGGGAGGGAAGGAGAAGGAAGAGGAAGAAGAGAAGAAGAGGGGGGGGAATCAGCCTAAGGGAAAGCTATTCCTGACGGCAGAGACGAAGGAGAGAGAGCGAGAACACACCACTTTTGCCCACAGGCACACCAAAAAAGGGTGTCCCAGTGCACGAGGCTCCCGCTATTGCAGGGTCTGGGGAGGGCAGAACGTACGCAGCCTTACCCCCACAATGTGGAGAGGCTGTTTCCAAGATTCAAACCCGTGATCACTAGGTTGCAATATGACAACTTTACCGTCACACCAAGGCTCACCCTCTGCCTGCAGGCACACCACAATAACTCAATTCTTCATTCTATTCCAATCTGAAAATAATAATGCTATTACATGTTCTTTTAAAGATAAAACTTTCCTAATTCCAATTGAAATAAAATTAGTAGCTAAATAAAATCCTTAATGAAGATGAAAACCAATTACTTGCTTAATAAGATAGTACCTAAACTTCCCAACTAAATTTCCCAAAATAAAATATTACAAATATCCCATTTAAAATTAAATCCTATAAATATTCCTATCCAATCCCATCTCAGCTTGTGGGCCCCCACTGCTGCATCAGAGTGTGTCTGTCTGTAAACAAGCAGATTACAAAAAGAATTTGTAACCAGGCATTTGTGTCCTGTCCTCCATAGAATGATGTGGCCCTATGAGAGAATGTCCAAGGATGTAATTTCGAACCGATGTGGAGAGAGAGAGAGAGAGAGGTTCTCAGCAACCTCTGAATTCCGTGGGATCTTGATGACGCATCCATTGGTGCAACACCACTGCCACACACATCTCCATTTCACTTAACAGCAGTTAAGTAAGAGTTGTTTGGTTTCATTTACTGAAGCTTCGACATTTTAATAGTATTTTAAGAATAAGATTCATAGAGGTTTGATCATAGCTCTGGTGAGATTTCAAAGATTTTCATCTGCAGTTTGCCGGTGAAATCTCTGTGACTCATCTCTTTTTCTTGCTTGTATCCTATTCCCAGCCAAGTCTGTACCCTGCTCCACTGCCATTCCTGATTCCTCCTCTAAAGCCTCGACAAACTGTCTATTGTAAGACTTATCCCCTGTTTTTGAAAAACTTGGAGAGAAAGAGATGGTATAACGGGCCCAGTTTTGAGAAAAGTGCAACGGAATCAAGTAAAATTCATCCTGTTTAACATTAAAAAAATCAAGAGGGTATGTGTGGACAAAAGCCCTGTTTTGAGATGAGTGAATGGAGGAAGAATCAATTGAATGCATGTTGTGGGAGGGAGTGGAGCAAAAGGACAATCCAAGCAAAGAGAACTGTATTCTCACTTGATGAGACTTTGTATCAACAGTCCTCCAATGTTGAACACTGGATCTCACCTTGAAATCCAAGGCCGATGACAAAGCTCGATCCCAGATGGCATAATAGATTTTGTCCTTGCATCTGAATTCCTTGCCGACGAGTTTATTGATTGAGGTACCAAGACCGGCGGAATTGGTCAATCATGGGATAGATTCATCTAATCATCTGGGATTGTTTATATAATGGTTTGACTTGTTTAGAATGACAGAGGTCATGCTTCATTTATAGAGTAAAAAGATTTACACGAAGGGAAAGAAAGAAAAATAAAGAAAAGTATGTCAAGTAGGTGAGGTATGAGTCAGGCACTCATATTCCCACATACATCAAACATAGACATAAAGACATAAATTCAAATTACAATACTCCCCATCAAGTTGGGACATAAATATCTATCATTCCCAACTTGGACATAATAGAATGAAACACCTTGGTAAGGAGGCACTTGGTAAAAACATCAACACACTAATCTTTAGAGGTGACGAAGGAATGCAAATGAGACATTGTTCTAACTTCCCCTTGATGAAGTGACTACCTATCTCAACATGCTCCGTTATATCGTGCTAAACCAGGTTATGGACAATGCTAATGGCGGATTTGCTATCACAAAAGAGCTACATAGGAAGCTAAATAGGAACACATAAGTCCTGAAGGAGACCTTTAAGCCAAAGAAGCTCACAAATGCCATGAGCCATAACCTTGATTCAACGTCTGCACTAAAATGAACAACCACAGCCTGTTTCTTACTTTGCCAGGTAACCAGATTTTCCCCCATTAGAGTACAATATCCAAAAGTAGAACGTCTATCATCAGACGAGCCAGCCCAATCAGAATCAGTGTAGGCTTCACTACGCATATGCTTATGGGGAGACAAAAGGACACCGCGACCAGGAGCAGATTTTAAGTAACACAGGATCCAATACACAACATCCAAATGTCTAGAGAAGGGATCATGCATTTATTGGCTAACCATGCTGACCACAAAGGCAATATATGGTATGGTATGAGAAAGATAAATTAAATGCCAACTAACCCCTTTATCAACAGGTTCCCCATCTTTTTGTGATAGACGGGAATTGGCCTCAAGTGGAGTGTTAGCAGGCTTGCATTCGAGCATCCCAGTGTCAGACAATAAGTCAACGGTATTCTTCCATTGAGAGAGGAAGATACCTTGAGTGGAACAAGCAACCTCAATCCCTAGGAAATACTGTAACAGCTCACAATAGGGCTGCAAGTTTGGCCCTGACAAACCAAACCCCAGCCCTAACCAGCCCTGAACCCTGGCAGGGTTAAACCCACCCTGAACCCTAATAGGGCTGGGTTAAAGTCCAAAAAAATCAAACCCTAGCAAGGTTGGGTTGGGTTAGGGTTGACCCCAAGGGTTATCAAACCCTAATTCAATAATTCCTAAAGACCTAAACCTAATCGTAAGTTCGTAAGAATTGTAACCCTCGCCACCTCGCAACTCTCTCTCAGCAGTCAATTCTCATTGCAATCGCGACTCTCTCAGTTCCTTCTCAACTTCTCATTCCTAAGTCTCTACGGCTCTACTCTCTAAGTTCTCAACTCGCGACTCACTCAGTTCTCATTCCTAAGCCTCTACTACTCTACTCAGTTCTCATCTTCTCATCAAGTCATCAACAGTGACAGACCGTCACAAATGCGAGCAACAATCGTGAATCGACATCGTCTTCTCATACTTCAAATCTACCGAGTTGCTTTTTTTGCATGCAATTTCTAGGCATTTGGTTTTCTTTTATGTTATTATTATTGTTTTGCTTGATCATTTTTACTGCTAAATAACCATTTACTATTTGTACTGAACATTGTACTAATTGATTAAGAATCTTTATCGCATGTTTTGGGACATTTTTTTTTTCCTTTCTTCTTGTTCCAGGGATCCTATTCCTTGCATCCATGCTTAATTTTTCTCTTTTAATAAAAAAATCATTGGGTTCTATAAGAAAAAAATATCTGACTTACTTTTTATCCAATCAAGGTCAATCAGGGTAGGGTTGGGTTAGGCCCTGGTTAGGATTGCACATTTTCTGACCCTGGTAAGGTTGGGCTAGGTTAAGATTATGTTTAAGGCACTCAAGGTAGGGTTAGGGTTTTAAAAAACGTGGCCCAACCCGGCCCTGCTGCATCCCTACAACTCAGGGTCTTTAATTTCAAATTCAATGCCCAAAAAAGTCTTCAAATGAGAGATTTCAGCAATATCACTCCCTGTAACCATGATATCATCTACATACACAATAAGAACAGTAGTTAACTCAACATTCTTCTTGATTAACAAAGTGTGATCAGCATTACTCTATTTGTACCCCACATATATCATAGCTCTATGGAAGCATCCAAACTAGGCCTATAAAGATTATTTTAGGTCATATAAAGCCCGTTTCAATTTGCAGACCTTACCAGATCTTGGAGGTCCAAAAAAACTAAAAGGGTCATCCATAAACACCTCTTCCTCTATCTCCCAATGAAGAAAAGCATTTTTTTAATCTAATTGATGTAAATACCATCCAAGGTTAACCGCACAAGAGAAAAGGACGCAAGCAGTGTTCAACTTGGAAACAGGGGCAAAGGTTTCCTAACAATCGATGCCAAATGTATGAGAATAGCCCTGGCGACAAAGGAAGAGTGGCAAAGAAAAGTAAAGGAAGAATGCAAAGGAAGAAACCAAGTAAAGGAAGAATGCAAAGGAAGAAACTAGTAGGCTGCAAATGGATTTTTATAGAGTAAAAAGATTTACATAGCAATTCGTCTGCTGTCCTTAGACTGGACCATAGCATAGGCCTAC
This sequence comes from Protea cynaroides, assembly GCA_028583415.1. NCBI lineage: Eukaryota > Viridiplantae > Streptophyta > Magnoliopsida > Proteales > Proteaceae > Protea > Protea cynaroides. The sequence continues at coordinate 59,955,126 of CM053268.1, read as the reverse complement.
TTTAAAGAAGGGAAAGGATCACGACTCTGAAATCTGAACATAATCAGTATTTATCAAACTCCACATTGAGACTGGACAAGAAGACATAGACACAAAATTTGTCCTCCTGTTGACGAATTTTGTGGCATCTATAGGACAAACGACGAAAAAGGTTTTATAATAATCCAACTCTAAACACATTCCTTGCAACTCAGAATAGTAATGAGACAAAAAACCTCCTGCTTAGAATCATGAATTTTCTTTTGTAGTTCGTACACTTGAGCATCGTTGCCTACTTGCGAGTAGGTTTCTTTAGTAGCCTTCCATATGCTGGCAGCCGAATCTAGCAATAAATAAAATCGTGCAATGTTCAGATCAATAGAACTGATAAGATACGACATCACTAGGAAATTGCCAGAGCTCCATTTACTCTGATCTGCGCCATCAGTACTTGGCTTCTTATCATCGCTAGTAAGGTACCTTGAAAAACCACGGGATGCTATAAGAAAGCAGGAACGAGACCACATCAAATAATTATTCACATCCAATTTAAAGGAACAACTAGGGAACGTAGGAAAGCCAAAAAAGCACCAATCGTTAGAGAGCCCTCGAGAACAGCTGATGCAATCGTTATGTTTGACATGGTTGAGCCTTAAATAAAGCAAAAAGGTTAATCGGAACAATGCATAGCCGTACCTAGCTAATCAAACATTTGTAGGGAACATCTCAAAACTGGGGGACAATCATTGGTAACCCTCGGTGGAAACCACGACCACCAAGGGGCTGCTGGGAGGCAGCACTAGGAGAGGTCCGGCCACTAGAAAAAGACGCAGTGGCGGTAAAAGGCCAAGAGGAGAGAAAGGCACAAGTCACTGGCGTTGGCACTAGAAGGTGGCGACAGCGCTACGTAGTGGCAATGGCGGCGGCGCTAGGGTACGAACATCAAGGGAGATTCTTGCTTTGATACATGGTTCAAAATCGCATCTTCTCGGTGAAGGCCGAGACAAGATCTAAGGCAATAACAGATCTCGTCTAGGCTGCAAGATCTTGGGAAAAATTGATTTCTCGGCAATTTCTCACCAAGTCTCAGCGACAAATTGCTTTTTGCCTTTTTGTATTAGTTATAAAAGGGGCATTTCCCCTGTTTACAATCAAGAACTCGTATCTTCCTCTTTTCTATCTCCAAGTTTTTTGTTACTTTTTCATACGAAATTGCTGCCGGTGATGCTTAAGAGTGTGGAAATTGCTGTGGGAGCTCCGTATCAACCGTTAAAGGTAAGATAATTTGCCAAAAATGGGATTTTTACATGAAAGAGAAAAAACTAAAGTCTATAGAATGTAATTCCATTTTTATATGTTAAACACGTGAGCCCAATCTACGAACCCAAATAACCACAAAGTGTGATTATTTTTACAATTTTATGCTTTAAATGTGTTTATGTATACTAAAATAAAGTTTCCCTGAAATATCAAACCTAAAAAATGACATTTGGCCATAGAGATAGCCTGTTTTGATGTGTCTCGGTTTTATGCAGTCTCAGCAAGATCTCATTGAGATCTCGGTTTTCCCAGGGGCCGAGATGTCCCCGAGATCCGAGATTTTAAACCTTGCTTTGATACCATGTTGGAATAATGGTTTAACTTGACTAAAATGATAGAGGTCATGCTTCAATTATAAAGTAAAAGGATTTACAAAATGGGAAAAAAAGAAAAGGAAAGGAAATAATAGAAAAGAAAAGTAGTTGAAGTAAGTGAGGAATGAGTCACCATTCATATCCCCACCCACATCGAACCTGGACATAAAGACAAAAATTCAAATTACAATAGTGTTACTGTGGTTTTTCAATCTGAGAACTGGTAGCAACGTTTAATGACAAAGAAGGTTGCAGAGGCCGGGGTAGGGGATGGGAGGGAAGCCAAAGTGAGAGAGATGAAGAAAAGAGAGAGAGGGAGGAGGAAATTACAAAAATAAACCTCGCCTAAGAAGAGAGAGGAACATAATCAAGGCCATAAAAAGAAGAAAAAATAAATATATATATATATATATATATATATATATATATATATATATATATATATATATATATATATATATATATATATATATATATATATATGGTTATGACAATCAATAGTAACCACCTCAGTTATAAACAGATTTGCCCATTACTTCTCTCAGAGGTCAGAATAATGCAAGTTTCCAAAATAACCAAATTTTATCGGATAGACCAACAACTCTTTCTTGCAAAATGGGAAAAATACCCATATTTTTATTTCCTACAATAAAATTAAACATAATGTCAATACCCTTTGAAACTTCCAATTAACACACAAACTAGCTCAACTGCTGAGCAAAAGATGAAATATAATAAAAAATTTGGCGTAAATTACTCAGACCCAAGGATTAAAATCTCGAAACTTGAAAGTGTCTCGACCCTTGAGAAAACCGAGATCATAGGGTCAAGATCTTGACGAGATCTTGTCGAAACTCCCCAAAGGCTAAAAATGGGAGTTTCGACATGTTTCTGCCCATTTTAAGGCCATTTTAAGGCTATATACTCCAGGGAATATTTACGAAATGTATTTTTCATATATATATATATATATAAAACAAAAAAAATGAAACCGTGACCTCAAAGATCGGCCAACGAAAAAATAAAACCGTGACTTCATAGATCGGCCAACAGTGTTCAACATATATTATTTTGAACACCATCTAGTAACTATTTATGATTTTTTTTATCATTTTTTTAATTGTAGGAAAATATTTTTTTTGACAGAAAATCAAAATAATAAATATATATGAATGAAATTTTTTTTCGAAATGATGAGTTTGTAGACCGGGCTCAAGTGTTAAACCCCAATTCCGCTGAACCAGAAGTGTGAGTGAACCGTCTCCAAACCACGGCTCACACCAGGATCTCAATAGACCGTGTCAACCAACCATTCCAAACAATCTAACATAATCAGAGAGTAATACATAACAGCGGAATCAAAAGATAAATGAACTGAGTTCTATGTTGTAATTAAAATAATTATCCAAATTATTCCATCATTCACAAAATTAATTAATAAAATATTACAATGTATTATTTCAAAATAAACCATCTCTAAAGGAAAACACAGAATGAGCACTCGCATGATGCGTCATGCTCGTCCTCTACTGCCTGTGTATCCAGGGCAGCGACTGTTCTGTACGCTGAGACAGTCATGAAGTCCTCAAGGGTATACCCTGCATCGAGATCTGAAAAGAATAGAATATATATATTCGGGTGAGCTCACAACTTAGCTCAGTAAGTACAAAACCAATGCAACATACAAAATGCATGAGATAACATTACAATTTGGGTCAGGTATAACTTGCAAAATGCTATGGTAAGGTTTGGCGGCCACCGCACCTCCATGCACGAGTGTGAGCACACCCAACAGTCAGGCAACAATCCACACTACTGTCGTTGCCCCACATCACTCACTCCGATATAGAGATAGAGCTAGAGTCTGGCGGGCAGGCTGAGCCACCATCCCACGTCCTCCCCCTGATACCATATACCGTACCAATACCTAAACCCCTATTGGCAAGGGCTTGCAAGTGGGTTCCGTTTCTAACCAGTCCTATATGTCAATACAGTATCTATGGCCCTACCCCAGCACGACTCCCTACGACATAGAGATAGGGCTCGAGTCTGGTGGGCAGGCTGAACCACAATCCCATGTCCTCCCCCTGATACCCTATTCGCACCAAGTCCGCTAAGGTAGATGGCAATACGAAAAGGTGTTAGTGTGAGGATATATCCAGGGCTCCATTCCCCTTCACATTCCACACACTAACTAAAAACATCCACATGCCTAAACAATCAACATCCTAGCATATGAAATGCATGAACAGATAATAATAATTTAAACAACTACCATGGCATGTGAAATGCACAAACATCAGGCAATCAATACAGATACAAATTAATCACAACGGTTTACTGTTATTTAATTAATTAGGGTTTGGGGTCTTGTCCCTTACCTGACGCGTGATAACAAATCCGCTCTGCGTCACAGGGTCTACTCACGCTGTCTACAGGTCCTACATAATCATACTCATAGGTTAGAATTAAAGTATTAGGGTTACAGTTGGTCAGAACCATGTTTGGCCAAGCAAACAGGGATCGGTAAGCATACCGGTCGCGGTACCGGTCTCAGTAGAGTGAGACCGGTATGCCCTGCGGTATATACCGGTAGAGTGAGACCGGTATGCGCCTGCGGTATATACCGCAGGCCCATACCGCAGGACCTTGTGTCCAGCCGATATGTTCTGCGGTTTGGATCCGAGAGCCCGATCTCGGATCTCCCTTCCCCGTCGGTCATCGGCTTGGTTTCTAGGGTTTTTCCTAACCATTCTAAGGTCTAAATACTCGCTTAGTCTTCTAGGTTTCGACTATAACGTCGCATCATACCCGATTGGATCTTAATGAAAAACTAGGGTTTATTGGAAGTCCTAGGATTTTGGATTGCTGCGCCGTTTCACGGCTCCGATCCGAAATCTTATCAATACTAAAAGGATTGAGCACTTACCGGTGTTTGTCGGATGGTGGCGTGCTCTTCCAACGGAAATTCCCTCTTCTTGAGCGGTTTCCTCCCTCCTTGCTCCTTCTCAGATCTCTTCTAGACGGCTAGGGCTTGGAAGGATCTAAGGAGGGTTAAGGTGCATATTAATAGTGGGAGACCGTTCTAGGAAGGTTTCCCACGGTTAGAACTTTCTAAAATTTCGATTCGGAGTGTGGGACCCACTGGAGTCCATCTCCAGCCGCTATTGCTCATACCGGTCGCTCATACCGGTCTTACTGAGACCGGTATGTGAACTTTATAATATCTACACCTGATTCTCGTACCTGGATTACGTGGTTCGTCTCCCGGCATCGCCTTCCGGTCCGGATATGATTAGGAGACCTGTCACAATATAAAGCCATGGGTTAAACCGGATTTTCAGAGCACGGTTCTTACATCAAGTGTCTTACATATAAAAATCTCATCATCATCCAACATGTATTGATCATGTTTATGTAAAAAACTAAGTTTCGGGAAAAAAACCTTACCTTAAATAAGAAATCCGACGATGAATCAGGGATTTTCGCCCTCGTACCAAGCTCCCACAAGACTTTGGTGGAGTGATTTGCCAAAATGAGCAACCTTCCAAGCTTAAAGAACCAAGTTGGAGAAGAGGAGTAGCAAAGGAGAAGCAAAACAGAGTTTTAATGAAAATAGTAAGTCTTGGTTGAAATTTCGACCTAGAGAACCAGGTTGGTCGAGTTTCTGTTTCGAGGGGGTGTCTCGTCTTAACCCCTTCAAGAACTTCGAGAAAATCGAAACCTCAGCAAGATCTCGCCGAGATTTTAGACAATGCTCAGACCTCACTTGTACTTAGGTCTAATTACGATCCCATCCCCTTGTTGTTTACAAATTACACTCGGCTCCATTCAACAAATGGTGTTACAAATAGGGAAATGACTAATTTACTGTTCCACTAAAACCTTTTCATATCTCCCTTATCTCCCTCATCCTCTTTCTCCTCTCCTCCCTTCCTAACCAACACCATCGTCGACCTGCAACCCCACCATTAGGGTTTCATATTTATCTTTTCTCCTCCTCCCTTCCCAGCCAGAACCATCATCAACCCGCAAATCCTCTATTAGGGTTTCATATTTATCTTCTCAATGTACCCAAATATCATGATAGCCCAAGCAAGCAAATTCTTCTAAAGCACATGCAATCTTCCTCCAACATTTGGTATCATAGCTTTGACTAAGAATTTGGGCAAATCCTTCCACACTCCTTTCAATTCCTTCCATTTGCCATTTTTCTTGCCTTCATGATGGTTCCTAATTTTTTTGAAACAACAACAATAATACAAAATTCCATCAAGCATAGAAGCACTCCTCCTCCCTCTCCAACACAATTCCTTCCATTTGCCCTCCTTCACGTCAAAACCCATGATTATCCCCGAACGAACAATCACAGTACTATTACCAAATCCCATGAAGCAAAGCACTCACCACATTCTAACTAAAATCGAGCTCAGTTGGTGCAAATCCCCAAGACGAACAACCCCTCTATAGTTTATGCCATAAAAGTTTTCCTCCATCACAGCACTTTCCAGAATTTGTTTGCCCATAAATTCAATGAGACAAGAAACCATAGATTAAAATCTCGACTCTCGAGGTCAACCTCTGGCCAAACCAAGATTTCCGAGAGCGAGAACATGCAAATAAGCCGTGAAGGCTTGAAATTGGCGTTTCGAGCCTTAAATGACCATTTTAAGGCTTAATACTCCAGGGAAACACTATTTTAGCATATATAAACACATTTAAACCATAAAATTGTAAAACTAATCACACATTGTAGGAAAATCATTAATTAATTATTCATAATTCCATACAATGACATACAAATACTCAAATAACCAAATACTGAAGGAGTCAAAGTCTCAAATACTCAAATACAATGATTCCCTCAGCCCCAACTCCCAAGTCCCATCTCCTCATCACTACATCCCAATTCCCAATTTCTAATTCCACAAAGAGTGTTGTGGAGGATCTTACTCATAAATTTGGCGATGCCAATTTGCCTCGGACTGAGCAATAAAGTCTGCCCACGACATCCTGGAACCAAAAAAGACCTCGTAATCATCCACATGTCTCCTGAATATGAAATTTTCAATGTCTGCAAGGACACCTATCCTTGGGTACATTTCACCAAACTGTAAACTATACCCTAAACTATAACCATAGCTTGAAGATCTAGAATTTGATCCCATATGACCAAAAAGTGTCTCTGCCTACAAAAGTTACGGCATAAATGTTTGACCAGTAGGGATCCGGGAGAGGGAAAAGATGGGGCACTCCACTGCCAACGCCATATCCATTGGTATAATCCTTTATAGACATTCCTCCAATGCTGAAAGACAGGCTGTCAACCTCAGGCACAAAGTCAATATAGTCATCTTCATCTGAAGGCTAAAAACGGAAACGAGGCCCCTGCGTATACCCAATCCGTGACGAAGGGGGACGTCCACCGTGGTCTATATCCTATGCAGCATGAGCATACTGGATCTCCCTAGTGTATCTAACAATTGGTACTGGTGACCTAGGCTCCGACCGTCACTCTTCAGCTTGATTGTGCTGCTCATATCCACCATCACCGTCCCTGTCATCATCACTACCGATAGGAGACCAATCATGCTCATCATCCCCATCAACACCGCCAGTGGAACTGCCATGAGCAGAGTCGAACGACCAAAGCGACTAGGTGTGTACGCGACCCTCGTCCGATGACAGAAACTGGTCGACATCAACACCAATTTGAGTAGCCAAACTGGGGTCGGGCCTCCCCCTGCCTCATTTATCACTCGTTCCCCTCTATCCCGCACCCACTCCACTAAGGGATCATCTTCATCTGACTCTATCTGAAAAATGTCGGCGAGCTCGTACGGGGTATTATCATTTTCCTATGACTAGCGTATAAACTGTATCCTCAGCCTCATGTTGTAATGCACATACACCAAGTCATTCAGGCGTTGTGAGCCCAATCTACCTCTTGGAATGGATGAGGAAAAACTACTGTAGTTCTGCTCACAGCCAGATGCGGAACATGATAGTGTTTCATTGCTACATAAATATATTATACATATAAAAAGAATTAAAATTTTAATAACATGATAGTTCAACTCATATGCATCTCCGTCATACATCAGCCACCATTCAGCTACATAAAAAAAATTAAAAATTTTAATTACATATCTCATTTATCTCAAAATTCTAATATATAAATATATTATACATATAAAATTATATTTTAATTACACATCTCATACCAGGATTAGTAGTATCTCAGCCAGCCACTACAATGGGACTTACAAACTCCGGAGGTCATCCCTGAATGTTTTAATCTACACCCATTTGAAATCTTATAAAAATTAGTCAACAAGATATATGAACTTTCTTAATTTCCAGCAAATAAACATACAAGTACAATTCACCTCAAAGTTCGTACGTGATTGTAATGTTGAACTTAGTTGGAGCTTTGCCACAATATTTTTTTACAGCATCGATAAGGTCAAAATTCAACCCAAGTACATACGAATAATGGTACTTGGGGTTCAAATAGTATGCTGCAAAATGTGACAATAGACACATGATCAAAATCATATACTTACTTCTCTAATAATTAGTTTATATATAAATTGAACTTAATTAAAAACGCTATCAAATTTACTCACCATCCTTATGCAATGGATGCATCTCTCCCCTCTATCCTTGATAATCTTGAGGAAATTGTACCCGGTCCTTCAACATATCAATGGTAGCATAAAGAAGTGGCATAGTGGGCTTTAATGATGTATTTACCATTTTAAGCACTTTCACCACTGACTCCAGTACTCTAACTACCTCCTTCAATTTTTTTCCGAAACTCATTTGAAGCTATGGTAGTTTTTGCTTCCACCCCACTAGCAGAGCTTGACTACCTCCAACAAAACCAGTCAGATGCAAACATCGATCTGAGGCCTACCATATTTGCCTCTAAGCTCTTCAGTGCTATATAGTTAGTAGCAAATCTGGTAACGTCAGGTCCGACCAAGTCCCCTCCACATTTCTCCATGAGCAAGTTCAAAGAATAGCCATGGTTGTATACAAATGTTGTCACCTGTCTAATTTTATTGACAACTTGCATTTATTGGCTAAGCTTGCCCATGTCCTTTAACATTAAGTCAATGCAATGGATTGCACATGGAGTCCAAAAGAGATTGTACCTCATTTTGCTCATCATCATCTCTCCTGCCTTCTTACAGTTGTTGTCGTTGTCCGTCACAATCTGGACAACATTCTCTAACCCAACTTCAGCTACCACTTTCTTCAATAGACCATAAATGTAATCAGCATCTTTCCTCTCAGCAGATGCATCCACAGACTTAAGGAACATTGTTCTCCCATCACAGTAGACCATGAAGTTCATGATGAACTTTCTAGTAGGGCCAATCCAACCCATAAGTGTCGAGGTGTCACCTAGCCGCCCAGGCACCCAAGTGCCCTTGTGATGCCTTGGAATTTCGGGCGGCTTAGTCACCTAAGTAGGCTCCTTGATCGCCTAGGCGGGCGCCTTGGTCGCCTAGGCGGGCGCCTTGGTCGCCTAGGCGGGCGCCTTGGTCGCCTAGGTGCCCCGTCAGGCCTTTAACTCCTTGGTTCGCCTTGGCACCTTGATAATTATGGTCCAACCATCACACATAATGGTCACTCCATATGTTTCCCACATCTTCTTCAAAACAACTATCCAGTCTTCTAAGTCATTCTTTTGCTTAGGCAGGTACAAATTCATCAGCTCATAAGCATTGGGGCTGTTAAACCCAGGACCGACTTTAGCAACTACATCAAGCATGGTCTGATAGTAGGGGCATCTGGTGGCATTTGCTGGGATACTGTGGTAGAACATCCACTTAGCCATGGCATCCCCAACCCCTTGTTTTGTGTTCTGCCACATCTGCTTTTAAAGTTGTCAAGGCGTCGCCTAGGCATCCAGGAGCTATTTTGAGGCCTGGGCGCTCGGTCGCCTTAGATGTGTTAAAAAGGCAGTCACCCAGGCAACTTGGGCGACGCCTAGCCATCGCCCTAGGCGCATCGCCCTAGGCGCATCGCCTTAGGTGCCTAGGACGCCGAGACTACCTGGGCGACCGCCTTGTTGCTAATATAAATATATTATTAGATTTTTTATTATTTTTTAATTATTCCAAAATAAACGAATTAATTAGTCTAAAATTATTTGTAATATATATATATATATATATAATAGATTCTAAAATAAACCAATTGATTGGTATTGTGTATCGTACACACAATACAGTGAATATACTGAATCATGCATATAAATATATGCACAGTGGATGACTAAAGGGAGCCAAATCGATCCTTTAGAAACTGAACAGTGAACACGATTAGCGCTGCCTGCTATTCCTCTTCCTCTTCCTCTTCCTCTTCCGAGTCTCCGACAATCCTCTTCCCATCTTCCTCTTCCAACGGTGTTTTTCACTTTCCGGCGGTCGTGTCTCATGTAATGTTAACTTTGTTATTTTATTTAGTAGATTAATATTGTTGATCAGTACATTTTCCTTCTCTTCCCATCTTCCTCTTCCGCCTTGTTGCTAACTCTTTTTTTTGAAATGTCGACTTGTTTTCTTCTTCTTCTTTTCTTCTTCTTCTTCTTCTCTGCTGCACCTGCAAGTGCAACTAAAGCTTAGAATTTTTTTTTCCTTTGGTTTTTTTGCATCGCAACTTTCTTCTTCTTTTTTTTTTTTTTTTTTTTTTAATGTTGACTTCTTCTTCTTCTTCTTCTCTGCTGCACTTGCAGGCTGCAACTTAAACTTAAACGCAATTTTTTTTTAGTTGAACGTTGATTGTCGACTGACTCGACTCTATTCTTCTTCTTCTTCTTCTTCTCTACTGCAACTGAAAGTTAATTTTGCTTCCTTTCTTTTTTTTTTTTTTTTTTTTTTTGAATGTAATTTTTTCTTCTCTCAGTCTCTGCTACACCTGCAACTAAAACACAATTTCTTCTTTTTTTTCAAATGTAATTTTTTCTTCTCTGTGCTGCGCCTACAACCAAGGAATCAAGTATCGTGTATCGGTACCGTATCGGTCAGCTGAAATTAAGAGACGTATCATATCATATCGTGGATATGGTGAATACGCACGGATACGCATGGATATGGGGCAAGATATGCACAAAAATGATTAAGGAACATACAAACACAATTTTAAGGCAAAAAAAAAACACTATAATTAGCAACATTGAGAAAGAAAATGTTTCTTACATCATAGACACATATGATTATGGGCAGGATACGTACAGAAATGATTAAGTATTATAAAGAAGACATTTTTAAAGCATAAAAACACAATAAATCTATAATTAACAACATTAAGAAGGAAAGTGTTTCATACATGTAAATTACTCAGCTAATTCCATGTCAAGTGACAGCCCGGATCGAACTCTGACTCATATTGGGGAGAAAGAGGTGCAACCAATATTATTTGGAATGTATCTCTTATCCATGTACAGTAGGTAAACCAATCCATATGTTGATTATAGAAGGTAGTAAATTGGTAGTAGAAACGTGTATACTCTTCTGAAGTCGACATTCTCGTTTTTGGGACCCACGATGTCTCAGTTTGACTTCCATGTGATGTACTATCAGCGTCGATGTTCACCATTCTTGCTCCATTGTCTGCAGCAGAACTCATGCTCATTGGCTCCATTTCATATGTAATCACATTAGTATCATCATCATGGGGTTTATGCCTACCCTTCCCCTTCCCCTTCCCCTTTCGGTTGTAACTCATTTGTTGTAAGCGACCACCATGATCATCGTCTTGAGTTGTATGAGTATATCCTGCCTCCTCTGTAAAGTGCACCGGATCATATGATTGCATACCACCACCACTACCACCAACATCACTTCTACCACTGACCCCACCACCACCACCACCACCATCGTCGTCATCATCATCATCATCATCATCACCACTCTCCTCAGAAATAGTGCCTCCATATTTAGCACCTGACCTCGTCCTTCTGGCATCACCATCAGAGGGGGACGAAGTACTCTTACTTTGGACTTGATCTTGTGTTTGTGATGGTGGTTGTGTTTCGTCATCTTCATTTAGTTGACGAATGATGTCATCTATTAAAGGATCAGGTTTAGTAGATTGTCTATCCTCAGCAATCTCATCCATCACAAATGCTCTATCGATGTCCCCTACCCATGTTCTAACTGGGTCATCATCATCAAGCGCATGGGTCAAGTCAAGTGGGTCAATGTAGGCTTCTGTCTCATTTGGCCTCTCCAACTCCATAAATTTTTTCATCAACCTCATGTTGTAGTGCACGTAGACCAGCTTCTGAAGTTTTTGATGGCTGAGGCGGTTGCGTGGTTTAGTATGTATAAGCCCAAAAGTGCTCTAGTTCCTTTCACAACCACTTGAGGAGGCCATTTGGGACAAAATCCGGATTGCAGTCCTCCTCAAGTGTGAAGCACTTGTGCCATAGTTAAGCCACCAATCAACTGCACAAAGAACAATATTTCCAATCAGCCACTAATTAGTTAAGTAAGACACCAATCAGTTAAGACAAAGTTAATATGTCCATTGTCTAACTTACCAGGAGACATCTTGAATGCAGCAGCCTTAGCAACCCAATCACCAAATTCTCCCTGGTATTCACGGAAAATTTTAATCTACAGTAGTTAAATAACTTTAGCCAATCATAAAGGGTTTGTGCAACTAACATTTATGGAAAACAAAAGTGGTTTTTGTTACCTATTTCGTGGCCAACAAGTATTTGTATCTAACTCATTCAATTGATAACTTTTCTAACAGCTTCTATATATTTCAACTCATACCCCAATCCAGAGTTTGAATATTGTTCATCCGGGTTTAAGTAATATGCTACACATCCAGATGTAAGAAACATTAGAAATTTATAATTTAAATCCTAACTAATAAATATAAAAAGCAATAGTCTAAGACTAATCGAACCAAAGTACCTGCCATATGGATGTCTTGTAACAACATTCCTTCCCATCGGTTCTCTATAATCTTCAAATATTTTTTCTTGGATGATGGGTTCCATTCATTTAACTTATACCTTATCATCTGTATTGCATAGACCAACATCCCCATTGTTCGCTCCTTATCACCATCAACCAACTTAAGTAAAACAAATAGGGGCTTCATAATCTAAGTTATTTCATCAACCTTCTTCCAAAATTTTGTTGACATAAGAATTTGTCACCTCAGTCCCTATCTTGGTTGCATGATATGTACTCGACAACCATTCTCTACTAGTTACCATTTGGAGTAAACCTGTCTTTCGCTGCTCAAGGTTGTCCAAGGCAACATAGTTGGTTGCAAAAATTGTTGCTCCAGGCCTTATCAAGTCCCCTTGTATGTGATTCCTCATTAAAGCCAACACCCAACTGTGATTGTAAATAAAATTTGTTACCGTCCTTGATTGACCAACCATCTTAGCAACCTTGGGCAACTCTCCAATATCTTTAAACATTAAGTCAATACAGTGTGCAGCACAAGGTGTCCAAAATAAGTGTTGCCTCTTCAGCATAAGGGTTAGTGCGGCTTTTTTGTAATTAGTAGCATTATCAGTAACAATCTGAACTATATTTTCCCCCCCAACTTCCTCAACAACTTCATCCATCAGTTTGAAGATATACTGTGCATCTTTCACGTGAGCGGATGCATCCACTGACTTAAGGAAGATGAAACGCCCATCACAATAGACAAGAAAGTTGATGATGGACAGCCTTGTGGGCCCACTTCAACCATCACACATGATGGTTACTCTATACTGGGACCATTTCTGCTTGAAGGTTTCTATATAATCATTCACCTCACCCACTATGGCATCCAAGTAAGGGCCACCAATCTGATAAGCTGTGGGGGCCGTTCCACCAGGTCCACAGCGCTGTATCTCCCTCACCATTGCCTTGAAATAGGGATCTTTGGCCTTATGTGATGGGATAAATGCACTGTGGAACCATCTAGCGATAGACTTTCCCATTCTCTCACCCATGGACTTAGAATGCACTGACTCCTTTATGCTCTGTTGCCCTGCATCTCTTGGTTTGAAGAGCATTGAAGGAGTCATGTCATGAATTTCTGAGTTTTTTTTCCTCTTGCCTCTCATTCGATCAAACATACCTCTTACACAGCTGGATTTACTCAATGAAGCTGGTTGCTTGCCCCTGCTTCTCTGTGTCCCACTACCACCAGCACCACTACTACCAACACCCTCAGACATAGACCTTATTAGCTGGTCTTCATTCCAACGTTTCTCTGCTGCCTCATGCCTTGAGCTCACAACCACTTACTGAATCTCATTTTCAGCATCCATATCGGATCCCTCATAATCCTCTAAATTTAAGTGACCCTCATCCTCCATAAGATTTTCTGTTATTTTCTCTGCATCATCCTTCCTCTGTTTTCCTTTTGCTTTTCCTTCAGCTAAGTGCTTTGTCATTGCCCTGCTCACCTCCACTAGACATTTTGAGCACTTCTTGACTTTCGCAAAACCCCCACCATGTGTTGCTTTTACCGTGTCACCCCACCACCATGATGTTCAGTGCCACAGAAATTGCACTTTGTCGTCAATCTATTGTCGTTGATTTTAGTGCAATACAACCAACCCACGTCTTTGTTCGCCATATTCTTACACATCACACATGTGATACGACATACGAGATTAATATGTAATTTTAATGTGGAACATTGTATATGTAATTGAAAAAAAAAATTTACATATAAAATTTTTACATACGTATTTTTTTGCTAAGAAATTACATATTCCTAGACATCACCACGTATTTTTTTTTGCTAAGAAATTATGAAAATTTAATCTATGACTAGATGGGTCTTATACGCTTAGATGGATCTTACACGCTTAGATTAATTGCTAAAGTTAATTCTAAAGTTAATTCATATATACTAATCACATTAAATATAAAATTAAATGATGATAAATTATAAAAATAACATCAAATATAAAAGTGGGATTAAATCACAAAAACAGAAATCATATAATGTATGCAGAGAGAGAGGGCAGAGAGCAGAGAGCAGAGAGCAGGGAGGAGATATATAATTTATATTTATATATCTAATTTTTTAAACAAAAATTCAAAACAGCAAAGATGGTAGATCAGTGGTCTACACATCTTATATAAGTAGGAAAAGGCCAAAGGAATAATTTTTGGAAAAAAAAATCAAAATTTTAACTGTTCTTCAAAAAATTCTCAAATCGAACCTCTAATCAGTGTTTAAATCCATGATTGTAGTATGCATTCATCAAATAGGACCATACTTCACTGATTCATGGGAAAAAAACAACACAAAAATCGAATTAATATGAAAGAAATTGAAGTTCAAAGTCATACCTTTAGGGTTTTCCGCCGATGGAGCTTGAAGAGATATTTTAGCTTCTAATCTTCACAAACAAAGTGTTTAATGCCTCCTTTTCAGTCATTTTAGGGCTAATAATCAAAGCCCTATCCTATTTTGGAGAAATTTCAAAGGAAAATCGAGTTTGGGAGAGAAGAGTGAGTTTCGGCTGCCGGAAATGACGAACAGATTCAGTGATTTTTGGCTCTTTCGATACTGCTCGATACATATGGGCTGTATCAACCAGTATCGACCAGTATCGAGCTGTATGTTTTTTTTTTAAACTAATTTAAAACATGTATCGATACAGATGCTATGTATCAACCGTATCAAGCCGTATCGGCCTGATACGGCTCGATACTGTCGATACGCTACGATACTCTATATTTTTTAAAAATGGGATACATATCCCCTTGTATTGTATCGACTAGTGTCGATACTGATACATATCGACCGATACGGTGCGTATCGTGTCGATACTTGATTCCTTGCCTACAACTGAAATGTAGGGTGCTTCTTCTTCTTCTTCCCTTCTCTGCTGCACCGCAATTCTGCAACTTCTATTTCTTTTTTTTCCTAATTCTTCTCAGTCAACACCTGCAACTGTTGACGTTATATAATATTAATATATTATAATTATATTGTTATTTAACTCCTGTTTATATGTTATGTTAATCTTAATCAATTAATGTTATGTTATATTGTTATGACAGTTATGTTAATGTTATGTTATAATGAAAGGGACCGTTTTATTATCTCTTCTTGGAACCTTGCTCCCGGATGAGCTGGTTTTCTCTGTATTTTTGTTGGTCTTTCTTTGATCCTGTGTGGTGATTAGTATTTTGTAATTCCCTTGTAAGGAGTCTGGCTCTATCCTTTAGATACCCAGGCTTATGTTCCTTGTTTCCTGTTTCTTGTTAATGTATATTCTCATTCATCCAAAAATTGTTATGTTATAATGTTGATTATTTATGTAGAATATTGCGTATATATAAATATTAATATAGCATTAATATTTTAGAAATAAAAAAAAATACACTGGGAATGCCTTGGTCGCCTAGGCAATGCCTAGGCGCCTAGGCGCCCAGGATGGCCCTGAATACCTTGGATCGCCTTGTCGCCTTGACAACTATGTCTGCTTGAATCTCTTCTACTTATTTCCAGGCTTCCTAAAAACTCCAGGATCCTAGCATAATATCTCTACATAATCATCATCACGTGGTGGGGGCTGGGGTTATGCTCTTGTACTCTGTGATCTTCTAAGCATAACTGCCAACCCCCTGCCCCGTGGTTGTGGATGAGCTGATCCACTCCACTACCACTGCCACATGCTCTAGATAGACCTACCCCTCCCTAGATACCTCATACTATCATTTCCATCTTATGGGACACTCTACTACCCGTTATAACCTGTCTCATCTATCTGGCTTCAACCTCAATCATGCCAGTACTGTCAAAATCATCATCAGAACCAGAGTCATCTATAGGCATAACTCCTCCTCCCATGGTGCCTCGAACTGTCTCCTTAAAATGCACCCACACTCCCTCTTATTCTGCCTTCCTTGCCTTCCCTCCCATTACGTGTTTGCCTACACCCCTAGAAATCTCCACAGGAACCATAGGACACTTTACCAAAGCAGTACTGATCCCACTCAAATGTTGCTTAAGTCTTGTGATCCCACCAAACATAAGTTATTTCCCGCAAAATTTACATTGCGTCTTCCGTTTATCACTGTCAGTGTTAGTCCCATACTGCCATACCCAATCTGAACGTCCACTCTCTCCTCCTGCATCGCCCAATGGCCCCGTGCCTGAAGTAGCCATGATCTTTCGTTACCACTGTTACATAAAAGACAAACTTGCATATCATATAATAGGCTTAAGAAGAAATTTCATCTAACCCCCAAAAACTATGTCAAATTCGATCTAACCCCCAATAATTTCAAAAGTCTCATCTACCACTCAAATGGTTTGTATAAACTTCAATCGGCCCCAATTAACTAACAGACTTGACTGAAAATGTGATAAGACATTTCTACCCTTTGTATTTGAAACTAAAAAACATTAAATTGAGATAAAATTACTAATTTGACATTTTACCACTTTCACAATCCAAACTATTTTTTAACCCTTTGATAAGACATTCTCTACGAAATTCTCAAGCAAAAATGGACCTATTTTTTCGATTCTCCCACAAAGAGGACCTGCACAATCAACCGAATCCCAAGCTCGCCAGAGATGATACGAACCCTTTCTTGATCGGTGGCGAGGTTTAGCAAAGAAGTGGCAGCGTCAATTTGGGCATCGGGAGAGGTGCCTTCCTTCAAGGTTGCAGCACCGGAGAAAAGGGCTTCAAGGGCTTGGTTGTTCGAAGGTTGCAGTGGCAGAGAACAGGGCTTCGAAGAAGAGTGGCTTCTTCAGTGGAGAAGAGATCTTCATGGGTTCGATTGCAATGGTTGCAGCAATGGATAATTGGTTGGATGAGATCAGTGATTTGAGCATCTGATCGGCCAATCCAAAGCTGATCCTGATCAGCAACCAAATCGAAAAGGCTTGCAGAAAACTATCTTAAAATGGCAAAGCAAAAAAATTGAAAACAAAGCTGGTCCCAAACGGATTCTGATCCCCTGTCCAGCTCCTTGCTCTAAAAACTCCTAAACCCACCTGACCAGAGACTATTACGGCAACAAGGGAATTCAGAGAGGAGAACGATGAGGGAGAACCCCTAAGCAACCTACATAAAGAAAACTTAAATAAATAAATAAATCCTAAAAGGAAAAGTAACAGCCTTTTCTTCAATTTCATCCTGAATGAAACAGAAATTTGAAAGGAAAATACCTATATTTAGTTCTTAAGAGACGACCTTGGCATTGTACAAGAAAGCAACAAAGCAGAGAATGGAAGCAACGAATGCGAAAATTCTCAAACCAATTATCAGAAAAATCCCTGCTAACACTATATCCATCATCTTCTTTGAAAAATCTGTTAGTTTTTGCCACTTCACAGGATTAGGTAAAACAGGATATTTCAATTCACCAACCGGATCATTTACTTTTCATTTCTCCTAAGCACCAAGGAGAAGCTACGAGAAGAGAGAGAGAGAGAGAGAGAAAGAGAGAGAGAGAGAGAGCAATGTTTTTTAGAAGATATCGTCAAAACCAGAAGCAAAACAAGAGCGATGAAACAGATTTGTGGAGGTGGAGGAGGATGAGGAGCAGCGCCGGCGGTGGAGGAGGCGTTGAAGGCATAAGCTTAGTGGAGAGTCTGAATGGTTGCAGGATTGGGGAGGAGGGTTGGGGATGATGGTTCAACAGGGGTGAAATGGTCTTTCTATTTGAGAATAAGGGCATTATTGTCCCAAGATTTTTCAAATGGTGCTTACGTCATCAACTAACGGGACTCTACTAACGAGTGGGGTCTCTTTCATTAACGGTGGAAAAATTTTGGGTGATAGATGAGACATTTGGAAAACTTTTGGGTGGTAGATGAGACTTCTGAAACTTTTGGGGGTTAGATCGAATTTGACATAGTTTTTGGAGGTTAAATGAAAATTAGGCTTAATATAACATAATTTTAAATGGTATAACATAAAAAGCACCAAATATGACTCAAAACATATTGAAATTACATTTCAAAATTTTCTTCATTTTTCGAATGAATACAGAATATTTTTCTCTATTTTATCTTATTTTTCAGAATTATTTACATATTTATCATAATTTCTGATATTAAATAATAATAATTTTTTTTCAAAAAAAAACCGACACAATGGAAGTGTAGATCTACCAATGGTGTTTCACATAAAATTTTAAAAACCAACAAAACACTACTTATCATATTTTTTCCATTTTTTAATTGCTGGAAAATACCTTTTTGAAACAGAAAAAAAAAAATATATATATATATATATATATATATGTGTGTGAAAAAAAAAAAACTGAAACCGTAACCAAATAGATCGGCTAACGGTGTTCGACATATATTATTTTAAATGACAACTGATTAATATTTATCAAATGTATTTTTCATTTTTTATTGCTGAAAATACCATTATATAAATAGAAATAATATAGGGTTGTTATTGTAACAAGGGTTTGTTACGTTTGGAAACGTAACAAAATAAATCTGGACCATTCATTTTTACTATTTTTAATCTAACCCATTCAAATTTGGGGAGTGTTATAGTAGTGTTTAGAGTACTCGTACACATGCATGGACATACACGGGATGCATGCCAATACATAGGGGGTATTTGATTGAATTAGAGTTTTAAATTCGACATGTGGGTAATCTAGACCATGTTCTTTCTATCCAACGATTGGAATGGACACATCATCTACCCATGTGGCATAATAGATTCCTTGTTACGTTTGGAAAAATAACAAACCCTTGTTCCAATAACATTTCCTCATATATATATGTATATATATAAGAAGAAAAAAAATAAAACCGTGACTGCGTAGATCGGCCAACGGTGTTCAACATATAATATTTTGAACATCATCTAATAAATATTTATCATATTTATTTCAATTATTCAATGCTGAAAAATAGTTTTTTTACTAGAAAATCAAAATAATAAAAATATACAACAACAACAACAACAAAGCCTTATTTCAACTAAATGGGGTCGGCTACATGGATTATTGTCCGCCAATCAGCTATGTTCGATGTCATACTTGAAGCAAGGCCTAAGCTATACATGTCATTCTTTACCACCTCCCCTAAGGTCATCTTAGGTCTGCCCCTAGCTCTTTTAAATCCTTCAATCTGAATCAAATCACTCCTCCCGCCTCAGTATGGGAGTATCTCTCCGTTGAACATGGCCATACCATCTCAAACAACTTTCTGTAGTTTATCATGTATCACGCTACTCCCAAATCAGTTCTAATATGATCATTCCTTACCTTATCCTTCCTAGTTTTGCCACACATCCATCTTAACATCCTCATCTCAGCTACACTAAGTTTATATATATGATGCTTCTTAACTGCCCAATATTCTACACCATACATTATAGCCGGTCGAATGACTGCCCTATAGAATTTGCTTTTAAGTTTTAAGGAAATATGCCGATCACACAACACTTCAGACACACTTCTCTACTTCATCCACCCTAATTTAATTCTTTGTTAAACATCATCGTCTACATCACTCTAGACGCCAGCCCCAAGCCCGGATAAAGGAGGGTTGGTACGTCAAGTCGACAGCCGGTACCCCCAAAAACCTAGCCAAACCCTTAACATGGATTCACAAATAAAAATAATCAACAAAAATTCGAAACTGTGAGCTTGTAAATCGGGCACACGTGTCTCACATATAAAAATATGATCATACACCACATAATGATAGTGTTTAAGTAAAAAATTAATTTTTGGACAAATTCTAAAGAGTGAAACCAACGATGAAATAATGTTATCCGCTCTCATACCAAGCTCCCTCGACAATCTCATGGGAAGATTTGTCAAAAACCCCAAGATAATGGAAGTCTTTGAAGAAAATGGCAAAAGAGAGCAAAAGGAGAGCTATTTGCAGCACAAAACAGGAAAATAAAACTTGGTATTTATAACAAGTTTGAATCATTTTGGTTCAAAACTGGTTGAGACTAGTCAAAACCAGTCGAGACCCAGTCTCGTACCCTGTTTCGTCTCAACCAGTCAAGAACTTCAATAAATTCAGATCTCATCAAGATTTTAATCCATGCAGGAAACAGAAGCCCAAGACTGAAGCATAGAGTCTCGAACACTTCCGCCCCATTCGTGGATCAAGCCGAAGAATCGCAGAACATAAATTTTGTCATTCAAAACACCGGTAGAAGCATATTTCCTTTCGACGTGCATATTGGGACCAGTTTCCCATTTGTTGAAACAAAGATTCGAAGAAATAGCGGACGAGGCAATATCGTTGACGGAACCGCTGAGGACATAGATGTAGGGGATGGTTTTAATGGAAGGGAATCTGGAAAATACTGTTGGCTTTCGTATTGTAATTGTTGGCAAAATGGGCAAAGTGGGCCAAGTTTGATGAGAGAGAGTGTCTGCCGGCCCCACAGGTGATGTGGCAGTGATATAGGTGATGTGGCAATGTTTCTGGTAATGTAGTAGTGTTTCTGGTGTGTTGACATATTCAAAAGAGTGAGAAAGAAGAGAGAGAAAATCAGAAGAGAGAAGGAGGAGAGAAACGTGGGTGGGACCCATGGGTGAGGTGGCTTGCCACCATGGCAGCCAGCCCCGCCGCCAAGGCCAGCAGGGCCATGCCACATGCCACAACTGAGGCCAGCAGCAGCAGCCAGCCCCACAGCCATGGCCAGCAGGGCTAAGCCAAGCATGGCCAGTAGTAGCAGCAGGCAGCATGCCCAGCCGCAAGCCACAGCAAGGCAAGCCGCAACCCTTGGCCGCCGCGCATGCTGGCTCGCATGGCATGGCTACCTCGCCCGCCCTCCCGCAAGCCTGTTGATGGTGTGCGCACCATCAGTTCGACAGATTTCCAGGAGAGTAAGCTCTCTGGAAATCTATCTCTGAGTATAAGTTATTGTTAAAGAAAAGTTACAGACGCCATTTTATTGTTTGTTCAGGGGCAGTTTGGTCCGATAAAAAAAGGGGATCCGAAAACAAGGGCCAAGATGGAGCCACGAAGTCAACATTCTGATGGATGGCCCAAATAAAGGCAGGTTATGGTGTTGTGCGGCGGTCGCGTCAGGGTTCTCCCGCAAGTGACGGTATTGGCTGGTTGCAATGCAATATAGTGAGCTGCGAACCACGAAGCTTAAGCCGTGATATGGTGGTGCACGTATACCTTGATGTGCAGCAATGGATCCAGATCCTACAGATCGAGTTAATCCCGATCTTCTCTGACGGGATCTGACAGATCCAATGGCCTTGGGTGCATCCCACCTCTTTGCACTTGATCTGACAGCCTCTTTTAAATATTCTCCTTGCAACATATCAGAACTCGACACCGAGCTCTGTCCTGTCCGCGGTGATTTGACTCAGTGTTGCGCAGGCATATGATGAAGTTCTAAAAGATGCTTTTTGAAATAACCCTTTTGGCTGAGATTTTTTTGGCCATAACTCGACCATCCGATGTCCAAATCGGATGGTTCAAGTTGCCCTCGACCTGATTTTGAATTCTTTATCTCTTGAGAGTGTTTAGGAATCGAGACTCTTGAGCAGAAAAATTGAAAAGAGGGAAAAACAAGGAAGAAGAGAGTGTTTTAGGGTTTTGAAGCTTTGAATGTCTAACTAACCTCTCCATTTTTTATTTATGGTGTTCTAAATGCTAATGAGAGGTTGATAGAATCTTTATTGTGCATCAATGGTGGTTGTGGGGTTGTGAGAGAGAGAATGATGCTTGTTTGTAAGGAGATGCTTAGAGAATCGAGTTCTGCTAAATGGTGGATGTTGTTGAAGCTTATTGAGAGCAGTGTGGAGCTCCAAAGATACTGCCAGCTACTTGGAAAAGTTGGTTGTGAGACTTTCTTAGCTCCCTTGTTGTTTATTGATTCAATGCTATGTATGCTAGAGTAGGTAGAAATCTCTGAATGCCTATCTAGTTTGGGAGTCCATTATATGCTAGACTAGGTGGTAAATTTTAATACCTAGCTAGTTTGGGTTTCATTGTAGGGCACTGCTATAAGCCCAAATCTACTATTTTGTATTGTGTTATGTGGGTGTTAGACACTGGCAATCATAGCCTGAACCCTGGCATTGTTATGCCCTTTCAGTTTTATGCTAGGAAAACACAAGGTTAATATCCTTGTCCTGTGAGGGACTAAAAGTTAAGTATTGAATAAATACAGAGCTCATTGGGCATTAGTCTGTAGACTAACCATCATACACTGTGGTGGTGAACCACGTAACCCTTCTGTGTTGTAGAATGCTTTATTTTTGTATCTTGTGAAGTGCGTGGAATGAACTGTAGGATGGGTGTGCAAATCTGGTAAACCTGACCACTGAGTGGTAGCAAGATAGATTTGCATACACTTGTGTATTTGCATTAGTTGTGTTCTTCACCAGCTCTGGGCAGTAGTGAAATACCAAGGTCAAGTTGGAAAAGGTTTTTACACTAATTCACCCCCCCCCCTCTCAGTGTCATCCAAGGTCCATCAAATACTTACTCTTAAAATACATAGCCAGTAAGAGATGGGGGCACATAAAACTTTGTGCATCGTAGAGCAAAGATTGAGCTAGCTAAAGTTGTTAAACTGGAAGAGCGGGGTTAGATCATTGGATGGTAGGATTTCTGCCCTAGATTATGAGGGAGAGATGCAAATGTAAGTGGCTTGGATTTCAAGGCAAATGGTAACTTCGCTCTCCACTAAGGGTAGAATCATCATATAAGTCTTTAGGTTCAAGTGATGTCCGCAACTAACAGAGTCCATTAGACAGAGTGGAGTTGAGTGCAACAACCTTCTCTGAATTAAAGAAGCTAAAAATGTAATTTGTAAACCATGAGGGGATGGGCTTGTAATTAGACCTAAGTACAGGGGAGGTTCAAGTAATTTACCCATTTTAACCCATAATTGGATCACTATAGGAAGCTCAGCAGAATCAATGCATTGATTGATGCACCAGTTAGGTGATGCATCAATAGATAGTCAATCAAAGGGAAATTTTCTGACTTTTTTCTTTTAATTATTTATTTTCTATTTGCTTTTTTGGGTCGAAGAACTCAGACAATTACAGATTGTTCTTTTTATGTATTTTATAAATTATAAACTGCTCATTTTGTCTCATAGACAGCATACTATTGTGCTTTCCTTGAAAATTGTAATAAATAAACTCCTTCCCTGAGTTTTAGGAAGAGAGGGGGGAGGAGGGAGAATATATAGGGGATTCCAGTCCTTTATTTCATTGAATACAGCAAGCTGTGAAATTGAGAAGAATAATGAAATCACTTGTGTCGTAATTTAGACAAGAAACAGGATCCTTCAAAAATATGAGTTATGACTTCACATACATCTGTTAACAAATGATCAAATACCATGAAATCAATATATTAAGAGATTATTCTTCAATTCAGAAAACAAAAAAATAAATAAATAAATTGTATACTACTGGATTAGTTACCTATTGGATAACTGTTACCACCAGAGAAGTACATGCTTACATACGATTATATGTACACAACTGAGAGAGAGAGAGAGAGAGAGAAATACAAGTATATTAAATCCAGCTCATCAAGATTCAAGATAAAGAACAGCATGGAATGTACCTCTGCAGTCAATGAAAGACCTATTTGCTCCATTCTGACATTCTCATGCAGATCTTCTAACTTCTTCTCATAGTGATCTACAACATCAACCTTCCGTCCAAACATCCCTAAGAAGCCATCACGCATGAACTTCCTTTGAGTAGGATTCTTTGATTTCAAGTTGACAATCCTTTTATACAACATCTTTCCATCCCTCTAGAAAAGGCATGAAAAGTAGTAAGATCTTAGAACTCAAAGAAAGCATGTGATTCAATCCAGAAATATAATCTATATGATTACATTCACATCATTCTAAAAAACTGTGTATGCAACCTTTACCCAAAAAAGAAAGGCATTGTTTTTGAAATAGGTAAAGGCCTTACCAAGAAAAAAATCACATTATCTTTCTAATAATTAAATGCCTGTCTCCTGGGTTGTCAGAATTATTTGTAATGTTAGTGACTACAACTGGTCAAAGGGGGTCTGAATTAGGATTTGATTTTAGAAGGAATCTTAGGGAATGGGAGTTATTAGAAGGCATTGCTGAACTGTCGGGCATTCCAGAGGAGGCTTTTTTGTAGATAATTAGCTGACAACTATCTGGAATTTGACCTCTTATGGTGCATTTTTCACCAAAATCAATTCTTTCAAACTTTAATTATTGCAACCATAATTCCAAATGACCTAGACCATGAAACATTTCTTTAAACATTTATATGTTTCAATGAAAAAAAAGGAAGCTACTTGTAACAGATATTTTTATATTAGTCTTTATCAAGGAATCAAGTATCGACACGATACGCACCGTATCGGCCGATACGTATCGGTATCGACACTAGTCTATACGATACACCTCGATTCGTCTCTCCATTTAAAAAAAAACAGAGCACTATCGGCTCGATACGCCTCGCTATGCTCGATACGCCTCGATACACTTTAAATATAGTTTTAAAAAATTAAAAAAAAAAAAAAAAAAAAAAACATAAAAACCAACCTGTATCAACTAGTATCGAACCATATCGGTTCGATACTGGTCGATACACCCTTTTAGTATCAAGCAGTATCAATTCTATTCAGAACAGCATCTTTTTCCAAAAGCCGACAACCATTTTAGCTTGAATAATCTTCTGCAACTTGATTTTCTTCCAAGAAAACCTTAGGGCTTTGATTCTTAGCCCTAAAACGACAAGGAAGGTTGCATCAAACTTGGTTTTTGTGAAGATTAGAGCACGAAATCATCTCTTCAAACTCCAAGGGCGGAAAACAGCAAAGGTAATGAGTTTCAAGTTTATTTTTTTTCAAAATAAATTGATTTTTGTGTTGTTTCTTCTCATGAATCAATAAACAATGGTCATATTTGATGAATGCATGCTACATACATGGATTTAAACATTGATTTGAGGTTTGATTTGAGAAATTTTTAAAGAACACAAGAAATTTTGAATTTTTTTTTTCCAAAAATTAATCATTTCCTCTTCTATTATTTATATAAGATGTATAGACCACTGATCTACCATCTTTGCTTCTCAGCTATAATTTTCGATTTTATTTTTTATTTTATGGTTTAAAAAATAGAAATATAATTTAGATAATATTATTTTTTTTTATTTCCTTTTCTTCCATCCTTGTTATTTCCTTTTCTGATTTTTTTTTTCTGTTTCTCTTAAACAGAATATCGCTAGGAACTTGTCTTAGTCTGTTTTTTTTTTTTTCCAAAGATCTTTGTTTCAACCCATATCTATTTCTCTATTTTTGTGTTCTGGAAGTTCTCTATTTATTATAAATTGTACGCTTTTTTTCTATGTAGATGAGGATGTCAAAACTGTTAGTCAATGAAAAAGATAGGGTTTATAAGGAGACCATCTTAAAATATAGTGTTTAAGGATATGAAAGTTAGAGCAAGAACTCTTGTAATGCATTCAGTGGAACTCTGCAGAAATGCAATGCTTGTGATAAGACTGTTTATGTAGAAATGAAAATAGAAGAGTGTATTTTTAATAATTTTCTCGTAAGAGTTTTATTCCATCTATCTCATTTTTCTGCAGTTGGTTTTATTGAGTTTTTATTCTCAAGTGGTTCAACTAGTAAACATGTTTAACATTTTATATTAACCCACGTCTAATTCTTAATGTTGTTAATTATAGATTTATTGTGTTTTTATGCTTTAAAAATGTGTTTTTATGCTTTAAAAATTTGTTCTGTATGATCCTTAATCATTTATGTGCATATCCTGCCCCATAATCATGTGTATCTATGATGGAAGAAACATTTCTTTCTCAATGTTGCTAATTATAGTGTTTTTATGCTTTAAAATTGTGTTTTGTATGTTCCTTAATCATTTTTGTGCGTATCTTTCCCTGTATCCATGTGTATCCGTGCGTCTCCACCGTATCCACTATACGATATGATACGATTCTTAATTTCAGCTGACCGATATGGTACCAATACACGATACTTGATTCCTTGGTCTTTATCCATAAAATGGGTCAAGTATTATGCTGAACACACCAAAATCATTTTATCAGATCTAATGTACTTTTTTAATCTAAGGAAGACCTCCTGTCACCTATTGCAAGTTGCAACTAAGAAATAGAGCGAAATCTTAGAAAAGGAAGAAAGGGGGAAAACTGATAAAGAAACAGAGTATAAATAGAAAGAACTTCTGAAAAAAAGGGGGCACTAAAATATGAATAGGAGGGATCCACCGAAAGAACCTCCCTTACCCTTATAAACATTATCTAGAAATCTCCAGCTCCACCAAAATATCAGGCCTCCTCTGATTAGTGCATCATGACAAGGTAAACACTACTGAGAGATTTCAAAAAAGGAGGTGGAGGTGGCGGTGGCTTATGTTCTCGCTATTGAAAATTGACTTAACAAATTGCAAAACAATGCTAAAGATTCAATATGCTTATCATTGTAAGGGGTTATAAGGGCATATATGCAATTTGCATAAAACTAGTTAAGACATAAAGGTCATGGGCCATATAAGAATATTGCACATAAGATGTAAGGGGTAGTTCCTTTTTCGAATGGTGAATCAGGCAACAAAAGGAAGGCAAAGGGAAGAAGGAGGAGGGGGGAGGGAGGGGGGGGAGAACTCAGTACGAAGAACCATAAAACAGGTACCCAAGCAATTTGCAACCATGCGCATATCAGATCACACACATACAGAGGGGGAGAGAGAGAGAGAGAAACGTCAGTTCTTCTTAAGTTCCTGTGAAATTCTGAATTCATTTGCAGCACAAAATCACATCAACATAAAGATTGAAACAATCACAGACAATTCTTTCAATCTGAGAAGAACTACGTGAATAGGGTAATAAAATTGCAATTATGAATATGCTACAAGCATTAAAAAAAAAAGCTTCCCCTAAACAATCCTTGCGCATTGTTATAACAAGATATCAAATTCCACTAAACTCAAATTGTCAAGTATATTCTTTCACAAAATAACTGACTTTACTATAAGAAATTTTCAAATACAAATTAAGAATTAGATTTGCCAAACATATATTTCACATCAAGTAATATGCAGAACATCATCCAAAACTATCATAGGTGTATGTAATAAACAGACATCATACGGAAAGATCATTGCCAAGTTTCATTGTATTAGAAGAATCTGATAAGCTTTGTAAGAAAATATGATTCTTGTCAAAGAGAAGATATCAAATATGAAAACCAATGACATGCTTACAATAAGCTTTTGAAGCTTGTTTGTTCGGTGAACCACCATATGTGATAGGTAGGTAGAAGTGTGGTACTCCGTGAAAAATTTCTCAACACTGTCACTGAAACTTTTGTCAGCAGATGAAGGGATACTACGAACTAAAAGGGTGAACTGATGCGGCTGAGGTTTGGAGGAATAAAAACAAGAAATCCTCTTTGAAGCGATATATTTATATTCCTGCAAACAAATAATATAAATTCAGCACCCAACTGAAGTTTTCAATTACATATGGCTATTTATAGAAGGATCCAACTAACTATAGATCAAAAGAAACATTTATACAGGAATTAAAGAATATATAAACATTCAAGCAGGAATAAGGAAATCAAATCCCACTGTTAACCATTCGATGCACTCCCACAGGAAAAGAACCCGAATTTCCCAGACGGCCATCTAGAAAGGAATATTCTAGGAAATCGGGTAGTTTTGCCACATGGCAGTTCAAATAGGGCAGCGGGCCGGGGGCTAAAATTTGGCTGACAGATCAAGCCTAAGGTCCCTTGCTCACATGTCATGTTTCAGCCAAAATAGGGTTGGCCATGTGGAAAACAAAGCATTGAGAATGTTTGCACAACCAAGAAGTTGCACGGGATATGACAGGTGAACGGACATACAGGGGAGGGAGGGTATATCATTGCATGCTTGAATTTGAGTCCGAAATTGGACATGTAGCATATTCCATAGTTCAAAATATCAACGAGATTTCACCAAAATCTTGGATGTTAGCGTTAGTGATATGCTGTGGGGGCTATGGGACCCACTTAGATTTAGTCGATTTGTTATTTTTAGTTATTTTCTATTTTCTGTAACTGGTATCGTGGTTTCTTAAGTTGTTACGTCTCCTTTCCTAGTTGAGTTATGTAATTAGTAAAGTTTCCTAATTACCATTGTTATTATCTTTCATTATTAATATAAATTAAGGATGGAGGACAAACACATATTCAGTTCTTCCTCTTCCTTGGAGAATCGATCCTCACTTCTTCTATTTTTCTATCTCTCTCTCTTTTGGTTTCACTGGTTCTGATTATTTCTTTATTGCAAATTGTTACATTGGAAATTTCAGGAATCCCGACTGAGCCGAGACAAGTTTAAAGGCGAATTAGATATAATAGTAATATAATTTTTTGGTCAAAATTTTGAACTATTTCATTTCAACCCGAAATACTGGTTCGACCAGGTCCAAAGTTTTACATAAAGACAAATTCTCGACAGGTTTTGGTCAAGACCAGTCTATTTTGTCTATTTCACTACAAATAAGGGGAAAATTGGGTTGGTTTTTTGCCACAACAGCTGTCCAAACTACTGGAACACATTGTTAGGAGTTACCACATCAGTGTCACACCATCATTTGTTGCATTTGGGTGGATATTTGAATACATTCAACAGGTGAAGGAATGAAACTTTTTCCAAAAATGAATTTTCATATGTCAGACACGTGAGTCCAATCTACCAGCCTCACAGTGTCGGATCTTTTCGTTTATATATATATATATATATATATATATATATTTATATATATATATATATATATATATATATATATATATATATATATTTTTTTTTTTTTTTTCTTTTTTTTTTTTTTCTTTTTTTTTTCTTTTTTTTTTTTTCTGGTGGCAATAATGATATTTCCGACAACAAAAAAAATTGAAAAATTTATGGTTAATATAAACAGGATGGGGCTTAATTTTATAAATTTTAAACACCATTGGCCAATATACAGCCTCACGTAATCGGAATCTATTCTCTGCCCATGGGAGTTGGGGCTTGGGTTTTTATTGACTTTATCTCATATGTACTTTGAAGTTGGAACTTATTTCACAATTAATCATTATTAAGTTTCTTCTTTTCCTAATACATAATCTCATTGTTTCATTTGGTTTTTTTGGTTTTCTAGTACTAAAAAAAATTTGTAGAATAGGAAAAAAAACACAAGGTATACAATAAGGTTCAGCATATACTACCAACTATAGGTGCAAATCTAAATTATCGCAATGTGTGATTATTCTTGCAATATAATGGTTTAAATATGTTTACATAAGCTAAATTAAGGTTTTCCTAAAGTATCTAGGCCCTCGAAATGGACAACCGAAACTTTCTGCCAAAATATGTAGTGTTTCGGCGAGATTTCTCCCATCTTAGTCGATATCTTGGATTTCGGTCTGGCCAAAATGAGACTGAGACCCGAGATTTTGAACTATGGCCTATTCAGGCCATTCCCTAGATATGCAAGTCGAAATTTCAATATTACCCTTCCACATGACAGATGCAGGTGGCCATCAAGAAGATTCCATTCTAAATAGATGTCAAGGAGAACCTTTTTCTTAAAACAAAATTATATAATAATTCACTTACGTAATAAAGAAAATAGCAGACAACTCCAGTGAAAGCATATACAGCAGTAAAATGTATCCACAACCTGTCACACAAAAATAGATGGTGAGAGCATGTTCACCATTATTTGTTTCTTTATTTATTCCCTAATTATAAAGATAAATTTTCTTACCTTAAAAGGAAGAGTGAACAGGGTAGAAAACGTTTATTTATTCTTAATCTATTTATTCACTAATAATAAATAAAGAGAAATTTTCTTACCTAAAAAGGAAGAATGAATAGAGTTAGACAAGAACAGAGGGAGACGAGAGGTAAATCATAGCAGAAGGCAACCAAGCCCCAAAAAAAAAAATCTCTCTCAAAACATCAAAGCGAAAGGGAAAAACCTAGAATACAAATCACCCCAAGTAAGCCATTACTTGGCCAACTTATCCACTAGAAAGTTCAGAGCTAACTGATATGTTCTTTTTTTTTTTGGTAAGTTAACTGATAATTGATATGTTCTTTTTAGAACTAGACATCAAAAAATAATGCTGGCGAAAATCTGAGAGTCCAAACACCAAAGTAAAGCCTCCTCAATGTAGTGCAAAAGCCTCCAAGGTCTTACTGAAGAAGAAAGTACCGCACAATGACAGTTTCCTCAAGTAATCAATCTCCCTGTTAAGGAAGTGAAGCTAAGGCCATGGCTCAATCCTAACTAGGGCTGCAACAGAGTCGGGTTGGGTCGGGTTTTTCAAAACCCTAACCCTAACCTTGGCTATTTAAACTTAACCCTAATCCAGCCCAACCCTATCAGGGTCAGAAAATGTACAACCCTAACCCTAACCCTGACAGGGTTGGATCTAACCCTAACCTACCCTGATTGACCCTGACAGGGCCGGGTTGGGCCGGGCCGGGTTAACCCTGATTAACATATATATATATATATATATAGGGTCGGGCTAGGCCAGGTAACCCTGCCAGGGTTGATCAAAATTTGAGCCCTAACTCAACCCTATCAGGGTTTGGGCCAGGTTCAACCCTACCAGGGTTCAGGGCGGGTTTGGGTTGTCAGGGTAAAACTTGCACCCCTAATCCTAACAGTCACAAATCCAACTGGATTTGAAACAATTTAAAGGACTGTATTGGGAATAGTCCCACATCTCTTAGAGACTAGAACCTTGAGTGCCTTATATATGTGAGAGTCCCTCCACTTACTAGTTCAAACTTTGAAATGAAAACTTAACATGGTATCAAAGCTTCAGGTTTATTCCGTATGGCCACCCAAAAGAAGGACCACATGCCACGTGTATTGCCACCCAAAAGAGGGGCAACATGTGTAGGGGAATGTTGGGAATAGTCCCACATCTCCTAGAGACTAGAACCTTGAGTGCCTTATATATGTGAGAGTCCTTCCACTTACTAGTTCGAACTTTTGAGATGGAAACTTAATAGACTGTAATAAACAAGCATAATCATCAGCATTGGATATGGCTTGCTCCTTCATTCTGGACCTTTGATTTGTATTTCTATCTTGGTCATATTGTAATATAGGCTAGATACATAGGATTTTATTTTGGGCTGGCCTTTATTTTTAGGTTTACTCATTGTAACGGGCTTAATTTTACACCCAAAAGTAGGGCCTAACGGGCTTAATTTTACACCCATTAGTAGTGGACCCCACTTTCTAGTTGATAAGGTTAGAGTGTTCTTTTAGTTTTAGTAGTTGATAACGTTTAGGTGTTTGAGTAAACTTAGAACTCCTTTATAGCATGCAGCTGAAAGCATAGTTGTCAAGGCGCCAAGGCGAAGCAAGGTGATGGAGGCCTGACTGGGCGCCTAGGTGACCAAGGCGCCCGCCTAGGCGACCAAGGCGCCCGATTTTCCAAGGCGACCCAAGGCAGCCTGGGCGCCTAGGCGGCGCCTAGGCAACGCCTTGACAACTATGGCTGAAAGGGAGACTAGTTGGTTGGGGTTTTTTTTTTTTTTTTTAAGTATTTAATTAGTGAGTTAGCAAGGGACTCTCAACAGCCTAAGCATGGAAGATTCATAGTTTTATATTTTCTTCTATTTATTTATTTTTTAGACAAGGTTTGATTCTTATAATGATTAATGGGTAAGTTTTAGTTTGACTTTAGAATTGAGGTTCTTGCCTCTCTCCCCTCTCTCTTCCTTCCCGACCCCCCACCCCATAGTTTCTATTTCTTCTCTCCTTATTCTCCTGCTTCTAAAGCACTATTCCGTGTTACTGTTCACAGGTATGGTTCACAGTCCTTGAATTGCCTCTTTTCTTCCCTTGTCTTCTGCTTCTCTCCTTAACCCACCACCGGCAGATATGTTGATCAGAGCCAAACCTGGTTGTAGACACCATGGATCCTACCCTCTTGACTGCTGTCCGTCAACAATTTCAAGCCATACAAGAGAATTTGCAAACCATGCATGTTCCCTTGCATGGTTTGCAAACCATGCAAGCAAACCTAGAAGAGACTCGACAACAAAGCAAGGAATAAGAGCAAATCGTTGATCACATCTTATTGTATGGAATCTTCCTTCGAGAAATTAATCTCACTCGTTGAGCAATGTAGAAACGATCCAGAAGACGAGTTAATCGATTATCTAATCAAAGATCAAGAGTCTCCTACGGAAGGTTATGTTGAAGAAGAGCAAATAACAATCAACCCTATAGATATCGAATGTGTGGAATTTGTTCCTCCACAACAAATCTTCGAGATCAAAATTTCGATGATCAATGATTATGTCCGGGTTGTTAGAGAGAAGCGTTGGATCGTCAGTTAAAAACATAGTTGATCCTGGATGCAGATCGTGCGATGAGGATTCTTCTGTTCTACAATACTCAAGGACAAGCATTTCTTTTAACTAGAGGGGAATAATGCAGGAGCACATCATCACCATTGGATATGGATTAATCCTTTATTTTGGACCTTTGATTTGTATTTTCCATCTTGGTTATATTGTTATAATATAGGCTAGATACGTAGGATTTAGTACTAGTTTGGGTGGGCTTTTATTTTTGGGTTTACTCATTGTAATGGCTTAATTATAGGGCCTAAAAGTGGAGGCCTAATAGAATTTGCGAAAATAGATATTTAAATAGTAGTGATTTCCACCTTCTAGTTGATAAAGTTAGTTACCAATAAGGTTAAGAGTGTTGTTTTAGTTTTAGTAGTTGATAAGGTTTAGTATTTGAGTACAGTCTACAAATGGAAATTCATAGTTTTATGTTTATTTGTTTATTTATTTATTTATTTATTCATTTATTTATTTACATATTTATTTATTTGTTTTTTATATATTTATTTATTTGTTTTTTAAATAAGGTTAAATTCTTATAAATATATGTAAGGCGATTCCAGCCACCCACGATTTCAATAATTGATAAGAGTTATTTGAATTAAGAATTGAGGTTGTTGCCTCTCTCCCTTAAACAATAATCAAAACTGATTTTATTTTCTCCCAAAGACCAGGGGGGAGGGGGGAAGGAGGAGGGGGAACCATGGCGTGAAAATCAGCGGTAGCAAATTAATTGTCATTACAAAGCTTCTCCACCATTTTTTAGCTAAAAGACTATAACTGTCAAATAAACTACTATTTCAAAATCACAGCATCCATATACTTCAGAGTTTGGAAAGACATAATGCTAAAAAAAAACTGTATGAGGACCAAAAAGGAACCTACCAAAACAAATGTCATTAATACATACCAAAGCCAAGGAACAAGAAAAAAAAATATCCCTATTAAAGTAAAAGCAAAGTGGAAGCCAAGTTACAGTAAACTCAGAAATATACTCTTTTCAAGCAAAAAAAAAAAAAAATAAGACCTAAATTATCCAAGAAGGGATGTCATTTAAAACATAACATATATATAAGACAAGTAGAAGGAATTACTTATCTCAGGATAAAGGAGAGGAGAAAGCCATAGAGAGAGAGAGAGAGAGAAAGGATGGACAGTAAAGGCGCATTTGATGATGCAGTTGCGCTAGCCTGGTTGGACCGATATGAATCAATTTGTAAGCCCAAGGCAAGGAGAACCGAACCTAAACTTGGCTTTCAGTTCCAGTAGGGGTAGTTAGGGTATTTAATCATTGGGGTATTTTTTGTAAAATCACATTTGTTAATATACGCTTGTTTTAGTTGTCGATGGGTATGGAGTTTGAGTTTGGTTCAAACTCTATTTCAATAGAATCTGATTAGGAGTTTTTCTGTTTTGCAAAATTATAGACCCCCCCCCCCAAAAAAAAAAAAAAAAAAATCAAGCAGATTGAATTGGTTGAATAAAGTTTTGAGTTTCATATGATTGTTGTTGTCGTGTCCCTGCAGGAACCAAGGGTTGGTTTGACAGGTGTGCACTTCTGCCTTCAAGTTTGACTTCTTGTTCTGGTTCTCCTCTTCTAGGTCTGATTTCTTCCTTAATCTTCAACTTATTATATTTATATCTTCTTCTTATACTTCTTTTCCTTTGTTCTCCTCTATCCCTTGGTTTTCTTCTTTGTTCTTCCCTTCCCCTGCTACCGGTGGTACGGCTGGGTTAAGAAGAATTCTGTTAGAACTCAGTTGAATCTTCACAGATCAGTCTGAAATTTGGAAGTTTATTTCCTTACTCAAGGTTGAAAGGCTGTCTGCTGCCCCTTTTGATTTTCAGATATTTATTATTAAGATATTACTTGGTTCCTGGGCCTATTGTTGTCTGGAATCAAGAGGTTCTGAGGTTAGGAATCTCGTCCAGCAATTTCAATATACCTGGGATTAACCTAGGTGAGATCACTCAGCTGTAAACATTTAGGATTTATCACTGGTTCCTATCATGCCACAAGGTAGGAGAAAAAAGTTTTATTAGGTAAGCTTTAGGACAGATTTTCAGTTATTTCTTTCAAAGGGCCTCCTTCCTAAATTCTGTTTTATTTTAGTCCCACTCTGATTTAGAACTTCAGAAAAAACCCCTCTAGATTAAATTGCCTCTTCATTCCAGATTCTGCTTAGTCTTCCAAAAGGGTCCCATTATTGACCTGAAGTTACAGTTTTGCCCCTATGTCCCAAATTTTCTAAAACAGATCCTGGTTGAGTGTGGACCCAGAGTTTGCAATTATCGAAGGTTCCATTGTAAACGGTGGACCGCATCATTTGGCTTCTTAAGCATCAACGTTGCCAGTAGTTTAGAATTTTCTGTTGTAGAATGTGGACCCCAGTGGCATCTCAGAAGTCTTTATCTATGCCCATTTCAATGATTGGCAAGGTTAGCATCAATACTAAATTATACTTACATTCATTTCTAAGTACTTAAGAAACTACAAGTCTCACCTCATTATTGCATCAGGCCAGTATAGCTAGATTTGGCTCTAGCTTTGTGACTACCTTCTCCACTGCATCTATCAGGTCTTGATTCAACACAGGTCTGTGCTTATATTGGTACTTGGGATTCAGATAATAGGCTGGAAATTATATAAACAAATTGTCAATCGTTATAAAGGATCTAAGTGGAAAGTAATTTAACTTAGGTAGATTAAAATAAACACTATGCATAAGTTGCCTCTCCGCAATCCTGTATGAACTGAAGTTAGTGTCTGCTACCACATGGTATGGTATTGCTGCCCACACGTTCTCTTTCATCATTTCCACTGCAGCATACAAGTGTGGCGACGTAGACTTCTTCTCTGAGTCAACCATCCTCAACAACTTTACCACTAACTCCAGTATCGTAACAACCTTCTTCAGGTCATGCCAGAACAGGTCACTAGATATGACTGCCTATGCTGCTCTACCCTGTCAAGAACTAGAATCCCAACAACCAAACCAATCCTCAGAAGCAAACATGGACTAAAGTCCAACCATCTTCACCTCAAAGCTCAAGGCAATGTAGATTGTAGCAAAGCAAGACCTCACCAAATCCCCACCACTATCTATAGGGTAAGGGTGTTAAACGGTGTGGTCTCAGTTTAACGGTTCGATTTGGTTTGGAATCGTGAGAACAGGGCAAAACTTAAATCAAACCATATATTAAACGGTTTCAAAATGCTTACCAAAACCAATTATTAATCAATTCAATTATTCGGTTTTTAAACGGTATCATGGGAAGGGGGGAGAGAGAGAGAGAGAGAGAGAGAGAGAGAGAGAGTTGGGAATGAGGGAGAGGGGAGAGAGGAATGAAGGAGAAAAAGCATTAATAATTTACTTTTTTCTGCCAGTAGTTATGAAAGTGGACTTATGATTTAGAGTCACTAGGCCATGTGAAAAGCATTAAAATAATTTCAATTAATTTCTACGAATAGATCTTTACCACTAAGGGATTAAAGGGGTATCAGTTTTAGGGTGTCATTATAGAAACCAGAATCGAACCGTTTAACATTATGGTTTCATTTTTTAAATCGGAATCAAACTGTTTAATTATCAGTTACATGGTTTCGGTTTAACAGACTGGTTTGATTTCGGTAAACGGTTCAAGTTCATTTTTAACACCCTTACTATAAGGTATGTCCATGGTTGTATACAAATGTGGTCAATTATCTTTCCCTCTCAACCACACTTTGTACCATGACCTCTTCCCCATGTCCTTTAGTATTAGGTTGATTCAGTGGGCTGCACAAGGAATCCAAAATAGGTGGTACCTGCTGTCGTTCATTAATCTTTCCCTAACCTTCTTGAAGTTGCTACCATTGTCCGTCACCAAGTGTACAATATTTTCTAGTCCCACCTCCTATACCCCCTCCTTTAGCAACTTGTAAATGTAATTTGCATCCTTCCTCTCCTTGAATGTATCCACTGATTTCAGGAACACGGTCCTGCCATCACAATAGACCATACAATTGAGGGTGGATTGTCTAGTGCTACTGGTACAATCATCAAACATCACAATCACACCATACTTTACCCACAATCTTTTCAGGCCCTCTATGTACTCCTCAAGTTCTTGTCTCTATCGGGACAAATAGGCATTCATAGCTAATATGCAGTGAGCCCCTCCTAGGCCAGCCTTCTCTACGATGTCTAGAATGTTCTGAGAGTGATAGTACAGTCCTCAGTGTCAGTAACTGGGATATTATGATAGAAGAACCACTAGGACACGGCGTCACACTACCCTTCCAGTCAGACCACATGTACTTCAGCTTCCCCTGTCTGGTATCCTGCGTCATGAAGATGGCAGGATCCTGATCAAGGATGTCATTGACATCCTGATTTGTTAGGCCTCTTCTTATAGTATGTGACCATTGGTAGGGCAACTCCATCTGCTTCTGCTTCTTCTCCCCTCATCTCTACCCTTGTGTATAACCACTAGCACCAGCTTGTCTAGAGGACCCAGCTCCTCCCCTAAACTTTATGCCTCTGTCCTGCTCCTAGCAATGTGCAACTCTGCTCGTTTCCTTACCCCATCATATCTCTCTCGAGTCTCGCCTCTGCCTGTACCCTTATCTCTACATCGACAGGCATATCCTCATCACTATCATATGCATCCTCTAGTGCTGGGTATCTCTCCATCATTGTCTCCTCAAATTCCTCCCCAGTGTTCTGTTTGTCCAACCTCCTCAAATATTCCTCCCTTTATGGAGGTAGCCATGGCCTTCCGTACCTCATCAGGGACCCTAGAGCATTCCACCACATCATTGTACCCATCAGCCATATGCCACTTCAGTCTTTGTGGCCAGACCTCCCAAGATTGTCTTCCCACAATATTTACATTGGGGCTTTATTTTGTCATTACTAATGGTTATCCCATGCCTCCATGCCAAGTCTCCTCCTAGCACTTATCAACAAACGTGCAACTTTCATACTTTATTGCAACAAAATGCACACTATTAAATTTTCTACAGCAAGTAAGACTTCTAAAACAACAATAACACTATTTCATGATTTTTTTTTTTTTCTCAAGTATTATATTTTCTGAATTACACAATTTTTTATTTTAGGAAAAAGAATAAATTATAATTAAGGTACAACACATTAAAATCACTATCAGTTGAAAACGCATCAACTTAAAATAAAATAAAAATTGACAATAAATTTCAACTCCGTGAATTCGTAGATCGGCCAACATTGTCTAACATTTAAAAGAACGAAGGCCAACCAACATATCACAAACCTATTTTTTTCAAAAATTAGTTTCAAGAAAATAAAATTTTCAAACAACAAAATTTTAAAAATAATTTCTACATAGAAAATTAAATCTGACTCTGTGAAGTCATAGATGAGCCTATAGGGTCTTACATTTAAAAAACGAAATGCAACCAATATATATTTACCCTATTTTTATGCAAAAAAAAAAAATAATTTCGTTGAAAAAGGGTTTACCTTCAAATTTCAATCTTGAGTCCTTGACTCAAATCCAGCAAATTATTGATGTAAATGCATTTTACTACTCTACAATGCCTTGATACAGCCAAATATTGAAGCAATTTGACCAAAAACCTGGAATTCTAGGAGTTCCCAAACCCAAAGACATAATAGAGCGTTCGGGTAAAATTTCAATTGAAATATATGAAATCTACAGTATCGTTTCACCAAAATGACCGAAACCTTTCCATCCTTTCGGCATTTCAACCAAAATTTCAGTTTTTATAGTGTATTACTGCTGAGTCGACTATGGTTTTGTTTCGAGTCATTCAAAACCAAAACATACCAGCAAAATTTAGATATTTCAACCAAAATTTCGAACCTCGGCAGTACCCAATGGTGTCTCCCAAGAGACGTCTTGCATTTCCTAAAAACTGTCATTTTTTATGGTAAAGGCCACATTGATGCAGATTAAGCTGGCCTATGACAGACTTCGGTTGCATTAGAATATTGTCCCTCTGTTGATGGTGACCTATACAGATTGGCGGATTAACAAGCAATCGATGTGGATAGGACTCAATGCATAAGTCAAATTCATACGCAAGGCTCATGATGTTTGTGAGTCCTTGAAGCTGACAATGCTACATAAATAGTTGTATTTTGACCTCAATACCAGTAAGAAAATAGTGTGACAACTGAGAACCAGGCTTCCACCAATACCACACACCACCCAGTGCAGCATGACAGAAGTCACATAGCTAAGCACATAAAAGTTGACACACAAATTCCATATGGGAAGACTGAATTAACAGCTCATCAACTTCTTAGAAAAAGGCATAACCAGTTCACATTTCATGGTATCAGGCTATCAGCAAAAACTAAGCATGTTTACTAGAACAGGGGTAAATAATAATGTCATTCCAGATCAGTCAGCTGAACCTGCTGACTATGACCAGATGAGCCTCAGTTGTTCGGAAAAAGTGATCCAAACAAGAATTGGACGATCATTTTGTAACTAGCTTGTGGTACATACGAACCAACTGGAGGAGTGTTGGGAATATTGTAACACAGTAATGGTACTTACGTCATATTTCATACCTAGTTCATTCTTGTCCTTTGTAAGGTAAGACCATATAGGAGTATCTTGTCAATCCCCATGATATCTAAGTGGAATAAGCATGAAAGGCTCACCAATGAGCTACCTACACTCTTTGCTCCATGTTATAAAAACAAGAGTTAGCATAATTTGGTAAGGCTACTAGCGTCATACTTCTTTTTTCATTATTTTTATATCATTTCTGACATTATATAGAGGTAAAACTGGCAAGCCCCATTAAATTACAAGCAGAACGAGTGTACAGCCAACCCCTACATTAAAATTTAAATCATCTCCAACTGGTGAACAGAACACGAACTGGCAAAGTTAAAGGATAGATTGAAAAAAGTTCAATATATGAAATAGAATGCATCAGAACCTATAAGACTCAACAGCATATAATAGTCTTCAAGATTGACAAACACTAAAGTAAGGGGTAAATAACCATGACATGAGAGTTCAGAGTTGAGACAATGTATATGTCACAATTTCAATTCTGGATTTAGCTTCATACTACACATTAATGAACATCATCCAGAACAAGACCTTTCAGAAATGACATTAGGATCAAGGGTTGCTGGTAGTCACCTTTTTGAACCGTTATCTACATTTGAAATGCTGAAGATGTCCAGAGATTTCTTTGGCAAGTCAGAAAAATCAATAACACTTAGCTGATTACCCAAATAATTCACGGGAAGAAGAATGAAGATCCCAACAATCCCAGCAAAAGAAAATATTCTCAAACTGCATAAAAGTACAATAAAAGCTTGTCATCAGAAGCTAGATATGAAAAGGAAAAAAAAAAAAAACCAACTACCCTGACTTCATATTGTGCTTTTTCCAAAAAATAAAATCACTTACCAAATTCAGTTGCTTATATTGTGGAAACAATAAGTAAAAAAAAGAGTATGCATATGAAATTACGATATCTTACCAGATACCACTTAGAGGACAATACAGATCCACAGATAAGCATTGGGAGAAAAGAAGGGGAAGGTGAGGGGAAGAACTCCAATACAAATGGTAGATGCAAATTAAAGCAAGTTATACTGAAGATCAATCACATCAACTTTCCACAAATCCAAACTTTCTGAGTTTCGATACAAAACAACAGTGGCATAAAACTGATTCCTGCTGATATACATTATTGATGCCCCTTACCTAACAACTCGAGCTTTTAGGATAAGAGGTCCTAACATGGTATAAGATTATGGACATCATGTCAATCCTTGGGAAGTGCAATGGGATTCCCCGACACTTTATCCCCTCGGTGCCAAGCGAGTGTGTTTCCACATGAGTACATGCCATGTGCACGGCCATGGACCCATGAGTGTACATGATGCAGTGGTAGGCCCACAAGGGGAGATGGATATGTCTGAAAACCTTTGTAGGATTTTATTTTATTTGCGACTGTGACAAAACAAACAATTACCCAGAACCAAGAGAGGGGGGAAACCAAGAGACAGAAAAAGGGAGATAAGTGTCGACTTCAGCCGAGAATGGCTGAGTCAAACTTAAGGATGTAAATAGATAGCCAAAAATCCAAATTCGATTCGAATCCGCATCCATTTAAAGGAATCCGAATCCGAAGAATCGGATTCGGATGCGAATTTGGATAGATAAGATCGGAAGTGGAGCTTGATTCGGATATCACTTAAAAGATGCGAATATAATCTGCTCCGATCCGTTTATATATAGTTACTTTATTAAAATAATTAACCATCATTTTGTTCGTTGCATTAAGGAAAGGGAATGGGACATGGGAACGGTGGGGATAATCAAGAGGGATGGGAGTGGAGGACAGGCTGGACAGTGGACAGCTTTTATATGTTATTTTATTTTATTTCAATTTTATACCATTTGTGCTTGCTGTGTATGGATTTTGGAGGAAAATTCCTTGAAGACGCTGGAACCAGACCAAGGAGTGTTCAACTTGGTTATTTCTCTGCAACTTCTTGGATGGCAACAGCTATGGTTTACTAAGAGTGAAAGATGGGAGGAAGGAATGGCCAAGAAAGGAATAGATTCCATTGAGCCAGAAACTTCAGAAGCTTGACAGCCATCAATCAAAGTTTTCTATTTATTAAGGTTTATCGGGAAAATGCACAGTGGAAGATTCATTATAGGGTTTTTTTCCCTAGACACCCGGCGATTTTTCAAATGCAGGGAGAAGCAGCAGAAGGGAAGCATCATTTTGGGGTTTTTTTTTCCCTAAGCACTCAGCCGAAAATGCATGGAGCAGCAGCAGAAGGGAAGCCTCATTTTAGGGTTTTTTTTTTTACCCTTAAGCACCCAACCGAAAATGAATGGAGGAGCAGCAGAAGGGAAGCATCATTTTGGGAGTGCCCAGCCGATTTCTCAAATGCATGGAGCAGCAGCAGAACGGAAGCAGAGGGTACTTGTCGAGGGGCGAAAATGAAGGCAATGGTGTTGTTTCCTTCTTCTGGAAAGTGTTATTATTATCATTATTATTTTTTATCCTTCTCCGTCTCCGATAGCTTCGTTTCTTCTTCTATTCCTCGGTTTCCTTACGAAATAAGTAACAATAAAGTTCTTAGTTGTGCGATTTCCCCTTTCCCTTCTTTATTTGCTTATTGCTTGTTTCACCACTGAAATAGATTTAATGTTCTCTTTTAGGATGATGTTCTG
The DNA here is from genome assembly GCA_028583415.1 of Protea cynaroides. Classification (NCBI taxonomy): domain Eukaryota; kingdom Viridiplantae; phylum Streptophyta; class Magnoliopsida; order Proteales; family Proteaceae; genus Protea; species Protea cynaroides. The sequence continues at coordinate 59,912,904 of CM053268.1, read as the reverse complement.
CATTTCAGCACAGAACTCGAAACTCGAATTTGAAATCAAATTGGTTTTTTTAACCGGCGGATTTCAGATCGGATTCGGATAGGGTATTTGGTAAATGGATTTGAATTCAGATAGTGGTGCATCCGATTCGAATTTGATTCATTTACATCTCTAGTCAAACTTAATAATCATCTCCTCTTTGTAACTACTATTTATAGATGTAAAAAGTAGTAGAGAGATAAACCTAGGACTCCATATAATGAGGAGTCCTAGTTACAAAAGTAGATAGGGATTCCACATGTCAACATGACAAGGAATCCCACAACTAAAAGGATAAACGAAGTCCAGTCCTACTATAACAAGGAGAAGGGAACTCCATAAGATAAGGTAGAGTTCCAGTTACAATCAAACATAAGAGGATAAAGTATTTAAGGACAATGACTCCACCACAAGAAGGTGAGTCAGCAGGCCAGCTGGATGGCACTCAAGGATTACATCCATCTATTAATCTCGAGAGAATGGGAATGGCTTTGACGATCAGGCCCATTCCTTTACAATAATATTGTTAAAACCCCCCCTCAAGTTGGAGTATATAGGTCAACCATGTCCAGCTTCGAACACATATGAACTGCAACACCGACCTTCAATATATGGCTGGAGATGCCGGGGAGCATAGAGAGAACTTCTAGTAGTAATCACAAACAATAATCAGCATAGGTTCTTCCCAGGTAAAGCAGGTCATAGTAGTAGTAGACATGTTACTGGAAACCCTATAATTCAGAATCACATGCAGGGTTGCAACTGGTAGTAGGCTCTTCCACGAGCAAAGAGGTAATAGACTCCAACATTAGCAAAAAAAAAAAAAAAGTAATAGTAGTAGGCTTCAGCACGAGCTAACAAACATTAACAATAACAGATAGTAGAGGTTGCATCATGTGCAACTGATAGTAGAGGTTGCATTATGAACTAATAATAGAGGTTCCATCACTTGCAACTGGTAGAGAGATTCCATCAGGTGCAACTAGTAGTAGCGACTGCATCACATGCAACTAGTAAAGGCTACATCACGTGCAACTGGTAATAGAGGTTGCATCACTTGCAACTGGTAGTAGAGGGTGCATAATATACAACTATAGTCATGGTTTAAAATCTCGGCGAGATCTTGCCGAGATTTCGAATTTCTCGACTTTCTCAAAGTGGTCAAGACGAGTTAGACCATGAAACTGGGTCTTGACTCGTCTCGACCAGTTCTCGACCTAGTCTTGACTGGTTTCGACCAGTCTTGAACAGTTTGGACCCTTTTTTTTTCTAAAGTCACTTATAAAAAGACAGTCTCGATCGCAATGACAGTCATATTGCCTCCTTTTCCTCTTTTTTACATCAAACCTTCAAATCTTCCATCCAAACCTTCAAATCATGGGGTTTTTGAAAAATCTTTCCACGACATTGTCAAGGGAGTTTGGTACGAGAGCGGAAATTGTTCGTTCATCCTCAGTTCTACTATTTAAGGTAAGAATTTTTTGCAAAAATTAAATTTTTCCATAAACATGATCATGACATGGTAAATGATGTTGAAAATTGAAATATTTATATGTGTAACATTGGGTCTTCTTTGATCTTCTACTAGTGTACCATTATGTAGAATCACCAATATTACTCTAAGTTTACATTTGAACTTTAGCCCAACGCTGCCAAACATGGGTGTAAACTCAAACAACCACCATGTGAGATTATTTTTACAATTTTATGGTTTAAATGTGTTTCAATGTGAGCTTAAAATGGTCATTTTAGGGCTGAAACCCACTTTTTAAGCTTTCACGACTTTTTTACAGAGTATCGCCGAGATCTCGGAAATCTCGGTTTCTTAGAGGGTCAAAACACCCTCGAGACTAGAGATTTTGAACCTTGACTGTAGTAGAGTTTGCAACACAAGCATAGTAAACTGTAGTAGACTCTACCATGAGCAAAAAGGTAAGCTCCATCACGAGCAAACAAGTAGTAGGCGGTAATAGATTCAAGCATCACAAGCAATGTAGTAGGCTAGGCGCTCTTCAATAAGAAGACACGAACTTGAGCAGATATATATACCTTCTTCCTCTCACGTGGAACATTATACGTGGACAAATTATGGCGGGAGACGTCAAACTATAGGATATAGAGTAAAATATCAATAGGAACAAGAAATATGGTGAAGTCTTAGTGTGACTAGAATTAGGGTAATGACGCAAGTGTATTTTTGATGTTAATTGAAAAGTTAAAGATCCTGTCAGCAAATGTAGACCAAAAATGGCAAGCAAGTAATTAAAGATAACTAGGATAAGTCATCATGGTGGAGATGAGAGATACTAGGAAATCCTAGTTGAGGTAGAATTCCTTGATTCTGAAGCAGTAAGGCAGTAACAATAGCAAATATTGAAAAAGCAAAAAAGTATCACCAGATGGTAGAGATCTTGCAGCAGTATGGGGAAGATAAGACCAGTCCTTAGATGTAAGCCACAGCAGATCTGATCTGATGGCTGCAGTGTAATGTTGATGGTAGCAGCAGATCGGTAGCAGTCAGATCTGATTTCAGATTTGAAGGTGTTGATAACAGGCAGAATAGAACCAGTGTAATAGATCAGATCTAGATCTATATTGCAGGTGGCAGCAGATCAGATCAATAGTGGTAGAGGTAAAGCATATTGGATCAGATCTATTCTGAGCAGATCTGATCAATCTCGACAGCAGCAGTAGTGAAGTCTATATGGACAGTAGATCAGTAGTAGAGGTAGATATTTCAGCAGTGGCATCGTAGTGGATCTAGATCAATGATTGATCAATAGATCAGAGTAGTAATGGCTTGCGGCAGCAAGGAACAGCGACAGTACATCGGCAATAAAAGGAAAGTCTTGCAGCAGAGTTTAAAATTGAGGCATCTTAAACTGGATCTAAATCATAGCAGAGGACAGCACAGGTTGCTGCAACCAGGAAGTAGATGATCTCTTAGAAGCATATCAAAACCAGAAATTAAAAGAGACTAATCGGATTGATAGGCTCTGATACCATGTGACAAAAAACAAACAATAAACCAGAAGAAAGAGAGGGAGAAACCCGAGAGAAGAAGAATGGGAGAGAGGTGTCAACTTCAGCCGAGAATGGCTGAGTCAAACATAATAATCCTCCACCTTGTAACTACTATTTATAGATGTAAGGTAGTAGAGAGATAGACCAAGGACTCCATATAATAATGAGTCCTAGTTACAAAAGATAGGGATTCCACATGTCAATATGACAAGGAATCCCATAACTAAAAGGATAAAAAAAATTTTAAATAGAAGTACAGTCCTACTATAATAAGGACAGTCCTTCTCTAACTAGGAGAAGGGAACTCCACAAGATAAGGTGGAGTCCCAGTTACAATCAAACATAAGGGGATAAAGTATTAAAGCAATGACTCCACCAAAAGAAGGTGAGTCAGCAAGCCAGCTTGATGGCACTAATCCCGAGAGGGATTAGCTCCATCTATTAATCTCGAGAATGGGAATGGGCCTTGGTGATCAGGCCCATTCTTTTACAGTAACATTGTTAACTGCAACAATATCTTAATCTTTTATTTTGGGAGATTTGAATAGGATTTATTTATTTCTATGTTTATCAGTTGTTAGCTAGCTATTAGAGTTCATTTAGATTTGATTTTATTCCCAGCAGAGTCTTAGATTAGGACTTTGATTTGTTTCCAGTCATAGAGTTCTAGTTTTAGTAGGTGGCTATTTTATTTCAGTTGGTTTATTTCATGTTTTCCTTTAAATATGATGAACAGAATTGAATAGAATGGAATATTGAAAAGTTCGATTTGGTGCTTGCGGACTGAACCTGCATATTCATATTCTCTCTCTTCCCCTCTCCCTCTTCCCCTCTTCCCTGAGAACTAAGCCTCCTTTCAGTAAGCGTTTCTCACTCTTACTCTTATTCTTCTCCTTCTTTATTATTTCTCTAGCTTTATTCAACTAGCTTTCCTGCTACTGGTTTCTTAGCAGACTGCAAAGAATCTGCTTGATCTCACTCATTATTTGTAGGTTTGATCTCAAATTTTGTGCGAAGGTCACTCAGCCCCAGGGCATACGTTTAAATCTCGGCAAGATCTGACCAAGATTTTGGTACTCTCGAAAATCTCTACTTGGTCGAGACAAGATCTGGTACGAAACCAAGTTTCGACCAAATCTCGGTCAAAACTTCCATGGTTTCGACTAACCCAGTGGTTCTCAGTCCAACTTGATGGTTTCAGTTGGACCAAGAACCTAAAGGGTATATAAAAGACCATATCTCAATGGTCTCGATCAAAATTTCAACCGAGACACATCCTTTCTCTCCTATTTCTCTCCTTTGAAGGAAAATACCACCAAATAGGTGGCTTTTTGCCAATTCATCACTCCACATTGCTGGGGAAGCTATCTAGGAGTGCAGGGAGCTTGCTAGAAGTGGGGAGATCATTGCTACATCACTGATTCAACTGTTTAAGGTAAAAAAAAAACATTCCCAAAACAACAAGATCAATACTTGGTAGTTGGGCATCAAATGTTTATATGTTAGATACGTGAACCTGATCTATAATTGTATGGTCTACTTATTGGGATGTTTGACAATTAAGTGCTATTATGTTTCTTCTTCTCCTAATGCATAATTTTATTGTCTCATTTCGCCATTTTTATCTTCTACTAGGGTAATAATGTGTAGAGTAGCCAATATTACCTTAGGTTTACAACAAGGTTCAGTGTATATTGTCAAACATGGGTATAAACCCAAACAACCACAATGTGTAATTATTTTTGCAATTTTATGGTTTAAATGTGTTTATCTATGCTAAAAGAGGGCTTCCCTGGATTATCAGGCCCTAAAATGTCCATTCGAGCCTTGAGAAACTTTTTTAGCTTTCATTGGAAAAATACACAGTTTCGGCGAGATCTCGGCCGAAATCTCAGAAATCTTGGTTTTCGACAAGGTCGAGACAGGGTCGAGAACCGAGATTTCGAACAATGGCCCTATGTGATCTGGTCCCTGGAAGCTTTATCCCAATAATCCCTTCCCCAGCAAGGTTCGAAGACCTACAAACAGGTCTGATTCCTTCCTAACGCTCCCCTTGCTTTCAGATATTTTATTATCAACCCTTGTTGGCTATATCGAACTCTCTTTGGGTGGTTTCCATAGGTTCTTGGGTGAATTACTAATCCCTAAAATTTCAAGTTGAACAGTAACCGTCTGAGTGAGTTCGATCGAACTTTATTAAACCTGTTCTATCGTAACGGCTGCTCTTTGAAGGTAGAAGATGAGTCTTTCTTTCAATTCTACTTAAGTCCCCCACTCCAATATGTATCACTAAAGTTTTATTCCCATCTTTCCCAAAATACCCTTTAAACTTTATTAGAATTCTGTTTTATCCTCCTATTTTGTCTTCAAAGATTACCCTCAGCTTTTTAAAGGGGATGCCTATTCCATCTTATTATATATGAGTAACCTTATGGTCCTATATTGTACTTAAAAATTACATATCTGCCATCACATATACTGTACTAAAAAACTACAGATCTGCCATCACAATTTTATCAGTGGGTTATGTAAGCTTGGGTGGGCCCATATCAGATCCAATAGGATTTTTTCAACCAGGCCTGCATGTGGGGGGTTGAGGGGGGTGTTGATATACATTGATGTTTCCCTTAGAACTACCTTAGAACTCGAGCTTTTAGGACAAGTGGTTCTAAGTTCTAACATATCCCCCACCCCTAATGCCCCAAAAAAAAAAGTTGTTTAGGAATTTTCTGTTTATACAGTTCATCATCATCTCTTCAGATTGACCCCATTGACCAGTTAAACCCATTTCACTCCAAAGTCATGTCCTGTGCCCCTGGATTGAGGAGACAAGGACACTCCCGCTTTCTTAGTACAAACCAAATTAGTTATATCTCTTTATTCTACCCAATGGACTGAAGCTAAAACTTCCTCCAGTCTAACCAGGGTCCACGAAAATCAATAAAAATAAAGAACTAAATCAAATCAAAACTCTTCTCTGTCTCTTTTTTTTTTTCCTCTCTCTCTCTCTCTCTCTCTCTCTCTCTCTCTCTCTCTTAGTTAAAAAATCAACTCCTTTTATGGAATTTGTGTTATGATTCTGAGGTGAAAGGAAGTGATATGTGTCTAGAACTCAATTTGGTTTTTTGTGTATTTTGGTGAATAATCTTATCTACAATCAATCTGATGCTGTGTATTCTTATACAAGGTTCAGCTAGTGGTGAATGCAGAAAGCAGTAGCTACTGATTTCTTGTTCGAGGGAAGTACACTACTTTGGGCTGAAGTTTGCATTTCTAGTTGGTTTTTCTGCGGGTGTAAGTGTGTGACTCCCAAGTTTATGTGCCAATTTGATGTTTAGTAACTGTTCATGGTACTTCATGTGTTGAACTTTTGGGTACTGGTCTCAGCCAATTGCTTGAAGCTGTTACATTTGGAGTTACTGGATAATGTAGCACAGTATATACTTCCTATCATTAATAAGTCATAACTATGATAAATTACAAATATGAAAATAACATTAGGTGTTATTACTGTAAGGGAAAATTACACTGCAGGAACTACATTTCTGAAAATTAACACCTGAGGACACATTTTTCACAAATTATCATTCTTGTTGAAAGCTAAGGATGAGAGACTCCCGTTTCTTTTTTTTTCCTTCATTCCTTCTTCTTCTCTTCTATTTCTCATAAACAGTAAACCTACATCTCACAAAATAAATCTACCTCCCTCTCTTCATAAAGTAGAGTTTTCTTCATTATTTTCTATTCTATTATATTTAGGGCCTTTCTTTTTCATTTTTCTTTTTTGATAAAAAAGTGTCCTGTTGCTTTTGAAATTTAACTTTCAACTCATCTCATTGTCATTTCTTTTTCACTCAAAACGTATTAAGTAAATGCACCATAACTGCTTGAATAAAATATCACCAACAGATATTGAAGCACCATCTCATCAAAATGTGCATGTGAGTAACAGAGTGTTCTAAACTTGGTAGATCCAAGGCTCTCTTTGGTTTGTATTATATAATGTATTATATAATATATTATAAAATTTATGATTGTTTGGTATGATTTATAATGTCTATTTATAATTAAAATAAATCGATATAATTCATTATCTACAAATAGGTGAGTAGCTGTTTATCATTATTAGAATAATCTATTAGGTGATTGTTTATATTTCTCATTATATAATGTATTATGTTTAGTGGTACCAAACGGTCATTATTTATTACTCATAATCTATTATCATAATTGATTTGTCACAAATAGCTCATAATACATTATATAATACAAACCAAAGAGAGCCCAAGCCAAGAAATTTCAGTCACATTCAATCTATGATCTGTTGGCAACATAAATGATATTCAAGACCTAGTTTCTTTGGAAGTATCTAAGTTACCTGAAGACGATGATACGCATCAGAACAACTGCATCCAGTCCTGATGTTGACAAGAGCTCTTCTTCGGAAGGTTGCCATGCCCTTCTCACCCATCCAGGAGAAGGCAACAACCTCTCTAAGTTAAAATGATCACCAAGGTGAGATTTTTTTTCAGCTATCAAGCGTGGGGCATAAACATGGATGTTTTCTGGTTGCTTCCTCAGGATAGAATATAATGTAAAAAATAAAATACAAATGCCTAGATTTATTCCCACGGAAGTTAAAAGAGCGGCAACAAGCATTACTTTTACAGAGCAAACCCAAAAGCTTTGATGAAGATAACCCTATGAACTCCTTGGCAAACGTTATCTCAGCTGCAGAACAAGAATTACAGGGTTCTAAAACTCAATTCAAATAAAGAAACACCTGCACAGAAGAATGTAAGATCATAAGCACTCAAAATCACAACAATAATATAAAACATATCAAATATTATATGTAAAGTGGCTCAGTAGGTTACAGTAAAGAACTTCCAACTTCTAAAAAATTATACACTTAACAGCTTTCTGCATAAAAATAAAAAAATAAAAACCAATATAGAACAAGAGTAACAGATTTATGGTCCCATATCAGTATTACATCAAAAAGACTCTCTCTATACATGGGCCTAGAACAACAGCTCATATGAAACATAAACACAGAGGTAATACATCTCGGTCTCTGCCTACAGACTGCCCCAGACTTCTCTTCAGGCGCTCCAGTTCTAATATTTAATTTGGTGGCAGAGCATGATTATGTTTCTTGTTGTAAAATTAATCTTTCTTTGTGAAAGTTATTTGTTTAACTCTTTCTAATTCTTTTTCTCCTTTTCTTCCCTCTTTGACCTAGGCCATAGTTATCCCCTTAATCAGCCAGTTACAATGCACTAGAACCATTCCCGATTGCCAGGAAATTTATTCCATAAAACTAGACTCCATGAAACTCTTAATTACACCTTATCAACCACGCAGCACTTGCCACAGATTGCATCTGACTACTCCCACTACTGCCACAACTCCCATTATCACTGAGCTCACCAAATCTATCTTCCTCTGTAGAACTCAAAGCTGGACCCACTATCCATGACAATGCTGCTCAAAACCATTTGTCTATAGCATTAATAATCTAACAATTCCCTCATTTGTTATTTGGTTTTAACCCTCGCTGTCACCAGATGATGTAGAACAGGAACTCTACAGTCTCAATTTGAATTTCTGAATTACATGACAATTATGACCATAAATATGGGGTGGACCAAATAAACAAAGGAATGAGATGTAGAGAGCAAACTTGGGTCTTCAGATTAAAAGAAGAAGTTAATGAAATGTGGCTACATTTTCACTAGATTCCTAAGACTAGGTACACAATGTAACTAGGAGAGAATTGTCGTGTCACTTCCCTTGTGGTGCAGCTACACTGGTAATGTGGAATCTTGACCAACATTTCTTCAATAAATAAACCGATCAAGCAGAATTCAAAGTCAAGCAGCAATAAAACCATGATGGGGGGAATGAAACCTTCAGGATGGATCTGGAAAAGTGACCTTTGGCTACGTCCATGACTTCCTTCCCTTCGCATAGCTCAGGGTTCCAAACCTTTTTTGGTTCCAGAATGAATTCACGTGGCCACAGTGAATCCAATCCACCAGCCCTCCTTGCTTTTGCCCAGGACGCCCCTAAACATTCATTGATTAAGGGCCCCAGGAGGATACTTCAGAAAGAAAGCCAACTGGTTTAGCTGGTCTGGTTGTCCACCTGGGGGTGGCTAAGCTGACCCCGGTTCAATCTTGCCAATTCCACCTAGGCATGGCTCAATAGAAGAGTAAGGTAAAGTGTTCTAAGAAAATTGATAGATTTAGTTGGTCTAGTTGTCCCCTTGGGGGTGGTGGTTGGGGGGTTGGGAGAGAAGAGGGGGGGGGGATCAATAGAAGGGTAGGGTAAATGTTCTAAGAATATTGATAGATATTGTCCCAACCAAATTGTGTAACAATCTTGAACAAACCTTGAACAATCTTTGAGAAATCTTAAATAAAGGGTGAGGCCTGGTTCAATCTTGCTGATTCTATAGAAGGGTAGGGTAAGTGTTCTAAGAATATTGATAGATATTGTCCCAACCAAATTGTGTAACAATCTTGAACAAACCTTGAACAATCTTTGAGAAATCTTAAATAAAGGGTGAGAAGAGCTACAAACTGATCATGCCAACAGATCAAGACCATCAAAAAAATGTCTGAACAGTAGACAATCAATCCCAAAAATAGAATCCAAAACTAAAATTCAATAAAAACTCATGTAACCAGGTATCAGATACAATAACACTACCCAGAATGTAAGAAGTTGGAAAAGAACTCAGAAATTTTGGTGCAGCGGCAAAACAGCATGACTGCAGGTCTTATTTCCTATTCAAGTACAAATAGTTTATTTTTCCAAATGTTGGTTGGGTTGGTGACAATACAGACAGGAGAGAAACTTTTGGATATTCCACTTCAAAACTACATGACCTACAGTGGGAAGCAACAGAACCAAGATGATAAGGCATAAAAAGCAGTATAGAGCCAAAGCTCAATATGCCATGATGTGGGTAAACCTATTGCTCAAAAGTTGACTTTGTGCGTTGTTAATCCAATGAAAACATCTGGTAATCATCAGTAGCCCTCCATATTCCAAATAGTCATGTTTTTCATGACAGGAAACATTTTGAGGTGAATTGTCACTTTATTAGAGACTAGCTATGGAAACAGAAGAACCCGCCACTCCCTATCAAAAGCATTAAGAGAACTCGGACGATACCTTTACTAAATTTTTAGAAAACACCAGTTCTCAGTGTGACACTAGGAACTCTACATTTACATATAAGTGACTGTATAAGATTAATAAAAAGATTAGATTGATGAATTAAGAAGTAAAGAAACCAAGACAGGTTGCTACGGACAACGGGCAGTGCTCAAGATTACTCGATTGATTATGATGGGAATTAATTTCAGATTGACTGATAATGATTACGATACACAAATTGCTTGTAATGGATAGATTATATAAATCCGGGACCGAGGATTCTAGCGGGAGAAAGGAAAATCGATTCCTGATTCATCCCAATTCTCCGTTTGTGTGTTCATATAGAATAAAACGAGGAAAAAAACAGAAGCAATTAAGCACCTGTGAGTTGATAAGGAGTAAGTTATAACAAATGCAAACAAAAAGAATCCAGTTCAGGAAGGGAAAAATGATCAAACCTCGATCGATTGATGAATTTGCAACGATGAGACAAAACGCCAAACCAAGAAATCGCAACAGACAACAGCAAAAGAGTAATCAGACTGAAGTGTAAAGAGTAGAGACTTTAAAGGGAAAGCTTTCAGGCTGGCAATTTCCCCATTTACAGAGTGGAAGGAGATCGTCTCCTCGGAGCTCTTTCAGAATTTCACAGAATATGTTCCCTCCGGAGGTAAATTACCAACAGCACTCTTCTGTGTCGTAGATCGGAATTTCAAGCGTATGAGGTTGGGGGATCCACATCGTCTCCTCCCTGAGATTCGGGAGGAGGGGCGGCGGCCTAGATGGATGGCCGCCACCTGGTCCTCAGGTGAACCCGAGCCATCCATCCGTGCCGACACTCTTGTCAGCTCAGTTTATTGGCTGGGGTGTCGACTTGAATACATGGCTTGAATTCATCGAAGAGGCAGGACGGTCATCCATCTTCACCGCCATCCCTCCTCCCGAATCTGAGGGAGGAGACGATTTGAATCCAAGTTGGGTGTTAGAACGTGGCAGGTGGTTTTTTTGGTTTTCATCTAAGACAAGTGTAATAGTGACAACGATTAGATTTCGGTTTAAGGGGGGATTTGGTGTGTCATGAGGAAAATCAAAATCCAACCATTTATCATATGGTTTCAAAATATTTATTAAAATCGATTAAATCGATTTCAGTTTTTTAGTTTTTAATTGGTTTCATTGCAGGGGGAGAGAGAGAGAGAGAGAGAGAGAAGAGAGGGACATCTAAGGAAAGCTTTGAAATAATTTGAACCATATATGAAAGGATTTACATCGTCTCCTCCCAGTGGTTCTGGGAGGATAGTGGCAAGCTATCCCGGATAGTTGCCACGTGGCTCTCAGTGAATCCAAGACCTACGTCCGAGCCGACACCCTCTGTCGGCTTGGCTTGTCGGCTAGGGTCGGCTCAGACGTAGGTCTCAGATTCATCGAGAACCACGTGGCAACCATCCGGGATAGGTTGCCACTATCCTCCCAGACCACTGGGAGGAGAGGATGCGGATCCTATATGAAAATGGATTTTGGAAGTATGTCATGTGGAAAGCATTTATTTCTATAAATATAACATTTAGTTAAGGGTGTTAAACGGTTTATCATTGGTTTAACGGTCTGGTCCAGTGCAGTGCGGTGTAAAAGAGGATCAAACCAAAATCAAATCAATTAACTAAACGGTCTTAAAATTGAAACCAAAACCAATTAGTAATCGATTTTGATTTACCAGTTTTTTAACGGTTTTTCATTAATCGATTTTGTTTGCGGTTTATAAATGGTTTAAAGCATTGGTTATTAATCATTTTTTCATTAAAAAAATGAAAAAGTTACAATGGGAAGGAGTCGAGATTTGAGAGAGTGAGACTATTGCTATGCCTATTCACTAATGGGATCCACATCGTCTCCCGCCTAGGTTTGGGCGGAAGACTAGGCGGCCTGGATGGATGGCCGCCACCTGGCACTCGGAGGGATCCGAGCCCTCCCTCCGAGCTGACCCCCCAGTCGGCTCAGCTTGTCGACTGGGGGGTCGGCTCGGATCCCTCCGAGTGCCAGGTGGCAGTCATCCATCCAGGCCGCCCAGTCTCCCGCCCAAACCCAGGCGGGAGACGATTTCTGTTCTTCACTAATGCCTAGCTATTACGTTTTTCCATTTTGGTTTTATGGTTTAGGCTTTTGGGAATTGGAGTTAGGGCTTGAGAAAATAATATATTAATTCATATTGGGGTTGGGATCTTGAGGAAAGAAAATATTAAATTATTAATAAATAATGACTAATGAGATTAGGGTTTAGTAGTTTAGTTTTTAATGAATTAAACAATTTACATTATATTCGGTTTAATCAGTTTCTATCTGGTGTAACTTGCCGGTTTAAAAGGTTTCAATCCGAACTGAACCAATTAGGTAAATGGTGTCATATTTCAAACCAAACCCCAACCGATTACTAAACGGTATCTCGGTTCCGATATAAACGGTTCGATTTGATTTCGATAAAAGGTTTCGGTGCAATCAAAAAATGTACATGGTTCAGTACCGGTGTGGTAGCCTACGTCCACGAGACAATCTCAATGGAGTTCTTTTGTTGTATCAAGGAAAATTACAAGCCACACCCCTCACCTTGACAACACAATACATGAGTCCCACACTCTACAAAGATATATCACCAGTACAACTCTCACAAGTATTCCCTCAAGAATCACTAACCTAGAGAAATCGTACACCTCAAGAGATCATACAAATGAACCCAAACCCAATACAAAAAACCCAACCCAGAGAGAACACATAGCTGATCAATCACTCTTTCTCTCTTAAGCTTCCTTGAGCTTGTTATTATGTTATGTCGTGTCTTGTGCCATTTCCCTTTATATAGAGGCAGAAGAGGGCTTTGTGATCTCCGTCATAGAATGCTGCAGCCAAAGAGGAACAAGACTTAAGTAAGTTCAAACATACAATTCAAAGTAACATTAAATGAGCAGCATCTATTGTCAACATTGGGTGCTGCTCGTTTAACACATTGAGGCCATGTCTAACAAGGGGATAAGGGGATAAGGGGGTGATGTCACTTAATAACTTCACATTCTCTTACTTGAAGACTAATTTTTAAATAGTCATCATAGCTTCGATTTACCCAATTGTCACCACTCACTTGGTAACTTTAAGCCCAAGGAAAGTTCTACACCATATGAACTTCTCCCTCGCAATAGGTTTCGTTAGCATATTTGCTACGTTGTCGTCGGTATGAATCTTCTGTAGCGAGATTACTCCATCTTTCATCACATCACAAATAAAGTGATACTTTTCATCAATGAGCTTAGTACGAGAGAAAAACATTGGATTAACAATCAAATGTAACGCACTCTAACTATCACAATGAATAGTTGTCGCTTTCTGCTTGATCTTCAGTTCATCAAGCAATCTCTTTATCCATATGCCTTCTTTGCATAAATTTGTTGCTGTGATGCACTCAACTTCTGTAGTTGAAAAAGCCACCACAGATTGTAATCTTGACATCCAACTGATTGCACCATCGACTAAAGTGAAACAATAACCAGTGGTAGATCTCCATCTGTCACTGTCTCTTGCATAATCTGCATCCACAAACTCGACCAACTGTAAATTTCAGCTACTGTAATAAATAGCCATGTCAGAAATACCCTTGAAGTAATGAAGGATCCACTTCATAGTAGTCCAATGATCTTGACCCGGATTCGTCATGTACTTGCCAACTACTCTCACTGCTTGTGCAATGTCTGGTCTGGTGCTTGTGTCTTGTTTGGTCTTGTAAGACCCGTACTCCGAAAACCCAGTCTAACTTATGGTTTACGTCGTGAAAGGTCTTCCAATCATAATCGAACCGGAAGGCAAGGCTGGGTGGCGAACCACAACATCTAGGTATGGAAAATGATGCTTAAAAACTAGATTTTTACATACCAGTCTCGATACCCATTTCACTCTGAGTGAGACTGGTATGTGTGCGCGAGTGTGGATGGACTCTAGTGGGTCCCACACTTCGAATCCTAGTTTAGAAAATCTTTTAAACGTAGGAGACCTTCCTAGAATGGTCTCCCATTCTATATATGCATCATTCCTTCTCTTTAGATCTTTTCCAAACACTCTCAAACCCTAGAGTCGTCTGGAAGAGATCTGAGAAGGAGCAAGAGGAAGGAGGCTGTGCGAGAAGGGATTTTCCGTTGGAGGAGAGCACCGCCATTCAACAAACATCGGTAAGTGCTCGACCTCTGTATTGATGTTGGGATTACGGATCAAAACCGTGAGAGGGCAAAATGATTCAAAACCCTAAAACAGTAAAACCCTAGTTCACATTGGGATCCATTATGAGAAGGATGGAAACATCGTTCTACGATGTTAAACGATAAGTAATCTAAACCTAATATGTATCTTTACCTTAGAATGATGTAGGAGGAACCCTGAAACAAAGCTGATGACTAATGGAAGAAGGAGGTTCAAGAACAGACTCTTGAACCCATACCGGCTGGACAAAGAGGTCCTACGGTATGTTATACTGCAGGGCATATCAACTGGACTCTAGTCCTATTGTATGGTTCTGCGGTATATACCGCAAACACATACCGGCTTGACAAAGAGCCTGCGGTATGGTCCTGCGGTATATACCGCAAGCACATACCGGCCTCACTATAGTGAGACCAGTATGTGAGACCGGTATGTTTTTCGAAGCCTGGTTGTTGGCTAGACTTGGTTCTGACCAACTATAACCCTAACAACTAAATTCTAACCTATAAATATGGTCATGCAGGACTGGTAGACGGCATGAGTGGATTCTGTGACGCAGAGCGAACTTTCAGTCACACGTCAAGTAAGGGACAAGACCCCAAACCCTAATTAATAATGAACAATAAACCTTTGTTTCTGTAACCTATTTGCTTGTTGCCTGTACATTTCACATGTCATCTCTTTATTGATTATTATTATCTATTATTGCGACGTACTCTATAGGCTTATCGTCCCCCTACACTTGACCTTTTCCTTGCTCTGGCACTGTAACTGGCACTGATTGACCAGCTTCATCGTCTTCTCATTCCCATAGCTTCTCGGATGACGACTGCTGACTTTGTCGAATGTTGTTGTTTAGGCATGTGAATGTTTTCGTTACTGTGTGGAATGTGAAAGGGAGTGGAACCCTGGATATATCCTCACACTAACACATTTTCATATCGCCATCTACCTTAGTGAACTTGGTGCAAATAGGGTATCAAGGAGAGGACGTGGATTGTGACTCCACCAACCCACCAGACTCGAGCCCTATCTCTATGTCATGGGGAGCTATGTTGGGGTAGGATCATAAATACTGTGAAGACATATAGGAATGGTTAGAAACGGAACCCACTTACAAGCCCTTGCCAACAGGGGTTTAGGTGTTGGTGCGGTATAGGGTATCAGGGGGAGGACGTGGGATAGTAGCTCTGCCTGCCCACCAGACTCTAGCTCTATCTCTATACCGGAGTGAGTGATGTGGGGCAGCAGCAGTAGTGTGGATCAGAGCCTGACTGTTAGGTGTGCTCACACTCTCGTGCATGGAGGTGCGGTAGCCGCCAAACCTTACCATAGCACTTTGCAAGTTATACCTGATCCAATGTAATGTCATCTCATGCATTTTGTATGTTGCATGGTCTTATGCTTTACTGAGCTAAGTTGTGAGCTTACCCTGAATATATATTCTATTTTTCAGATATTGATTCAAGTTATACGGTTGAAGATTTTGTGGCAGCTCCAGCATATGGGACAGTGGCTATTTTAGATACACAGGCAATGGAGGACAGCATTATGCCTCATGCGAGTGTTTTTACTGCATATTCATGTAGGATCTTTTATTTATTTTCGGTTGGTAATAAACGATGTATTAGATTTATTTAACTACACTGTGGTTGAAGAGAATAATTGGAATAATTATTTTATTACAATTTTGAAACTTAGTTCATTTATTTATTAAGTTTCGCTGCTATTGTTATTTCTCTGATTGTGGTTGGTTGCATTGATTGGTTTGTTGACACAGTCTATCGAGATCCTAGTGTAAACTGTTGGGTTTTGAGATGGTTCACTCACACTTCTGGTTCCGTCAGAATTGGGGTGTGACAACTTGGTATCAGAGCTTCTAGGCTCTGTCCAGCTAACCATTCAGGCATCTAACTGAGTCCAGTGAACTGAGATAGGAAATTAAAAACCTTAATAAAAACACACCATAAGCTTGCTTGATGCTTGAGACTTAAAGAAAATATGCATAACATACTATCTAATCGAAAGAGGAAATTATAAGCACATATGTCTAGGGAGAAGACCAAATAAACATGTAAAAACCTGGACATGAAAGAAAAATATAATGCGTACGATAGGGTACAGTCCACAGGTCGGACAGTTACCTTGTTATCAAAATAAACCGTATATATGTAAGTTAATGAGACAAGGTCAAGCTATGGTGGAGTTGGAGGCCTGGATGGAATCATATCATGGATATCTTAATCTCGCTCGTAAGTCTCTCTAAGCCAGTGCACTTGGTCCTGAGTGACCCGTGGGCTACGAGCTAAACGCTCCATACCACTGCTCATCTCGCGCTAGGCATCTCGAATCTCCATGAACATTCCCATCACTGTATCTAGAGGAGGCTGAGATGGTCCTGCCACTAGAATGGGCTGGGGTGCAGGTGTAGGGATGTCCTCCATATGTACATCCTCATCATCCTTTACCCCTGCTGCTGCTGCTTGATTCCTAGGAGGAAGGGGACGAGCTTGTAGCTCCTCATCACTAAGCTATAGGTCCTCCATCTGCATCTTGTAGATAACCTCTACATCTATATCTGAAGTCATAGTGTCCTCATAAGCCGGCTCGCTACGCATGTCCACCCCTAAGCGTTTCAGCAATGCTGTAATCAACCTACCATAGGGGAGATTGCCCGACACATTGGGCATTGTGGTGCGGGTTATGGTCCGGATGATCAAGTAAGGCAAGCAGACTCGGTGCCCTATGGTAACACAATAGGTAATGTACTAAGTCAACTGAGACACCCCCCCATAATGACCACTCTGCGGGACAATGTCATGCTGTATGATGCTGCAGTATAATCGAGGTAATGGGCGAAGGTTCCCTGCCAGCATGATCTTATCTGGTAACAGAATCTGGTCAGCAATCTCTGCCCACATCTCCTTAGTGAGATACCCCTTTGCTCTGGGTGCACAATAGACTAGCTTTCCATTATCTGGGATCTCAAGAAATGCGGCCAACTCAACCGTGTTGAAAGAGATCCCCACACCTTTCACAAAGCTAGTAATGCGAAGATCCCTAGCGTGTTCAAAATCATTTGGATCCCTCTCTACCTCTAGATTTGTGAAGAAATGCTTCACCACGTCAGGGCGTGTGGCATCATCGTACTAGATAACGGGTAACCATCCCATTGTCCCAAAGGCTGCCTCATCTTTGAACCGGTGTAGATACTCCAAATTTATAAAGCGGCCAGACTCAATGTTTTTAGAGTCAAACCAGGGATATCTAGCTTGCACCCCTACCATCAAACAGGTGGGTAGGAGGATGTGGACCCCGAAAACTAGGAGGGTATACATTCTTAGCGGCTGCACGGTATCTTGACATCTTTAATCTGCAAAATTTAAACTAAATAAAAAGAGAGTTAGTGAAAATTGTCAAAATTTTGCAGCATAACGGCAGTAAAAGGAGCAAAAGCCTCAAACTCACCTAAAAATGGCTAGGAGGACTTACATAATGTCACAACGTTGTCCCATGACCAAACAATTTCCAACCAAGCAAGAAAAAAAAATTGAGATAAACAACCAATTTCACAAAAATTTCGAAAAACCAAGAAAACCTAGGTCAAAAGGCGAAATTTTGAGATTTCTCAAAAACCACTCGGTGTAACTTCGAATAGGTTGAGGGGTTTTGCTCATTCAGACCCCAAGAACCTTTCTCAAGCAATGAAAGAGGTTTTCCAATGCTGGAATTTCTCAAATCAAGAAAACATGAGTTTTGGGCATGAAAAACGATGAGATTTCTCCCAAAAGAGAGGAAGAAGAAAAGAAACTCACCTGGGATCGGGTTTGGATACTCTTGATCGGAAGGAATCCCTTTAAGAAACACTGGTTGGACTGTAGAGACTCAGTAACTCAGAGAAGAATCGCCACCGGAAGGGAAAACCAAAGAGGAAGTGGGAAATAACTCCAAAAATTGTGACTAAAAAGCCCTTTTTGGGCATATCGGTCGGACTCAGGGTCTGTTAAGTCAAACTAGTATGTCCCTGTGGTACTGCAACCGGTACCTCTTGGTGAGTTGGAGAGGAACATACTGCAGGGCATATCAGTTGCACCTATCCTACAGGTTGTGCGACCTGTACTACGACCGATACCTCTCGAGAATGGAAAAATTTTATACCGCAATCACATATCGGTCGGGCCATTCCTACATGTCCTGCGATCGGTATAAACAAATTTACCCAAAAAACTTCTGAAATTTTTTTATTTTGTTCCATCCTTTCCATTGATGAATATTTTCCTATTTATGCATTAATTGAGACTGAGTAATATCGTTTTGCCTCACTATGCTTAATTCGTCTCATGTGTTTTCAATGTATTCAGATATTCTAGAGTTATAGTAGTCTACAATGGTGAGAGGAAATGGTCGTAGAACTCCTCGCAAACACTGTCACTCGAGAGCACCTCCTATGGAAAGGGATATAGGAACTGAATATTTTGAAGAGAATGAAGAGGTGGAACACGTAGAAGAGCAAGACCCACTTAATGGGAGTGGGAATCAGGTGAGGAGCAAGGAAGAAGCCCCTGTACATCACACACAAAAACCACGGTCGGGTCCTCCACCTGCCAATTCAGAGACCATAATGACAAATTTGGTCCACCAAATTGAGGAATAGCAAAAGATATTTTTTGAAGAAATGCTAAAGATGTTCAGGCCACCTGGGCCTGTACCAACAACTGTGCCACCTACTACTATAGAAAATGTGAATACTGTACCGGTGGATGGTAGTACAGCTACAGAGGGACAACAACAACAGCCAATGTAGCATATAGCGTTCCCTCAATAGTTTGTAGGAACATCCACTCCTAACTAGCATCAGAGTGGATATCAGGGCGGATATGCATACCCGTCGCAATGGTATGGCCAGGCACCGTATGGACAGAGTAACCTTTCTAGAGCGGTGGATGGATTTCTGAAATTGAAGCCACCAACTTTTACAAGGAGGCCGGGAAAACCACTGTGACTGACATAGTGGATAACTGAGATGGAAAAGACCTTTCGATTGTTTGAGTGTTCTGATGAAGAGAAGGTACTATATGTCATTCATATGCTGAAGGAAGACACCAATAAATGGTGGAACTCGACCAGGGCGTACTTGGAAACAAAGCATGGTATCATTAAATGGGCCATATTCAAAGAGGCCTTCTTTGAGAAGTACTTCCCAAGGATCTTCCGTGACCAAATGGAGAAGGAGTTCCTAGTCTGCAGTAATCTTAGATGACACTAAAGGCTTATCAGTAGAAGTATGAGGAGTTGTTCTTCTTCACTTCAATTAGTATGTAAGAGGAAGAAACTAAGGCCCGTCGCTTCACAATGGGTCTTAGAGGTGTCATACGAGAGCATGTGTTGGGGCATAGACTGAAGATTTACAATGAAGCTATGCAGGTGGCTCGAGTCACTCGAGTCATTGAATCAAGTCAGTGGGATAGTTTCTTTACACAGAATAAGGGTCTGAAGGGGCCTAATACTAAAGCCCAGGATGGAGGAAACAATAGGCCTTACCATCCATTTAGGCCACCAGCTAGTATTGCGCCACCCAAATCTGTTCCTACAGTGACACAGCAGGTAACTGGTCAGAACACCAGCGTGAAGTGCTTCAATTGTCAACAAGTGAGTCACTATGCCAGGACGTGCCCACTACCAAAGAAACAACAGCAGCAACGCAAGGTGTATGCCGTTACGACTAAGGAAGCAGTCGCATCACTTGATGTGGTTACTGGTATGACTTTATACTTTCTCTTTTAGTTACTGCATTATTTGTATGAGCATGTAGAATTAAGGGTTAATTAAAAACCTTAGGTACAATAAACATAGCAGGGGTACCTGCCAAAGTCCTATTTGACTCAAGGGCCACCCATTCCTTTGTATCAGTGTCATTTGGCAAAGGACTAGACCTACCCACTGAGATTTTGGACCAAAGTTTGTTAGTCCGATCTCCTATGGGAATGGAAGTGGTGTTAGAAGAATATTATGGACCTTGCCCAGTGCATATTGAAGGACGTGATTTGGAAGCCAATCTAGTTCAGCTTGAGATATTTGATTTTGATGTCATTTTGGGAATGGACTGGTTATCCCAATACTCAGCAAGTCTATTGTGTGTTGAGAAGAAGCTAGCCTTCAAGGACAGTGAAGGAAAAGAGTTCAACTTAAAAGGGACTAAATTGCCTAGAAAGAAAAAGCTTATACTATCTGCCCTTAAAGCAAAGAGATGCTTAGAGAAGGGAGGAGTCAGTTACCTCGTGTCTGTGGTAGATGTAACTGCTGAACTATCAAAAATAGAAGATATCGAGGTAGTGAGAGAGTTTCGAGATGTGTTTTCAAAAGACCTACTAGAATTGCCAACAGATAGGGCAACTGAGTTTGTGATAGATCTTCAGCCAGGGGTAGCGCCAGTGTCTAGGGCATCCTACAAGATGGCTCCTACAGAGTTGAAGGAGTTGAAGACCCAACTGCAAGAATTATTGGACAAGGGATTCATAAGACCGAGTATATCACCTTGAGGAGCACATATGCTATTTGTCAAGAAGAAAGACGACAACATATGTCTTTGTATGGCTACCGAGAATTAAACAAGCTCACCATCAAGAACAGGTACCGATTACCTAGAATAGATGACTTGTTTAATCAACTGCAAGGTGCAAATAAAGGGAAAAAAAGCTGTCTCGCGACGCTCTTCAGTACTCTCTCAACATGGGTGGGTGGGTGTTTGTTTTTTTTTTGGGGGGTTTGGCTTGTAAGGGGGTGAAATGACCATGCTACCCCTGGTCATTACACCCTTTGTGCAAGGGGCACTACTAGACAATGTTCCTCCTCCCTTTAATAAATCATAAATTCGTTTGCTAAACATATTGTAAACTCTCTTCTCAATCCTCACCTTTACATTGTGCTGATAAAACTAGGGACAATTTGTGTAACTGCTCAATAGATTTAGGAGACTCAAATTTTATAGCATGGATGTATCGGTAAATTACTAAAATCTGCTACCATATTTAGTAACAATAGTTCATAGATGTAATTTTTATTTGGGTAAATTACACAAACACCCCCTTTACTTTTGTGAAACTACACATAACTATCTTGCTTTTACAAAAACTACAAAGAATACCCCTATAACAATGCTATCATACAATCTCACCCCCACCTTTACTTTCACCTTAACGGTAGAGGGTCAAATTTTTTAAGACAAAAATACCCTTAGTATGTGTAAAATATTTAAAAAGGTCTATTGTTTAGTCTCACCCAACAAAACTCTATTCCTCTTTCTTCTCTTCTCCACTTTCGTTTTCTTCTCAAGGGTTTTCTTCTCCATGGCTTGGCGTTGGCAAGTTCGTGTGTTGTAGAAGATGACGTTTGGAATGCAACCCTTTCCCCACCTATCCTCAATCAACTTTCTCCCCTCTTCCACTTGCCCTTCCCTACACAAGCCTCTCACTATTATACAAGTACTGTAGTTATCTGCAGAATTGTGATCACAATCCTGAGAAAATGCTTGTGAACACTATTGTGAAGTTGCGGTGGTTGGTGTTGATCTGATTTGATTAGTGCACTACCCAATAGATCTAATCAGTAGCTTCCTTGATCCCTACATGCGGTGGTGATGATATATTCCAGTAGCTTCTTCGATAAACCAGCGACAACTAATTTTTTCTTGGATTTGT
This sequence comes from Protea cynaroides, assembly GCA_028583415.1. Taxonomy (NCBI): domain Eukaryota; kingdom Viridiplantae; phylum Streptophyta; class Magnoliopsida; order Proteales; family Proteaceae; genus Protea; species Protea cynaroides. Next base: position 59,890,759 of record CM053268.1, on the reverse strand, counting down.
ATTGGCATCGAGTTCTTCATCAAATTTGTGATCTTCTCTGCAAATCCTCAATGGTGGCTCAAGTTCTTTTCCAGATTTGTATTCATCAATTCAAATACTTTGCTAATCAGTTTACTCCTATGATTCCTCGTGATCGACATTCAATAATCTCCATCGTGATTTCAAATGGACGAAGTTGCTCTGCTTTCAGAATAGTTCCGTTAGGGAAGGGAAGTTTATGATTTGAAGAAGGGGTTGACTCTAGAAGTAAGGGATTGGACGGATTGACAACAAGAAAAAGACCAGATTTGATATTAGAGTGGGGATTCATTTGTTGGGTGGTTTTGTCATCAAGTTGTTTTAGTGTGACCCACAGAGAGAAGACCAGCAAAGATGTTTGTTTCTTCTTTGGCGACGATCCAAATTTCGATGGCAGCGAAGATGGTGAATTTCTAAATTTTTATTTTTTTCTTTGAGCTGCAAAGATCTTCTTCTTCAATTGGAGCTCAGACCACAAGTCCATCGTCACCGAGCAGACAAAGCTCAGATGGGCAGTTAGGCCCCGAAACAATCGAGACACCCAGCCCTTGCTGGGTTCTCCACTTGATCTTTCCCCCTCTCCACCAAAAACCGGTGTTGCAACTCAAATCTCGACTTCACCCGCATCAACATGCTAAAGTCAAATTTCATCCTTTGACTCTCAGCTCCTCGACAATTTACTGCACACCAAGCTTGAATTTATGGATAAAGAACATATTTAGCAGTAAAAAAAAAGGATATTTTCGTCTTAAAAAAATTGACCTCCTGCCGTTAAGGTGAAAGTAACAACGGGGGTGAGATTGTATGATAACATTGTTATAGGGGTATTCTTTGTGACTTTTGTAAAAACAGAGTAGTTCTGTGTAGTTTCACAACAGTAGAGGGGGTGTCTGTGTAATTTATCCTTTTTATTTTATTTTTCAAATGCAAAGGATTTTTTTTTTTATAGTAAGAAATGCAAATAATTTATATGCAAAAAAAATGAAAATTAATAAACAAATATAATAAAATAGATTGATTTGGGGTTAGTTACTCACTTATATGATATTGAATGTGTGTAATGATTACAAAAGTTTTCTTGTTAAAGTTTAAAATTTTCATTTCCCATCCCTTTAATTTCCCCTAGAATCAAACAGTACCAAAGGAAAATTAAAAACCAAACCTTCTCTTTCTTTATTTTCAATCCCATCTCCCATAAGATTTTGCAACTCCTTCTGCCTTTTATCCCTTGCCAAAACGCATCAAGCTTTATTAACCAAGCCACATAGGTGAACCAGAATTTATAATTTATCTATGTCCATCGGAAAAGGAGGACTGAACATATATATATATATTGCCGATCCCGTACAACACGTGAGTCAATTTTGAGAAACCGTCAAAACCGAATTAGAAAAAAAAAATTTCCACGAAGTGTAGAATGAGAGGGGACATGATCGCAAAAATGACTTTTGCTTTTAAAATGAATTTCTAATAAGAAAAAATTTGGTTGGTTTGCTCCATGGTTAAGGAGGGACATGGTCTAAAGCATCTCACCCTCAAAAAGATGCAAAACTTTTCATATCTCGTATTTGAAGTTCTCATAATACGATTCTCCTTTATCTAACCATCCACAAAAGCCCTTTGAAAACTGCACCCCTAATAAACCCCTCTCCTTTCTAATATTATTCTCAACTATTTCTAGATGCCATTCTCTCATTTGTTTGTGGTCCTATGGAGAAGGTGAAGATCATCTTCTTCATCGGGGATGGAGAAAAACTAATCATCTTCTTTACCATGGATGAAGAAAAACTGAGTCTCAACAGAATTTGAATGGATCTTGATTTGGAAAACAATCATTTTACATTTCTACCCTTACTTCAAACAAATCAATCTAGAAAACTTGAGGTTGGTATGAATTCTAAAGGGCCAAAAAGTAAAGTAGCACTTTTTGGTTGTAACTGACATGGTTACAAACATATGAACACCCTATAACAAATGGTTAATTCAGACTATTTCTTAGATATACAATGATTGAAATTATCACATCATACTTTCTCATAGGTATAAATATTACTAGTCAATGGACACACAACACATGGCAACTTCAATCCCCAACACCAATAGGGGCAAATTTGAAAAAAATCATGGGGGCATAATGGTCATTAGCCATAATGGCAATCGGGGGTACACTAGTCATTAGCTATGAAGATCAGGGCCAACTGGGACCACAAAAATTTCAAACTTGTACTACAAAAGTGCACAGGACCCACTTTGGATTACTATATAAAAGGGCCCAAGTTTTAAGGTTATATCATCTTTACACACCGTTGCATTATTTTTAACCTTTCTACTATGCCTGTGTCTTACCATTTGGTGTTCACATTCCTAACTTTAGCATTGGAGTATGCCCTTAGACTAAAAGTCTGACTTATGCTAATCTCATTGTTGTTGTAGACAGATCCCAGCTTAGAAGATTGCAATGGATTCTAGCCGCAACACTTCCTCGTGGTAAATTGGATGGATTGTTAAGAAAATCCATTCATTAACACATAATAAAATCCTTTGCCCTCTATATTGGCAAAAGTATTTATGAGTACCTGAAACCAGATTGAAGTTTTGTCGCATGTTAAACTTATGTGGCAATTTTAAAAGGGAAAATATTTGTCATACCCCTCTGTAATTTATCTTAATCTCCCCCACCCGCCATTGTTTGCGATAATATCCTCAACATCCCCTACTTTTGAAAAAACTGTATCCATAAGACCCTCTCTTTTAAGATACGTCACTTGATAGAGATGTGGCACCATTTTAATTTCATTAATGATAGAACTACCCTTACATATTTTCTCTTTTAATTGTAATAAAACATAACAATTTATTTTCTAATCGTGATAATATCTAACTATTCTTCCTGCTATTGAAGCCGCGGTAAAAGATGAAGGGCTTTAAGAAATCCCAATTTTTCTTGGCAACTAAAGTTTCTAGTTCCACCATCAGAACTTTAGGAGTCTGCTGCAAGAAACAAATAAATAAACTCAATCTTGAACCAAAACAAAGATTTCGATTGAAAATACGCTTTTTTAAGAGCTGAAACTGATGTAATCTCACCTCACCAAATGTTAAGAATGGGGTTTGGAATTACCTGTAAAAATCTGATTACACTATTGATGGCAAGCTGTTGCAGTGTCAATAGGTAGAAGAGAGCCAATGAGGTAAGCATAATCGTTTACTCCAATCTGTCCACCTTCCGCCTCTCCATCAAGCCCTTTGTTTTCTGGCGCAGACGTGGTTCGAAACGAATCATTCTTTTTATGTTCTCTTTAGGTTTTCACATGGAATTTCCCATGAACTATAACAGATACACCACACAGATTACTAGAACACAATGGACATTAAAAAGAGATGATAAAACACATACATCTTATTGTAGATTGATTTTTACTGTTTCTTGTAGCTTTAAATAATTTGATCAGAGTCTTCCATAGCCTGTCGGGAATCCCTTTGCGTCTCTCTGCGTATGGGAACAGGAGAGGAAAAATAACCGTGGTTGCGGGGACCCTAACCATGGTATATATAATACCACCCCATCCCTGGACCAGTCCCACAGTGGACCAGGTTGATCCATCTCTAATCATACTTAAACTGGTCTACCTGTAACTAAACTCCCACTGAACCAACTAATCGTATAATTAATATATCCCACAATAATATTCTTACATTCCCCCACTTGGGCTACATTAATTATAAAGTCACCATTGACCCAGCGTGGCCATGAAATCTAATTACACAAAATCCGACCACTTTGATTTAGTATTAAGCTTAACAATGTCGAACAACAGCGGAAAATACTCCAACAGAAATTGTGTACCCCCTTCCGTTAGCCACATACAAAGGTCTACTTAATGACATAAATCACTTTGAGATGAAAAATGAGTCCAATGATCGACTAACTACGATCCCATTACCTTTAAATCCTTGTATGTCAATGCACTTTGACATTTATCCAACTTATAGGCAAAATGCCTCCAGCTTGGACTAACATCACACCTTGGCTTACCGCCTTCTTTGGCTAAATACCGCCTTGGAACTTTAGCATGTCTTGTGAATGAATGCATACAAGCAATAAAATAAATGTTCAAGTAAAAATAACCACGCTCACCATTAAACCATCCACTACACCATATGCAATTCAATCAAACATGGATAGATAAACAAATACCTGATCTCCCACTAGTCAAGCAGATCATAAGAACTCCCACTAACTATGAGAATCTAAAGACTCTCACTAACAAAACCTTTTCCAATCACTCCAAGAAACTAACTTAACCTGTCTCTACATTGCCCTAGAGATCAACACTATGACTGGTACAACTAGAGAACCTAAGATTGCATAGTCTAACCTTGAAAAATTATTCACCACAATTTAGAACAAATATAGTCAACATTACAAGCATTCATTTATCTTACAACATCATAAGCATCATAACAGCATGACTTCATTCTAATTAGTTGAAGAGAAAAACTTTCAATCTGATATTCCAAATAACAACAATCACAATTTCAATGTGAGAAAACAAAATGTTAAGTCAAACAACAAATATAAATACAAATTAAACAATTAAAACCAAAAGAGTGGAAAAACCATTTGAACGTAAATAAACTAAATAATTCCAACTCGCATTCAAGCCAACAGTCTTCAGAACCAACCTACTCAAAATACCTAGGGAATCCTAGAATCTTTATTCTTTTCTAGCTATGCCTATCTGACGTAACATTATTTGATCAAACCACCTATCTTTGGTTAATCTACCCATATTTAAGCAATGTACCTTGAAATTAGCTAATAATAACCTTATCACTAGCTTTATCTCTCCCCTTTAGTAATGCAAACCACCTAGACCTGAACATATTTTTCTAGCAATGAATGAGATATCTAATATATCAAAACATTTTTTGGGATAGCCATTTATAGACGAATACACCAGTGTATGAGTCTAAACATAATATCAAACAACAGAAGACTCATACATACGCCTTTTACTTACACTAATCATATCAAAACATCTATGTAAGTAAATATTCTTTTTCCAAGAGTTAACCAACTACATATTCTCCTTTGGAATAAACATGCAGTGGTTTTCTCAGTTTCTGTGCAGTAACTGCAAAAGAATAATGACTCTTAGAATCCCATCACCTTTGGGCTAATGAGACCCCTAAAGCCAAAATCCTTTCAAATCATGTGCATGGATATACCTTTAGTCTTTGACAATGCCACCATTAGGCTAACATTGTCTTTCTTAGCTGCTTTTCACACTTGGGAGAAGAGTGTACAATGTATCATTCTATTATATATATAAATGCACAACTTGTGATTTGAGAACACCTTGTTGTGATTTGAGAACACCATGTTGGAACTGAGTAAACCACTTTAGTGGAATCTACCTAATCTTCACATGATACCTTCAAACCATCATTGGAACAACACTTGACAATGTCACCTTTGGGTGTACATCACCTTTACACAAGCATTTACATATATATTAAACTTTGAATTTGAAGGCATCACGATGAAACTAAGTGTACCACTTTGGTGGGATCAATCTAATTCCACAATGATATCCTTAAATCTTACTTTGCAACACCATGTGGGTCAACAAACAAAACCTCATGCACATATAACCATCTACAAACATTTGGTACAAAAATAACTGACAAACAAGCAGAAAAACTGTAAATCGAATTAATTAAGAACCTTTTAGTCAAAACCATATTCCCCAAATCACCAAACTGTGTCAAATTAAGTATCAAACTGTAGAGCACAAAAATACGAACACAGCACAAAAAATTGCATCAAAATCTGACTCTTCTAGCGCCCACAATCACCGATCAAAGTCGACACATGCTTTCTTGCATCTTGAACCGGTTCAGGCCAGTTTATCCTAGTTCGATTCGGTTTGTCGGGGTTCGGTTATGGGCGGACCGAACCCACTGTAAAACCTTTTTTTTTTTGCAAATACTTTGGTCCAGACTGAATCAAACGGTTTGACGTGAAACCGAACCACTGGCTAAACCCCTAAACCGATCGATGGTTCAACCGGTTCGCTATCCGGGTTTTTGGTTTATCGGGTCGGATTCTCGGATCCTATTTGTGGGCCATGGGGTGGGTTTTCGGGTCAAAATTCAGGTCAAGTCAAACGGTCTTCGGGTCTTTGACTGGCGCCCGAGTCACACGTGCTGACCACACGAGTGACTCCCGGACCGGGTCTTCGGTTGACTCGGTCAAACCCACTAGGGTTTTCGAGCTAACCCTACCTGACGTCAGCCTCTTTTTTGATGAAATTGATATGACACTGAGAGGGGGGTTAATCAGTGTCTGAAACTTTTTCCTGATTATTTACTGCTGCCTAGAGCTGATGGAGATATATTCTTTTACACACACACAAGCGTATGCAAATCTACCTCGCTACTACTCAGTGGCCAGGTCTACCAGATTTGTACACCCATCCTGCAAACCATTCCACGCATTCCAAAATATATAGGAAAATAAAGATATTCCACAACACAGGATATATATGGCTCACCAACATAGTGTGTGATAGCTAGTCCACGGAGTAATGCCCAACGGGCTCTGTATATACTCAATACACTTCTTTTTGCTGTCTACACAGCAGGGAGTACATACACCCAATTTACCCAGCATAAAACTATGAGGGCACATATGTGCCAGGAATTCAGGTATCAAGTACCAGTGTTCAGCACACGCTGCACACCACGCTTAATCCACACCCACGGGAAGCAAATAATAATTTTTTTTAGGCTTATAAATTTGCCTTATAATTTTCCCCAACTAGCTAGGTATTCAACAATTTGCACCTACGCTAGCATACAATAAATTGAAAGCATAAATAGATAAGGAATTGAGAATCTAACAAACAATGCTTTCGTATGGCCAACAATCTCTCTGAAGTTTTACACTGCTCTCAGGTACTCTCTAACAGCCTTCAATGATGATAGAGATAGATTCACAGAGCACACCTCATCAACAGGCTTCCAATCTCTTCCACACAACCCATAATCACCATGAATGTGAAAATAAAAGCTCTACTGACCTCTCAAAGGGATTTAGCACTCCATTAATGCACAGAGAAGAGGTAGTTGGTGATTGATCACTCCCACAGGGCACAAAACCCAAGAAAAACCCTTTGTTAAGCTTCAAAACCCTATTTTCGATTTTCTCAGCCCTAATTCGACTCCCAAAGGCACCCAATAGATAAAGCATAAAAAAATATGGAAACTGCAACTTGAACGGGCTGATTTGGAGCTCGGATGAAGAAGTTATAGCAGTTTGAAGTTCTGCCAGTCACAAATAAGGAAAGAGAATCTTTCCAAACAAAACTTGCACCCGCGCCGCACCGTAGCCGCCCCGCCGATGCGATGTCGCGATCTGATTCGCGAAAACAGAATCTATTCTTTCAGCCGTCGGATAATCTTAAAAAGGCGGGATTCAACGTGAGCCGCGGGATCTGCATCAATCGCGTCAAGCGCGATCGGCTTCAATCACAACCGCAAGATCTGGATCAACCGCGGCCTAGTACCGTGTGTGCGCCACACGGAATCAGGCTAGTACTCCATGCAACAGAGAGCATTGTAATAATCTGCATCCAACCAATTTAAAGGCGCGCGATGGAATCTCGACGCGTCAGCTTCGATACACTCAAGCCCGCCTTGATCTGGGCCATTCAAAGTGGATCTGAGCATCGTGGCTTCAATCTGGCCGCTGATCTTGCATCTTCTCCTTTTTTTATGCCTAAATTGCCCCTATACAACTTCTAAAATGCCGAAATTGCCCCTAAACAACTTGTGAAATGACTTTTTCAAGCGATCCGACAGAAACTGCGATATCTCTCTCATCCGACGTCAGAATTGAGTGATTCAAGTTACGTTGGAAAGATAACTCGACGCTCTACATTTTTCCACTGTCGAATTTTCATGAACCTGCTGCAGGGCCCACCAAAAATAGGCTCAAAGTTAAAACTCGGTCAAACCTTGGAATTTGAACCCGAAACTTTGTGTGCATGCATACCAAGTGCCGTGGGCTGTTGTGTTGACATGTCACATTGCCACCACACCTGTGGGTCCCACTCACATTTTTCTCTCTCCTCTTTCTCTCTCTTTTGATTCTCTCTCTTGAATTTCTCTCTTCAATGCCACAATATTAGAAACATGAGAAACATGAACATGATATGAAAAGCTTCAGGAACACTGTCGCATCATCAGAAACTCGACCACATCACCAGTGGGGTCCACAGACACTCTCTCTCATCAAAATCAATGTAAAATCTCATTTAACTCATTGTAAGTCATCTAAAACACATGTAGAACACTGTAGAACATACAAGTAAAGTTGCCAAATCTGTGACATTGCACTGATACTCTCTCTCCTACACTGACACTCTCTCTCCTCATTTCTCTGACTGAATGCTCACAAACACTGTCACATCAGTCAAGTTGCCAACAATGACAACATAAAGTCTAACATTTTTTTCTTTTTCTTTTTTGGATTAGCCGTCGGTGTGTGGATCTCACACATTTTTTCAGGAGGTGCGTGAGAGCGCGTCAGGATACTTCTGGCAACCTACTTTATGTCACCGGCTCCATCTCTCCGAGACCTACAATCCTATGTAGTTTATTTCATCTTTTACCGGTCAAAAAAAATATTCGAAGGTCCAAACCCTAGATAGGTTCGTACGACGAATTTAAAAAAAAAATCTCACTTTATCAATCCATTCAAATTTACAGTCTCTAGAATACTTACCCATCAATCCTAGATCTGTGTGGGAGGCTCTGATACCAATTGTAAAACTTTTTCTGTTATCTTTAGGTTTTCACATGAAATTTTCCATGAACCATAACAGATACACCACACAGATTACTATAACACCATGGACATTAAAAGAAGATGATAAACACATACCTCTTGCTGTAGATTGATTTCTGACTATTTCTTATAGCTTTGAATACTTTGATTAGAGTCTTCCACAGTCTGCTGGGAATCCCTTTACGTCTCTCTGCGAATGGGAACAAGAGAGAAAAAATAATCGTGACTGCGGGGACCCTAACCATTGGTATATATAATACCACCCCATCCTTGGAATAGTCTCATACTGGACCAAGTTGATCCATCTCTAATCATACTTAAACTGGTCTACCTGTAACTAGACTCCCACTGAACCAACTAACCGTATAATTAATATAACCCACAATAATATTCTTACAGTTCTACCATCAGAATTTTGGGAGTCCGCTGCAAGAAACAAAGATTTCGATTGAAAATACCCTTTTTTTAATAGCTGAAACTGATGCAATCTCACCCATAGTTAGTTAAAACGGGAACGACAATAAAACAAAATGGGACGGAACGGGTTTTAAAAGGAGCAAAACAAAAACGGTACGGTCAAAAAAAGGTCAAACATTTCGAGAACGGCAAAAAAACAAAAACAGACGGTACGGGTTTTAAACGGATCAGATATAATACGGTACGGTGAAAAAACGACAATATATTCCCATAAATTGAAGAATTACATTAATGAAACATGTAAATCTATTGAAAAATCATACCTAAATCAATAGGAACAGATGACATTTATGAAGTGTTTGGCCATAAAATGATGAAAATTATCATCTTCAGTCAAGTAGTTAATTGATATTCTATGTTTGTCCAAGACTCTAAGCATGAATCCATATGGAGAGAGAGAGAGAGATCAATGGTGGCTTACAATGTACAATTGTTATGACCCATAACCCACACTCCACTCTAACAAATAATAAAGTAATAAGTTTACAAACAATTATGAGGAAGTGACACCCTTTAATCCCACATCGATTACATGTGGAAAGCAATCAGAATATTAAACGATATGAGATTAATCGATTCATTATTTATTAGAGATGCAAGTTAAAATACATTAAAATATGGATACGGTACGATACGTATTTTAAACGAGTTTTAAACGACAAGGCTTGGAGTATAAAGTATTTTAAAGTATTTTTGAGATCAATAAGACAATAAGCGTTTAAAACGAATTTTAACTAACAGAGCCTCGCCAAAAGCCTTGCCAAAAATCTGATTACACTGTTGATGGCAAGCTGTTGCAGTCTCAATAGGTAGAAGAGAGCCAATGAGGTAAGCATAATCGTCTACTCCAATCTGTCTACCTTCCGCCTCTCCATCAAGCCCTTTATTTTCTGGCGCAGACGTGGTTCGAAACGAATCATTCTCAGTATCAAAACAAGGAAGATTGAAATCTTCTGGGATCTTACGAAAGTCAAATTTAATTCAATCCCATAACCCCAGTCTATATCTTCATTGATTGCAGAGTGGGTTTAGAGGATGAACCCACGCTCTGTTTCAGCATCGATAGGAAGAGGGTTTTGGGGTTTTCCATTTTTGAAACCCCTAAGACGCTCTGGTAATTCTGAAGATCCAAACTCCTCTGTCCTTATCAAATTCCATCCGACTCAAATTGTTCACAGGTCTCATAAGTTCATCCATTTCCAAAGTCACACCAAGCATCTCACTTCATGTCACGTCTCTCCACGCGTAGTTCTTCATGTAATCCCAACCCATTGATAACATTCCACTCCAAAACCCCAACCCTAATCCTCCTTCCAGTTTCTCCGCGATCCTTTTCGCTCTGGCAGCTCCTGTATAATCTCCTCTGGTTGCACGAAGGTTTGCGACTCTGTTCATGAGGGAGTGAGACAGAGAGAATAGTGTTCACCATTGAACATATGAGAAACCTTCGTCTGGTTTTTTGTTTTTTTTGGTAAAAGAGACCTTCGACTTCTGACTGTGAGAAATGGTGTCGACAGAATCAGGAATAATAGGGGTTAGTTCTTTGTTTCTTCTAGGTAATTCTTAAAATAAGAAAATCTTAAAAAGAAAGTATAAAAATGAAATTAAAAACAAACTATAAAAATAAACTACAACCTGTTGTGGCAGATATTTTCCCATTTTAAAAATATGGATACTTAAGGTTATGGTTTGAATTGACCAGATTTCTAATTTGAGACTTAGATTCAACCATATACCTCTATGGATTGACATATTCCTAAGTATTTTCAACCATTCATTTATTTTTGAGAAAAGTTACATTTTTTTTCAATGGAGTTTCTAAACTTTAATCTGCCACCTGCTTAATCTTGTTTTAATTGAAACTTGACATATGGACTATATGAGTAATGAACTTTGCTTCTTCTTGTCTACATAATTTCAGTTTTATCCAATCTACCACATGATAGATACGCTTTCTTAGTTAGACACATCTAGGGGTTTGGATCTCAATGGCGACAAGAAACCTCTACTATCTCCGGCTTCCCCTATGCCATCGAATTGAAAGCTTCCAAGATTCAACCATTCTGTTAAGTTTCCATCTAATCAAAAGTTCGAACTATTAAGTGGAGGGGCTCTCAAGTATATAAGGCACCCAAGATTTCGGACTTAACCAATGTGGGATTATTCCCAACACTCCCTTTCAAGTGTTTCCCTTCTTTTTGGGTGGCAGTACACTTGGAATGTGGTCTCTCTTTTTGGATGATTGTACGGAGGGAACTTGGAGCTTTGATACCATGTTAAGTTTCCATCTCAAAAGTTCGAACCATTAAGTAAAGGGACTCTCAAGTATATAGGACACCTAAGATTCTGAACTTAACCAATGTAAGATTATTCTCAACACATTCATCCAATCCTCAAGACGGCTTGTGATGAAAAAGGAGGTCAAGAATAAGAGGACGGAGTTAGAAGACGGCAAAACTGTTGCACACCCTTGAGTAGTACCTCTGCTGTTACAACTGAACATAATCAGCAGCATGATTGTGAAATGAGGATGACCTTTCCTCTCCTCTTTATTGAGTTCAAACCTTTTGGCCTTAAGGAGTCTTACATGGTGTTGAAATGGATCACACGTCACTTGTGATCAAAAGACAATGGAGCAGAATAGAGGTAAAAGAGAAAAACAATAGGAAAAGAAAGAAAGATCCATGGAAAAAAAAAAAAAAAAAAAAAACAAAATCTGAACCCAAAGCTCCAAAGACTTTCACATCTTTGTGAATCGAAAACAAGAATAATATACAATTGAAGCTTAATGATGGAAATGCCCATGATTGGAGAATTGTGATTGTAATATGGTAATTTTGAATCAAACTTGCACATGGATGATCTTAGCTGTTTGATGTGTTTTGACATGCAGATATGATCAAATGGGATGGGGAGACTGCATATTAATTACTATGATTTTTTACCTTGATATATGGCTGTTAGATGTCCGTATTTTTGTTTCCCAAATTTTATAGCAGATTCATATTAACATGTATTAAACTTATACTGTATTATATATTTTTTTTTTGGTATCAACGTACATACTTTTATCACCCATTATAGGGTTTTTTTTTTTTCTCATTCAAATTTTCAATGAGCACAGAAGGGGATACTGTAGGATTTTATGATTCTAATAAAAAAACTCATTTCAATGAATCACATATGAAAAATAAAATACAATTGAGTAATAATATAACCAATAAAATAGATGGGACATACCTTTTAGTAGAAGATTGTTTTCTGCCCTTTTGTTCTAACCTGATTCCCATATTCCCTGCAGAGATCTTCTACAGTCTCCTCTTCCTTAGGTATGGGTCTTTTTGATTTCACGCAGAGAGAGACTATATGGACTCTGCTTCATATTTATAATGATTTAGATTCCAAATCTATTCCAATCCCATAATGGAATAGATTTGATTTATAATTGGTAAGGGATAATCAATTAAACCTTGATTGGATTCCCACCAGTCAAAATAGACAAGTAAGATAATGTTGCCAATAATAATAAAATCAGAAAAGATTTTAAAATCTCCCACTTGGGCTACATTATTCCACAAGACTGTTAAAAACTAGTGTGGCCATGGAAACCATTAATTAAAAACTAGATTATCCCAAACCTTCTTTTCTTCCAACAAGCAGACTAATGTTGAACAACAGCAGAAGATACACCTCAATACGGCATACAACTTTCTGTTATTATGAATATAAGTCTCCTTGTTTATTTTGACCTTGGCTTACCGCCTTTGAAACTTGGCTTAATACCGCCTTTATGTTTTTGGCTTAATACCGCCTTCTGAGACTTGGCTTAATACTGTCTTTTGGGTCCTAGCTTAATACTGCATTTTGTGTTCTGGCTTAATACTGTCTTTTGAGACTTGGCTTAATACTGCATTTTGGGTCCTGGCTTAATACTGTCTTTTGTGTTCTGGTTTAATACTGTATTTTGAGACTTGACTTAATACTATCTTTTGGGTCCTGGCTTAATACTGTCTTTTGTGTTCTGGCTTAATACTGCCTTTTGAGACTTGGCTTAATACTGTCTTCTGAGAGTTGGCTTAATACTGCCTTTTGTGTTCTGGCTTAATAATGCCTTCTGAGTTCTGACTTAATATTGCCTTTTGTGTTCTGGCTTAATACTGCCTTCTGAGTTCTGGCTTAATATTGCCTTCTGTGTCCTGGCTTAATATTGCCTTATGTGTTCTGGCTTAATACTACCTTCTGAGTTCTGGCTTAATACTGTCTTTTGTGTCCTGGCTTAATACTGCCTTATGTGTTATGGCTTACACGCCTCCGAGTTCGGCTTATCGCCTTTTGTGTCCTGGCTTAATATTGCCTTTTGTCAATGACATGTCAATGAATATGTAATATAGCAATAAATGAATGCTGAAATAAAAATAACCATGGTAATAAATAACTATGCCAAAACCATAGGCAATATAAATAAACATAATGAAATAAATCATTATCAATGTGAGAAAAGTCTCCCACTAACCAAGCACATTTAATGAATTAACCATTTCTATATTAAACATACCATCCCTTGAAGACTCCCATTGACAAAACCTTCGTCAGAGAATCTACAATCAAGTTGTTAAACGAATGTGCTCTACAATGATATAATTTCTTTGACCTTTTTTCTCTCACCTAAAGAGATTTGAAATCCGATCTATATTATGCTTTGAATTACTAGATTTCACATTATTCTTTGAGAACAACACAGCTGAATCGCTGTCACAACACATCTCAATAGGCCTAAGTAAAACTTACAACCTTCCAGGTCTGAAAGATAACTCTTCAACCAGATATGCTACTTATTAGTTTTGCATATAGTTATAAAATCTACCTTACCAAGAGGGTGATGCATGGATAAACTTCTTTGCATTTTTTCCCAAAGGGTACATCTACCATCATAACAAAAACTCTGAGATGGGATTCATGCCACCGATGCAATCACCAAACACTACATCACAATAGCCAAGATTGTCACTACTGCCACAAATGAGTAGATAATCCTCGGTCCTTTGCAAGTACCGCATGACCTTCTATTCCCGTTGTTCAGTGAGCTATACCAGCATCCAACTAAAAATGTCTCAAAACACTCTAAACAAAAGCTATGTGAGAATAAATATAATCTTGAGTATACACCAAGCTCTGTACTTCAGATGCTCTCTCTCAACATCATTTCTTGAACATAACTTTGTCAATTTGTCTCATTTACTGATTTAAGCATCTGCAACTTAATTGTTATGCATGTACATTCAATAATTCGAGAACACGAATAACGTATACCCTTTGAGACAAAGCTAGAGTTCCATTTTTTTTGTCACGAGAAAACTCAATGTCAAGTACAAAGGTACTTACTCACACATTCTTCATCTCGAATTTATCAGACATTGAAAACTATGGTTTCAATAAGTAAACCATGTCACTGCTGGTCAGTGATTAACCATCAACACATATGATTAGGAAATAAATCCACTCCCACTGACCTCTATATATACATAATGATCAATGATAATCTCAACAAAACCAAAAGATTATATAATTTGATGAAACTTTAGATATCATTGTCTAGAAGCTTGTTTGAGACCATAAATGGATTTGTTGAGCTTACAAACCATTCCTTCCTTGCCTTGTACCTCAAAATCTTCTGGTTAGCGCATGTAAACTTTCTCAATCAAGTCTCCATTCAAAAAGCTGTTTTGACATCCATCTGATGTAATTCTAGATCATAATGAACCACAAGCACCATTATAACTCAGAAGGAATCCTTCGAGGAGACTGGAGAAAATGTCTCCTTGAAGTCAACTCCCTCCCTCTGTGTGAATCCCTTAGCTACTAGTCTGGCCTTGTAGCACTCAATTCTTCCCCTAGAGTCACACTTAGTCTTGAAAATCCATTTGGAGCCTATGGGTTTACAAGAATTAAGTAAATCTACAAGCGTCCAAACACCGTTGTTAGCCAAGGATGACAATTCATCTTCTGTCCACTGAGTTTATGGATCACCTGGAGCTAACTTTGTAATTTAGGTGAGGAATTGAAAGTCAAGTGAATCATTTATAATATTCCAATGAGTTACCTACAGAGATTCACATATCTTAGAGCTTATTAGTGATGGCTAATAGCTCTAACCTGTGTTTTTCTTCACACACCATTATCATCATATACCATCAAAACTGGTACAGACAACCTTGAGAATACAACATCTCTCTACCCCATTTAAAGACCAAAATACAATCTTTGCTGAGTATATCTAGGTTAAACACTCCTAGACTAGCTTTCAATTTTTTTTATGTCAATTCATAGAACTGGCCCGCCATAAAAGGCATCATGAGGTGTTTGATCATTATATGTTCTCTAATATGTTTGATATAATGCAAACATACACACAAGATAAGTTAAACTTATAATAATTAAACAATTAAACATATGCGAAACTATACCATTATCCTTTGGGAGAAGAGCGCACTGGTCCTCTTACTATCTGTGTAGAGTCAATCGAAACTATACCCTTATCCTATGGGACAGGAGCGCACTGGTCCTCTTACTATCTGTGTAGAGTCAACCGAAACTACACCCTTATCCTTTGGGACAAGAGCGCATTAGTCCTCTTACTATCTGTGTAGAACCTGCGAAGGGATAATGACTCTCGAAATTCCACCACCTTTAGGTGTATGAAACTCCTAAAATCAATATCCTTCATCCATGTGCATGAGTATACATGATCTTTGACATCGCCACCTTTGGGCGGACAATGCCGCTCTTTGTTGTTTCCACAAAAGTAAAAATCTTGATAATGTCACCTTTGAATGAGCACTATCCCTCTTTGATGTGTCTATAAATGCATAAATACTGGATTTGAACATATCATGATAGAACTAAGCTTACCACTTTGGTGGTCCCACCCAATCCTTACACAACATGTACAAATCAGAATTTGAATAAACTAAGATAATACCACATTTGGGTGAATACTGTCATTCTTTAAAGCATTTACAAACACAGTTGCTTGAATTTGAACACATCATGATAAAACAAGGTATACCACTTTGGTGGGATCCATCAAGTTCCACCATGATATGAACAAATCCCAAATTACAGCTCTAGTGAGATATATATACCATGAATGTTTTTAAAAATCAACTTCCTAAGTCTAAACATTCAAATAAACATGCACTTTAGCTCAACAATCATTATGATACAAGAATATTGAGAAAAACCAACAAAAATACCGCAAATCGAGCTCCAAAAGAGCATTAACTTGGAAAAATACTATTCCCAATGCACAACTAAGACCTCAAAGATTTGAAGTCTATACTTTTCATTCTTTGTGTGATTTCACTTCGCTACATGTTTTACTTTGTAGCAATCAATTCTGCCACTGAAATCACACATTTTCTTATATATCCAACACTGATGTGTATATCAAGGAAATAAATAAATCATTAAATCACAACAGAATGGAGGTCATTATTTCCCCTTCCTAAGAGTCAACCGCACCACACACTTATCCTTTGGGATAAGTATGCACTGGTCCTCTTAGATATCCAAGCTGAACCGCCAAGGAATGATGGCTTCGACAAATTTCATCACCTTTGGGTGATTGAAAAATCCTTAGCCGAACATCCTTAAAAATCATTTCTTTTCTTAAGAGTTAATCGCACTACACATTTATCCTTTGGGATAAGCATGCACTGGTCCTCTTAGATATCCAGGCAAAACCGCCAAGGAATGATGACTTCAGAAAATTTCATCACCTTTGGGTGAATGAAAAACTCTCAGTCGATCATCCTTAAAAATTATTTCTTTTCTTAAGAGTCAATCGTACTACACATTTATCCTTTGGGATAAGCATGCACTGGTCCTCTTAGATATCCAGGCAAAACCGCCAAGGAATAATGACTTCAGAAAATTTCATCACCTTTGGGTGAATGAAAAACCATCAGTCGATCATCCTTAAAAATCATTTCTTTTCTTAAGAGTCAACCGCACTACACATTTATCCTTTGGGATAAGCATGCACTGGTCCTCTTAGATATCCAGGCAAAACCGCCAAGGAATGATGACTTCAGAAGATTTCATCACCTTTGGGTGAATGAAAAAATCCTCAGCCGATCATCCTTAATTAGTGAGTGCATGTTACTAACAAAACTGGACAATGTCACCTTTGGGTGTACATCATCAGGCTTGACTACTTTTGTGTAAAATAAATTCTTGAATTTGCAGACATAACCATGCAATAGGTATGCCACTTTGGTGGGTTTTACTCTATTATACATTTATATCTGTAAATTCTGATTGTAGTCATACAGAATATGATTCAAATATTGAAAACAAGAAATTATGTCTCAACAAACCAATATAAATATGCACATTACTCATCTGGTAATCATCTCATTATTTAAAATTATAAAAACCTTATAAAATACTTCCAAAACTAGCTTTTATCCAATTATTATAGCTTTGGGATTTCACAAATGACACTATAGATATACTAGAATGAAGATAATCAAAAAAGAAACTCAACGGAGAAAATTACAGGTCAATCGGACCTGTAACGCGCCCTCACGCGCCGATTAAAGTCGGCGCGTGGGATCACTTACCTATGATCCAAACAAGGCCTAAGCCTGAACCGATTTTTTTTTTTGGGTTCAGTTCAATAAACCTCGTCCGGTCCGATTCGATTTATCCTACTCCGGTCCGAAGCAGAACCGGATCAACCCGGGTTGGGTCACAATTTGAGTCGAGTCAACCCTATCCGGGTTGAACCGTTTTACTTTTGCCCGAGTCAGGTCACAATTCAAGTCGTTTTATGATTCGGTTCGGTTTGACCCATTTTGCCCTATCCGGGTCAGCGTCACAATTCGGTTCGGGTTGACCCTTTTTTTTTTTTTTTTTAAATCTGGCGAGTGGATCTCACTCGCTTCTTTCGCTGGCGCGTCCGGCGTCCGGTGACGGCGATTTTTATATCACCATGACCGTCTCAGGGAGATCTACACATCGGAATATTTTTCATGTAATTTTGATGGTCGAAAAATTATTCGATTATTTAAATCTCTTCTTTTTCACCAAAAATTCAAATGGGAACTAAGAAGAATTTTTTTTTTATGTTTCAATACTCAGTGATTTTAAATCCATGTGGGATGGCTCTGATACCACTGTAGGATTTTATGCATCCTAATAAAAAACTCATTTCAATGAATCCCATATGAAACAAAAAATACAATTGAGTAATAACATAACCAATAAAATAGATGGGACATGCCTTTTAGTAGAAGATTGTTTTCCGCCCTTTTGTTCTAACCTGATTCCTGATTCTCTGCAGAGATCTTCTACAGTCTCCTCTCCCTTAGGTATGGGTCATTTTGATTTCACACAGAGAGAGACTATAGGGACCCTGCTTTATATTTAAAATGATTTGGATTCCAAATCTATCCCAATCCCATAATGGAATAGATTTGATTTATAATTGGTAAGGGATAATCAATTAAACCTTGATTGGATTCCCACCAGTCAAAATAAGCAAGTAAGATAATGTTGCCCATAATAATAAAGTCAGAAAAGATTTTACAGATACTGCATAATTTATAAACATGGACCCACATGTTAGGAATGAAAGATATATTAAAGAGGTGAGAGAATGATAGGGAGAATGATGTCGATGACATCATCATTTTCCCATAATTTTGATTAAAAGAGCTTAACGATAAAATCACCTTGGCCCACCATTTTTATGATCAGCATGAAATATCATAGTAATTCATTCATTAAAACCATGCATGTATCCAATTAAATTCTTTAAGTCATGGTTACAAAACCTGAACCCAAATATCCTTGGATCTCAAGAGTTAGTAAAGAGAGTAGGGATGTGAGGGTGAGATTTTATGGACCCTGTAAGGCCTCACTTTGATAACACCATGTGGGAGTTCTTCTCTTGTTTTTCTGCATCACAGGAGTGAATACGAAAGCTCCATTATAATCAAACGGGTTATTATCCTACAAAAAAAACACTCTAGGAGTGATTCTGGCCAATCTAGATCAAGATCGACTATAGTAACCATATATGGACAATTGGCAAGGGCCAATTCTAGCAACTTAAGACGTATTCGAGGAAAACAGAACCGATTCTAATCTAGATCGGAACCAGCCTTGCCCAATTTTGTGCACTAGAACCTTGGTTTCACCACAATGCCACTAGTTCTTGCCTAGAGCTTCTAGTAATGACACCTATCAATGCAGAAGCAGATTAAGCTACAGAAGGCAAGTTCATAAACCCTAAGGCCAATCCGATGTCTAAGTCTTAAGTGGGGTTTAAGCGATTTGACAGAGAGAGGGCGTAAGTCTTAAGAGTTTGATCCAGTAACCTTCGTTCTCAGCTTTATTTATAGAGGCACGGGAGTAGAGTGGATTTGGCCTTGATTGGCGATATCCTTGGCACAATTCTAGTGTTGTGTGACCTGCCACCAGCTGTAACGGCGGTAGGTTTGGATTCCCACGATCCAATCCCTTAAAATAAGAGTTGGACGTGGGTAGGATACCTCTTGGGCCCTTAGAGATAACCATTTTGCAATGGATCTTCAATAACCTTCTTCGATATCTCAACTTGCAGATATCCTCGCCATTTGGCATGTGATAGCATCAGGGAACGGTATGCGATAGCATCAGGGAATCGTCCATTCTTTGTTCTCCGTGGTTATCTTCGAGATTTCAAGGATAGCTTTTTCTTTAACTTTTCTCATGATGCGGTGTACACCAATGTGGACGATGACATGTGGCTCCTCCTCATTGGTGATGCGAGGCACGTGCCTTTCTGATTGGCTGCTTTATTCTTTCTCTCTTCCACCCCAAAATCAAGTGGGAATTGATAAGGAAGATATCTAGATAATTTTTTTTGAGTTACAATCGTGGATGTTGATTTTCTTTTCCTCCTTTATCAACATTTAATAAAACCTTAAATTAGTTATAAAAAAAATAAAAAATTTAAAAAAAAAACCTTTAAAACTAAAAATTAATAATTAAAAAAAAAAAAAAAAGAGTTTAAAATTTTGGGAAATTTAAACTACAAAATGCAATCTTCTACACACTACATATACATGCAAGAAATTTTAAACAAAGGTTCTCATCAATTGACATTTCTTGCTTCCACGATCACCTATCACTCTACTCTTCCTAAGCAGAGAGAGAAATCTGTATCTGTTATCTGATATTCTCATCTGATTTCTCTTACTAAGAACCACCAGATTTGAATTCAACTTTCACCTTCCTTGAAACCCTCCCATTTGAGAAAACAATTGAGAATTATTATCCAATCCTGAATCATCACCACTGGTAACAGAAGCTGGTGTCGTAGCATACATGCTCTGAGCTGGTGTCGTAGCATACATGCTCTGATCATCTTCCTTTTGTGGCTGCAACGCCATGAAAGAACTTTTATCTTCGGGAGGATCTATCCGCGTCGACGCTTCTTGCAGCTGCATAGCATACTCCAAGTTCCAAAGCACATCTCCCATGGACGGCCTATCCACACCATATTCAGCCAAACACTTCTCTGCAGCTTCCACATACTTTTTCAACGACCCAGAGCTCATAGATCCCTGAAGATGAGAATCAATGATCTTCTCCAGTAATCCCTTCCTGTGCCATTGCATCGCCCATTCTGCCAAGTTCACTTGCTCTCTCGGCAGCGCCGGATTGATGACTGGCCTCGCACACAACACCTCAAACAGGACCACACCGAAGGAGTATATATCAGATTTCTCCGTGAGCTGTTGTCGCCTGAAATACTCTGGATCAAGGTACCCAAAGCTTCCTTTCACGGCGGTGCTGACATGGGTCTGATTCATCGATGGTCCAGTCTTGGAAAGGCCAAAATCAGCGACCTTCGCGACGAATTTGTCGTCAAGGAGAATGTTGGTGGTCTTAACGTCACGGTGGATGATTCCTTGCGCAGCGCCGGTATGGAGATAATGCAACCCACGCGCAGCACCGATGCAGATCTCGAGTCGTTGTTTCCATGTTAATGGAGGGAGGTTAGATCCGTAGAGATGGTCACGGAGCGGACCATTGGCCATGTACTCATACACCAGTATCATCTCTGAATTCTCATCGCAGTATCCGATTAACGAAACCAGGTGACGGTGACGAAGCTTGGAAAGCATTTGAATCTCAGTTTGGAACTCATTGATGCCCTGTTGAGAACTAGGGTTTCCACGCTTGATAGCAACCTTTGTTCCATCTTGGAGATCACCCATATACACTTTCCCAAATCCACCAACACCAAGGATTCCCTTCTCGTCGAAATTGCGCGTCGCTACCTGTAATTCGGCGAAACTGAATGATCGACCGAGGCCGAAAGCAGAGGAATTGAAGCCAGAGTTGCTGCTCTTTCTCTTGCTCTTCGACCATAACCCACCTCCGCGTGACCAGCTCTTGCTGGACTTGAAGCTTGCTGGTTGGCCTGCGTGAAGAGGGAGTAACCATGACGAGAAGCTGTTCCGCTTCTCCCAACCTGGAGGTCTCTTCTGCCATCGAACAAATACAGAGGCCAGCAACAACATGGCCATCACACCCATACCGAGTCCAATTGCTGCAGCTATCTTAAGCTTGCTACTAGAGAACCAGGACCCTACAGATGATCCATCGACGGCGAACAATCCATCCAAGCTGCCGGCCTCATTGCTCATCTTCATGACTTCCAGACCGTTTAGGATGGCATTGGGCGTCCCCGATGGAACGTTGGAAGCCGGACCCACTTCTACCTTTATGGTGCCATGACCGACGGCAGAGGAATTGAGCACGAAATCCTGGTAATGAGCAGTGTGGAGGCTTCCTGTGATCGTGGAGAGGTCGAGGCTCGGCGCGGCCATCATTCCATTGAGGTAGACATTGAAGTAGAGATCATTAAGGGACTTGCTTACAATGTCGCAGAAATGGAGTCTGATCAAGTAGGGGTAGCTTGGATCGACCTTCATCTCCCAGGTGACGTTGAAATTAGGGTTTGCGACATTCGCATTCGTCATCTCATTAGCCGTCGCATACACAGAATTGGGGGCTATGAATGCACTAGCACCGGTCGACGGGTAGTCAACAATCGAGGGAGAAATCGATACGTTCTGCGCCATTAGAGGGTTCTTCAAGAAAGACAAGTCAGGCTGCCATGTCCTCCCCAAGGTATCGTTATAGGGCGTTAATGGAGGCCCGCCAACATTGAGACGGTAAGAAACCTCGAGGGCGTAATTGAATATACCATTGAAGTCACCTACAGGAGAGACGGTGGTGGCCGTGTCGGAGATGAGCGTATCTGGAGCTGATGTGATCTCGATGGCATTGATGAACGCTATGGATTTTGATTGGGGTTGGAATTTGAGGGAGAATCTATCGGAGGAGACATTGACGAGGTACTCCTTGAAAACCAAGGCATTGTTACTGGGAACAGAGAAGGCATGGAGGAGGACAGTGGATTCGGTAACAACAGAGAAGGTAGCACTTGTGAGGTTGTATGATGGATGAGGAAGAGGGAAGAAATAGAAACGAACCCAATGTCGACCAGGGCGAGCGATGAAGAAGCTGTAGGTGGATTCTTCAACGAAGATCCTTGCTGTTTGATAGAGAGGCAATGAAGGGGAGAGAAGGGAAGGGTCATTGGAGGCAATGGAATCAGAAAGGGATGTAACGGATGCTTGTATATTTTCAGAGGTGGAGAGATAAGAAGACGATTGACCTTCAGAACGGAAGGAGCGGCCATCGCTGAGGACGGTAGTTTGGGTTGAGCCACAATCGATGAGGTAATTGTCGACGGGAGAGTATTTCACAACATGAGATGAAGAAGAAGAAGATGAAGAACCCTTCTTGGCGATTGCTGGATAAGGAATGTAAATGAGGAAAAAGAAGAGGAGAAGGGAGGAGATGGTGTGAACACGTTTCTCTCCTCCCATCATCGCGTATATCTGTACTGTTGTAGCAGTATTATCTCTATCTCTCTTTATGAAACATGGGTAGCAATGGCTAAGACTTTAGAGAGAGAAAGTCATGGCCATTGCAGGTGAGGGTGGTAGCGTTGACAGTGGTGGAGGAAGGGGGCGTTTGGAGAGAGATGGAGATGCCTGCAAGCAGCAAGTCCGCCGAAGGAGAGGG
This sequence comes from Protea cynaroides, assembly GCA_028583415.1. Classification (NCBI taxonomy): domain Eukaryota; kingdom Viridiplantae; phylum Streptophyta; class Magnoliopsida; order Proteales; family Proteaceae; genus Protea; species Protea cynaroides. Next base: position 59,867,253 of record CM053268.1, on the reverse strand, counting down.
AAATGAGGAGTAATTAAGGGATATGGGTTTTGTTGGGTGGACGATCGATCGATCGGGTAAGAAGTTAGTCTACGTGTCTGTCGGAAGATAGATTAAAACAGTTTTATTAGATGAGAGAGAGAGAGAGCCAGAGAGCGAGAGAGCGAGAGAGAGAGAGAGAAAGTTATTTGACTAAAAAGAGTTCGTTGCAAAGCAACTACAAGGAACAACGGTGCACTGAATTTGATTTGAAAGGATGACTTCGTCAAATGGAATGATTGGGTTTGTCCGACCCTTCCGGACTCGGAAGTTTGCGAAAACCAGTAATCATGGATAAGTACTTTCGCCGGAATATTCTCTTTTTTTCCCTCTCAGGACCTAACACTCCCTAAGGAAGAAGTTCAGATTCTTCCATATGAGGCAAGGGCATAAGCTGCATACCTTTAAGAACGACAATGGACTGGAAGTCAAAGCAGTTTAAGCCCTTGGCTTTGGTTGCAATGGAAATAAAAGAAAGGTTTTACCAAAAGAAATAAAAGAAATAAAAGAAAGGAGGGGTTGCCCACGGCGCCAGTGTGAGGAGAATCTCCCAATCCATACATTATGAGGACGTGGGAAATGGTATCAATTTTTAGCCCACAAGGCCACAAGTTTAGAAGAGGGAAAAAATGATAGAAGGAATTCTTACATTGTTGTAGGGATCTTTTTCTTTTTTAATAAATCTAAAAAAAATTATATTTTTAAAACCGTGACAGATGTCATTAATACTAAATCTTTGTAAAATCGGAAAATTACACATACTACCTCTGGATTGTAGATTAATTATTTTTACAGTCCACTAGTTTCTGACAATTATATATACCATCACTAATTTTATAAGCATGTAACAAAAAGGTCCATTCAATTAATGGCTTTAAGTCTGTTGGTGATGCTAGGGCTTTTTAAAATTTTAAGGATAAAAATATCTTTCGTCTTTTTCTTTTTCTATTTTGCAAAGAAGAATAACCTTCGCCTCCAAAAATGTAAATTCCACTACGATTCCATCTATGACCCAAACTACGGAGAAAATTCACATAAATGTTTACCTTGTGAAAGGTACTCTCGAGTGTTGCCTTACTAGAAAGTTATTCTGAGAAGTTAAACATTTATGTTGATAGCATTTAGGGTTCTTTATTTCTCTTTGAATGGCAGTAATTGAACTTAATGATTGCTTGACAACTTGCAAAAATGAATAGGATGATGGTTTTGAAGATAAGGAAAAATCATGGAATGAAATTGTGTCTCGATTTGGTCTTGATTTCAGCACCCACAAAAAGAAGCCCCAGTTTCACCCCGATAGGGTACACCGAGTCCACCCATGCCTTGGATGGTCGGCCTCTTTGTACATTCTGCCACGTGTCAGCTTTGAATTAGTGGAGTATATTTTCCCCCTAACATAACCTAAATCATAATAAATGAAAAAAAAAACCAAAAAAAAAAAAAAAAAAACCTACAAAATTATATGGGAGACTAAAAAATTGACAAATGCATGAGATCAAAGATTTACATATAAAAGTATTAAAAATATATAAAATAATAAAATATAGGGAAAATTTCATATACTATCCCTGGACTATAGACTAATTACATCTACCATCCACTAGTTTTTGACAATTACAGATACCATTTATAACTTTAGAAACATGTAACAAAATGATCCATTCCATTAACAGGGTGTTAAGTCTATTGGTGATGTCAGATCTTTCTAAAATTATAAAAACGAAAATACGCTTCATCTTTTTCTTTTTCTATTTTGTGAAGATGAATAACTTGCCTCCAACAATGTTAATTCCAACTAGTCCTCTTCTTCTACTTCTTCTTCTTGTTTTTCGGTGTCAATCCAACAACCATTGATTCGGCAACTGCATATTGAACAGGCCATGCAACAAAACCTGGAACAAACTACAGTAGTTGTCCCACGAATCGATCCAAAACCACATCCCCTGTACAACAAGCAGAAGATTTATTGATGGGTTTTTTTTCCTGCCACAGTTGCACCAATAATTTATACGAAACCCACTTCCCTCTCTCTAGCTTGATACCTCCTTGGCTCTCATTGCTCTCGTGAACCGTCTCAGTTATATACTCAAGTCAAGAGCACAAAACTTTGACCTCTCTAGTTCCAATATTTTGTGGCAGCTAATTTGATAACTGAGAAGACAAAACTCAACAAAATGTTGCAATTTTGGAATTGGAGTAAGGGCAGGAACAGGAGGTCGACAAGCAAAAAACACAAAATGTTGCAGGTTCCTGCGGTATCACCTTATCGAAAAACTTCCTTTGGTTTCCGGCCATCTCCTGTTCCTTTCAGAGTTTTTTCTAAGCCAACTACCACACAAGAAAAGCAATAACCCAGCGGAAATGGAGAAGACTGTTAGGATTGGGAGACGCACAAACAAGAAGAAAACACAAGAATTAACATGGTTCAGCACCGGATGCCTACGTCCACCAGAGAAAAGAGAAATCATTTATTCCCAAGAAACTTCTACAGCTCTCTACCTGATAAGTTTATCTCATCTGTCAGCCTTACAACGCCTTCAACTATCTACTGTCAGAGGAGAATCCTCTGACAGCCCTTACAGTCTTACCTAGGTTTTTTCACACAGAGACTATATATAGGCAAACCTAGAAACCTTAATCTCCCACAATTACAAGTTTATCCCGTCCATGTAATAGACACATACCCTAATACAAGTACTACCCTTATAACTGCGTGGACCCCATAGAATACAAGACACCAAATCCAACAAATCTCCACCTGGCTTGGATTCTGCAAACCACCTTGAAGAAAACCTGTTGATGTTGATTTGAAACCTGTCTTTGCCAAACCGCTACACCCAAACTGGCATAGCCCACATCTCGTCCGGATGTCCCGTACAGCTCATCACTGTACAATGTGATGTGACTCCATCTCTTCCACTGTTGCAGCATCACCGAAAAGATCACCGTCACTCACAGTCCTCCTGCAATTCCAGTTGCACCTGAAACCCGAGCCTCTCACCACCGCACCTCCAATGCAGACCTTGAAAATTGACTCCTCATCCCAGCCCTCTGCAACTCTAATTGCACCTGGAACCCAAGCCTCTCACCTCTGCACCTCCAATGCAGACCTAGAGATCCGACTTCTTGTCCCAGTCTGCCAGTACTCCTTTGCCCCACGGTGCGACATAAACTGGCCATTATGTGCATCGTATCGGAATTTAAACCCGCCGTCAGATCCAACACCGGATCCGACCAAGTCCACCAGGCCACTGAGATCCATTGCCGCTGCACCTGAGTCGAACTCTACAAATCTCGACTCCATGATCCCTGCTCGCACATGCGATGACAGGAAGAATCATCTTTCTAGCCTGAGATTCCCTTCCATCTCTTCTTGATGGCACCATTTTTTTTTCTTTTTTTTTCTTCTTCTTCATACTGTGTACCTCCTTCCTTCTCCTAGATCACTGACTGATCTACCAAACCTGAGCTCTGATACCACTTGTTAGGATTGGGAGACACGCAAACAAGAAGAAAACACAAGAATTAACGTAGTTCAGCACCCCCATCGTGGGATGCCTACGTCCACCAGAGAAAAGAGAAATCATTTATTCCCAAGAAACTTCTACAGCTCTTTACTTGACAGGCTTATCTCATCTGTCAGCCTTACAATGCCTTCAACTCTCCACTATCAGAGGAGAATCCTCTGACAGCCCTTATAGCCTTACCTAAGTTTTTCCACACAGAGACTATATATAGGTAAACCTAGAAACCCTAATCCCCCATAATTACAAGTTTATCTCGTATATGTAATAGACCCATACCCTAATACAAGTACTACTCTTATAATTGCATGGACCCTACAGAATACAAGACACCAAACCCAACAAAGACACCACCACCAATGGGTTGCAGCATTGCCTTCTTTCCCACTTTGTCGACCTCTTCTTCCTGGCCTTGCTCCAGCTATGATTCCATCTACGACTCAGATGACAGAAAATTCACATAAATGTTTACCTTCTGACAGGTACTCTTCGGTGTTGCCTTACTGGAGAGTTACTCTGAGAAGTTAAACATTTTATGTTGACAGCATTTAGGGTTCTTTATTTCTCTTTGAATGGCAGTAATGGAACTTTATGATTGCTTGACAACTTGCAGAGAAGGAATACGATGAAGAATCGTTTTGAAGATATGGGAAAATCGTGGAATGAAAGTGCATCTCGATTTCTCGATTTTATCTCGATTTCAACATCCACACAAAGAAGCTCCAGTTGCTTCTCGATTTCAGATTTCTATAATGATTTTGATTGGAATCAACGATCAATCGATTCCATCCCCGATTCCACTTCCTTAAATGGTTAAACCTTGGTTTCAATTGCTTCTATTTTTGTGTGACAAGATTCTAATTGTAAATTCAACCTTTATTGGTTGTAAACCTAAAAATGATAGAATTGTCTTTTAAAATTTAGACTTTAACACTATTAACAGAAATGATCTTTTGTTACATATTTGTGAAACTAAGGGTGGCATGTGTAATTATCAGAAACGAGTGGATGGCAGGTGTAATTAGTACATAGCCCAAGGATAGTATATATAATATTCCTTAAAATATATTATTTTAAAGATAATTAACATTGTCTACTTACACCACCAACAACAGAATCAACAATAGTCAACCCTATACTTTTGCTTATGCTTTTGAAATTGCACCTATTTCTCTCTATGTAAAATGGTCAAAAAGAAAATTTTTCCTATAAAATAATATTTTCAGTTGTTCCTATTAATGTAAAATGTAAATAAAGGTTTCAAAAAAGTAGGAAAATTTTCATTAAGCTCTTTATTTCCGAATAAAATGCTGTAGAATGAATTTTTTTTTTTTGTAAAATAAGATATTACAATACTTGTTTTAATATAAAATGTAAAAAAAAAATGCATTGAAAAAGTAGGACAAATTTACATCTTTGTTTGTTTTGGCATAAAATTTTACGTCAAATTTGTATAGAAAATTTTACAATAAGGAAAGAAAAAAAAAAAAAAAATTCTTGCAAAATATCATTTGCACCAAATATTTTACAATGAAACCGGGTCCCTAACAACAAATACCCTTACTTGCAAGAGAAAGGACAATAAAATACATTGAAAAAGAAAACATGACAAGTAACCGATCATAACCAAGATGGGCCTTTTCATAAAATAATAAAAATAAATAAAAATATTTTTTCAAAAAATTGAGAAATGACTAGGTGTGCAAGTTTAACCCTATCAGCCAGAGCCCGCCCTAGCCTGTCTTGAGCTCGTCCTGAGCTTGAACGAGGCTTGGGCTAAGATACCTTAGCCTTGAGGGCTGGGAATTTCTAAGTCTAAATGAAGGTTGGGCTGGGCTAGGGTTGGGGCCTGGAGTTGAGCCATACCAGGCCCAGCTCTGCTATATCTACTTCTTATTCTTTCTTCTTCTCCTCAGTTTGTCCTAGTCTCTATATCGCCCTTCCCCCTCCCCATGGTCAGGGTCAATCAGGTTAACTAGGGCTAACCCTGAGAGTGGGTAAGAATTAGATTTTTCAGGCTCTGAATCAGGATCGGATCGAACTTAAGCCCAGCGAAAGGGACACAAGGTTGGGCTAAGATTTTAAAAGTCGAATCCAACCTAACCCTATTGCAGCTTTAGAAATGACTTACTAAACCATGGTCATCCATTTTTAGTGGATTCCACATTGGATTAAACTTTACTAAATCAAAAGATTTTTTTTTTCTGAGTCAGTAAAAGACAAATGTCCCCAAAAGTTAAAAAAAAAAAAAAACAAATGCTTTCCCAAAAAATATTAATAAAATACAAATAAACCCACCCCATTAAAAATATTTCATTAAATACCGATGGTGATGGTGGGAGGCCAATTTTATCTTAATGACCAAATTAACTTGTGAATTACTTATTTTACCCTTATTCAAATAGGATTTCAATTTCTATTTTGAGATTCATGCGTTGTGAGCTGATCTGGGTTCTTCTGAGTTCTGACCCGAGGATTTTTTACATGGGTTATCGCCATTAAAAGGAGAAGCAGGTTTTTCCGCCCCGGATTCCCAAAGAGGGGGGGGGGGGTGTTAGGGATGAACGCGTAACCACAAGAAAGAAACGAAGATCAAGCAAACACACAACACAGGATTTGCTGTGGTTCAGCACTCAATCCGGAATGCCTACCTCCACCACAGAGAAACAGAGATTCTTTATTGCCAAGAAAACTCTCTACAATTCTCTCTACCTGACACAGTGTCCTCCTTTCCTCAGACCTTACCTAGGTTTTCCCACAGAGAGACAATATATAGGGAAACCTAGAAACCCTAATCCCACCACAATTATAAGTTTACTCCCATACATGTAATAGACTCATACCCTAATACAAATACTACCCCTTATAATTACGTGGACCCCACAGAATACAAGACACCAACCCAAAAAATCTCCACCTGGCTTGAATTCTGCAAACCACCTTGAAGAAAACTTCGTTGATGTTGATTCAGTAAATCTGTCTCTGTCAAACCGCTACACCCAAACCAGCATAGCCCACACCCCGTCCGGGTGTCCCGTACAACTCATCGCCGCACGATGTGATGTGTCTCCATCTCTCCCACTGCTGCAGCATCACCGGAGAGATCACTTCCACTCATAAAATCCGAAGCAAAAGATACTCGCTTCTTCCTAGATCTGCATTTGTTCACAACTTGAACTTTTTGCATCTTCTGTCTTCTATCTGTACTTCTTGCCTGAGTTCCAACAGAAGCACCATCTGTTTCAACACTCCCTGCAAGTCTGTATAGATCGCCAACCATCTGTCCCTGCATCACAACCATGGCCCATTTGGAGACCTTAAGAACTCCACCTTCAGATGAACACCTATAGCCTCTCGCATCCAGTGTTCCCAATGAAATTAAATTCTTCCTTAAGTTCGGCACATGTCTAATTCCCGATTACGGTTCGCACAATCCCATCAAACATGCGAGTCATGCGGTCCCAATCCCGACAACCTTGCTTTCGGCATCATTTGCCATTCGATTGTACCCTTATCACATTCATGATATGTAGCAAACTGTTCTCTAACTGGAACACATATGAAACGAACAACCTGAATCTAAAATCCAATCTGAAGTATTTGTACCTGATGAAGTAGTGAGAAGGAGATCTCCATCACTCCATTCTTCTGTGACACCAGCAGTAGATGATTTTGCTTCACTCTCCTTGTCTTCCTTTTTCTTTTTATCCTCCTTACGCTTTGGACAATTCCATCTTATGTGACCTTCCTCATCGCAATAATAACAAATTATTTTACGACCTTGTGACTTGGAGCGACCCCTATTCTTGCCATATTCCTGTCTCCCATTTGATCTTCCTCTACCCTGACCACCAACTGTAACCAAGGCACTACCCTCATCTGACGTCCCATCACTACTATTTTTCCGCCGTGTCTCATTCACTAGCAAAGCAGCAATAACATCGTCAAGTTTGAGAGTATCCTTACCAAAAAACAGTGTAGTCACAATGTGATCAAATGAATGAGGCAATGATGCCAACAAGATAAGTGCATTGTCCTCCTCTTCGATCTTCACATCAAGAGCAGACAACTCCGTCAGAATCCTGTTGAACTCATCAATATGCACCTCAAATTTCACTCCATCTGACAAACGAAAGCCATATAATTGTTTCTTCAAAAACAATCGATTTGTCAACGATTTGGACTTGTACCTGCTCTCCAACTTCGTCCAAACTTCTTCTGGATCCTCCAAACCAATGACCTCACGAAGAGTATTATCCGCCAGAAACAATTGAATCGTACTATTTGCCAGATCCCTTAATTCTAGCCACTCATCATCCGTCAACTTTTCCGGCTTGTCGGATTTCTTCTTGAGAGCCTTAAACAGTCCCTCCCCGCGTAAGAATATTCTTCACCCGTTGTTGCCACAAGGTGAAATCATTATAGCCATTAAAGGTTTCTATGGAGAAATTTGAACCCTTCGCCGCTATTCTATTAACTCGATCTTTACCTTCTGTGCCTGCCATCAACTTTCAAGAGCTTCAATCACCGTTGATCTTGCACAAGACTGTCCGATCGATATCAAAGACATCGAATCTGTCCGATTTGTGTCTTCCAATGAAACCGTAGCACCCAAAAACCCTTGGGACAATAACCTCTATGTTTTTCCCCTTCTCTTTGGATGATACAATGTACGAACAGCGAATCGTACGATCCTTTTTCTTTTTTTTTTCACCACATTATCGTACAAAGAATATAATTTAGTTTTTTTTTTTTTTTCTTAAAAAAAACTCTCTCTTCTTGTACGGTAATGATGCTCACTTTTTTTTTTCTTTAATTCCTTAACTTTTCCTTAAGGAATATAGAGAAAAAAACGTAAAAAAAACTCACCCTTTTTTTCTTGTTCTCTTACCCGTTCCCTCTCTTTCTCCTAGATCACTGATCGATCTATCGAACCTTGGCTCTGATACCACTTGTTAGGGATGAACGCGTAACCACAAGAAAGAAACGAATTAAGATCAAGCAAACACACAACACAGGATTTGCTGTGGTTCAGCACTCAATCCGGAATGCCTACCTCCACCACAGAGAAACAGAAATTCTTTATTGCCAAGAAAACTCTCTACAATTCTCTCCACCTGACACAGTGTCCTCCTTTCCTCAGACCTTACCTAGGTTTTCCCACACAGAGACAATATATAGGGAAACCTAGAAACCCTAATCCCACCACAATTATAAGTTTACTCCCATACATGTAATAGACTCATACCCTAATACAAATACTACCCCTTATAATTACGTGGACCCCACAGAATACAAGACACCAACCCAACAGGGGGGGGGGTGAACTTGTCTTCAGAGGGGCCAAAGGACTCCGGAAGAGGTGTATGGCCAGGTCTGTGACGAAGGCCGTTCGAGAGAAAGTTCAGGTACTGTAATTGCAAGTAAGGCGGAAGGAAAGTGATTATTAGGGGGTTGGGGAGACGAGGAATGAAGGTTTTCGGGGTTAGTGAGTACAGGAAGTTTTGGTTTAGGATTTGCAATGGCAGGGAAGGCAGGAGGAATGGGATTCGCAGGGGGTTTGGGAGGGGGGAGTGGTGGTTTTCTGGGTCTGGGTTTCTGGAAAGTAGGATTGCTGGGGCTAGGGGGTTGCTGTTCAGCATCTTGACCGGAGGAGGAAGGGTAGCGAGGCCAGGGGAGGGTGGTGGAGGGTGGAGGATAGCTATTACCGAACAACCATCAATTTTTGTTTGGTTTCCTCTGTTCTCTGTGGATTTCTCTTTAAATTTTGGATTGGTTTTGGTCTTTGTGGATTTTTCTTTAAATTTCCATTTGATTTCTCTATGATCTCTGTGGATTTTTCTTTCAATTTCCGTTTGATTTCTTTATGGTCTCTGTGGAATTTTCTTTAAATATCCGATTGGTTTTTCTATAGTCCTTTGTAGATTTTTCTTTAAGTTTCCGATTAATTTCTCTAAAATTTTTTTGTTTTTTTTTTTTTTCCTCTAAATTTCTGATTAACTTTTTTAATGTTCTTTGTAGATTCTTTTCTAAATTTCGATTGATTTCTTTATAGTTGTTTGTGGATTTTCTTTAGATTTCCAATTGGTTTCTCGAGAAGTTCTCTATAGCTCTTCGTGGATTTTTCTAAATTTTGTTTGGTATCCTTTATAGGTTTTTGTTATTCTTCTATAAAAGTTGTTTGTGATTCTTCTCTAAGTTTCTTTTAAACTTCTCTAGAATTCTTTGATGGTTCCTCTAAATTTCTTATTGGATTTCTTTAAAAATCCGTTGTAGGTTTCTCTAAAATTGTTGTTTGGTTTCGCAAAAGTTATCTATAAGTCTTGGTAATTCTTCTATTTTCTGGAACGACGGTGAAAAAAAAAAAAGGTGAGAGAATGAAGGTGAAAAATGATTTACGGTATTTTTAAGGTGGATATAAGGGTTATGGTAGTCTTTTAACAATAATATGGTTTTTAAATGACAAAACGTTCAGGGGTAGAAGTGATCATAGAAAAATTAACTTTAACTCTATTAAAAAAAAGAGAAACCTTTGTTTTTTTCAGAAATTTTAGGAAGCATTTGTCCTTTAAACATAGTATAGAAGAAGTAACTCTTTTTTTTCCTAGAAATAAATATTATTTGTATATAAAATTTTACAATGAAGAAAAACCTAAAAATGATTTCTTGTAAAATATCATTTGCACAAAATATTTTACAATGAAATCGATCTTCAACAACAAATACAAATACCCTTACTTGGAAGAGAAAGCACAATAAAATACATTGAAAAAAAACTTGACAAGTAAGTAATCATAACCAAGATGGGCCTTTTCATAAAATAATAAAAAAATGAAATAAAATAAAAAGATCATTTCAAAAAATTGAGAAATGACTTGGTGTGCAAGTTTAACTTATCAGCCCGAGCTGGTCCTGAGCTGGTCCTGAGCTTGAACAGGGTCTGGGCTAAGATACCCTAGCCCCGAGAGCTGGGAATTTCTAGGTCTAAATGAAACGGCCAGATGATTTCTACGAGCCACTGGTGCCGAGCATAGAACACTAGAGCCTTTCTCATCAACTAAATACGAAGCTATTTACGGTTGAACGAATCAACAACTGTAAATCGGTTGAGAGTTCAATCAATGGGCGTTGATCGAATATTCCGCCGACTGAACTGAAGATGGACGACAAGAAAGATTCAATTACCTTTGCTAACGAGGATTGGGAACAAATCTATCCATTATCTCTCCTGTCATCATCTTTGTCTCCATCATCTTCAATCCAAACTCATGTTCGCTCTGAAATCGATGATCAAGAGCGGCCCCCTTCGACAGGATGGGAGGTGGTATTGCGCCGGCAGACTCCATCCGTCGACGATTACTCCATATTTCCTCCGAGCAATCACGAAGGATTACACGTTCCTTTCCCAGATGGGCGACAAGAACAAGAAGTAGCAGAAGAAGATCCAGAATCAGAGGTAGAAGCATCGACATCGACATCGACATCTGGTACTGATATAGAGGTCTTAACACCTCGGCTTTCCGATTCCAGTCTCCGATTCGCAGGGGACGTCGTAAAGCAATTGCGCTTTGGGTTAGAATTCTTATGCTCCAATTTCTTCCGTCTTGCTTCTTCGGTCCGTTCCCGTGTGATCAGAGGGAGGACTATTAATTGGTCCTTTGCCTCTTCCATTGGAGTCGCAGCAGCGCTCTTATCGTCGTTACTATACATGGGGGTACGACGGTGGCGTCGACGAATCCTGCTGGAGAAACTGGACCGGCTGATACTTCTTGTCCAAGAGCAGGATGAGGTACGTGGAACGCTCGTAGCTCATTTGATTCTGCTGGTCCGTTTTATCTTGAATTTTTCCTTGCTTTTGATTCTTGCTTGTTACTGTTTGGTCATATTTAGTTCATCAACGTTTGAAATCCAGATGGTTAATTTGTTAATTTCTGATTTAAGTTCCAACCTTACAAGTATTTGTAGAAATGCTTATTAGAGCTTCTAGGTAGCCTAGCTTGAAATCAATAAATCAACTAACAGTAAATTTTAAACTCCCAACATTATGCCCAAAGGCTACCAATCCATAACAAGAGCTTAAGAACAATGTCATTAACATCCCCTATGTAGTACTCCCCAAGGAAAATAAGATCCTGAACACTATTGGGTCTCACCACCTGTTGCTTAGCCATGAAACCTGATGAGGTTGTTAGCAGACCTTGGTTTCCATTGAACGAGCAAGTTCACCATAACAAGAGCTAAAGTACAATGACATTAACTGTTAGAAATTAACAATGCAGCAGAAGAATGATAGCAAAAGAAAAACAAAAGAGAATACACACATACAGAACACAATGATTTACGTGGTTTACCCACACAAGATGGGTTTTGTCCATGGCAAAGGAATTAGTCAGAGGTTCCTGGATATGATAAGACCAAGCTTCATCAATAACATTAACATCCCCAATGTAATCATCCCTGAGGAAAAGAAGATCCTGAACTTTATTGAGTCTCACCAGTCACCTTCATCTTAGCCATGAAATGTCAGTGAGGTTGTTAGCAGACTTAGCTTCCAGTGAACGAGCAGTTCACTTGTGAAGCAAGGTATTTTATTTGTCTTATAATTGTGCAAACCTCTAAGATCCTTCTTCCTCAGATGTGGTCCAAGATCTTTGAGGTCTGACGTTGCTCAACAGTACAAAGCACTCAGCAAAAGATCAAATATGTACCTGTATACATTTGTTTTGAAAGATAATGCCTGGAAGTAAAATAAAGCAGGAGAAATTTATTTTCCTATGGATCAGTTTAGTTGCAAGGAAAACAAAGGGAAGGGAAGGGAAGGAAAGTTGAAGCAAATCAATACTAAAATGGAAATTTTTTTAATAATTACCTAAAATGGTTGTGTAACTAATTCCAAAACATTTTTAATTTAGTTATTGAAATTTATTTCACTTTGCAACCAAATCCGTTCGATTGGAAAATTAAATAAAGATCATATCTGAAAAAGGTAAGAGTTAAATTTAACTAGGTTTCACAATCATAATTACAACGCTTTTGTTTTTCCTTTTTAAATCAATACTAAAATGAAAAATTTAATAATAATTACCTAAAATGGTTGTGTAACTAACTCCAAAACATTCTAAATTTGGTTATTGAAATTTATTTCACTTTGCAACGAAATCTGTTCGATTGGAAAATTAAATAAAGATCACATCTGAAAATATTCTAAATATGGTAAGAGTTGTATGGTAAGGTAGGGCTTTAATGGTATGGTAAGCGGTCAGAGGTAAGGAGTGATGCCGGGTAATTGGAGGTAAAGAACTAGGACGTGTTTCCTACCACAGGGATGATCCCTCCTAAGACTTATGGTAATCTGTCTATATGGTCTCAGCCCGGGTCCTTAATGCTGAAGCTGTCAAGTCCGTACGAGGCGCTGTAAGCGTTTTAGGAGGGGCGATTTCTTTTTTGTGTCACTTCCCTTCCTTTCCTTTTACTCCCAACCAGAAGGAGCATACATTATTTTACAGATGTTGGAAATAAGATGGTGAGTGCTGGTGTAGAACTTTTATTTTCCTTCATTTTAGTTTTTATGAAACAAATTCTATAATGAGATATTTTACAATATTTTTTTACTTATGCCCACAAAACAAATGCAACCAAAGAGAACTCAACCAAGTGTTGTTAGATTAGGTGATTTGACTATTCCCATAATTTGTTGCTGGCAGGGTGAAGCGAAACTGTTTTCATATAAGCCCATTTTGTTATCGTAAGTCATTAATAAATTTCCTTCCCAGGGACAGAAACTGTGAAGGATTTGCCTTGTGAATGAGAGAAAGATAAGGGAATAATTATCACAAATGGACAGAAAAAAGTGGGGGCAGCTTTTTTGGATGTCCTGTATCTTTGTTCTCTCTAAATGGGAGGCTCTTAGGTTGGTAATTTTTTATGCTACCAGTAGAACTACTAGATGGCCGCGCTTCCGTGTATCTTAGAGGTCCATTTAAAAATGAGTTATGGAAGTAAAAAATTCAGCATGTATATGCTTGGATATGTGTTCAGAAACATGGTGGCTATCTCCTTGTTTTTGTGTTTCTTGGCAAGATTTTACCACTGATGATGCATTTAATTGAAAATTTATCTTGCTAGTTTCTACATTTCACTCCATTTTTCAGTGCACATAGTCCTATCCAGATATTGAAATTTTATGTTCGCATTTGCAGAAGATTAGTCGGCTCTCACAACAAATTACCCAAATGAATGATTTACTATTAGCCCGTCACACGGTCCCTGTACTCAGGAACAGCTGATTGGTCCCATACAGTTTCACAAACAGAATGGGTTTTCAATTTTGGTTATCCAGTCTCTACTGTAATTGGAAGATCTAAGCCTACAAAATCAGCTTATTTGTTGAAAATGAAGAAAATTGAGTTGTAAAATTATTATTGTTGAGAGGTTTATAAGCATTGTGTCTTTAGATCTCTGTTTTTCTTATGTATTTTTTAAGCTTAATTTCATCTGATGTAAGAATACTTTTACTTTCCAAACAAAGAAAAGAGAAGGAAAAAAAAATGTAATTTTCTGTAATACTTTCTTTTTCTCTGGGATAAGTACAAAAAAAAAAAAATGACTATTGCATTTAGTTTGCCACATGACAAGTTGGATAAGAATAAGATTTTGTGAATAGACCCAAGGTCATATGGTCACATGTCAAGTTTCAGCCAAAATAGAATTGAGTATATGATAAAACAAAGCAATTAAAAATCCAAGACTACAAGGAGAATAGTAAGATCTTCCATGGACATACACGGGGATTATTGATTGCTTTCAAGTCTAAAATTTAACATTTGGCAAATCCAAATCATTCCCTAGATATTCAATAGTTGGATTTTTCACATGTTGTGAATAGTCTCATATTGCAAAATGTTGGGACGTGAGATGTCTCAATGTACTAGTTGGTTTCTCCATTTAATATATTAAGCTTTCGGCTGGATATTTCAATATGGTTTTAGACTCAATCAAGTCCTATGTTAAATAAACATCTATGTATAATCATCTCTTGATCACCCAAAAGAGATGACCGCACATAAAATCTTTTGGCTTGTATTTTACCCTTGTCCAAAGCTTCTTGGGCATTTCTCACACACACACACACATGGTAGCCTTTTCCCTTTGTTTTCAAAATGCTCTTTAGGGAGACTTACCTATACAATTATTATAGGAACCTTTCCCATGACCGTGAGATCCATCTTATTTATCCGAATGGTTGGTTGTGTTGATACTTTTAGCCATTGGATCAGAATATGCGGAATTGGTTGGTTTGAGTAAGAACCGATTATTATTGATTCCTGCAATTTATTTAGAATCAGTATGAATACGATTTGTAAAATAGCAGAAAAATCAATGAATTTAACTTCTTGTGGTAAGATGTAAAGTCTTTTGAATCAAGGAATAGAGAAATGATCAAGGACATCATCATTAGAGAAGTCCAAGGAAAGCTTAAGAATCAGTATTGTGATGGGTCTATCTCCTCTCCTAGAGTTAGGTTCCTGAAGGCTAATTAGGTGTTTGATGTAAACTGAGTGGGGAGGGGGCCTATTCTTTCGTCTTTGGGGCTTTTCTTTTTTGGCTTTCCTTGGTGGTGCTCTTTCGGGTGGTTTGTATCCCTTGCTCTCCTTTAGGGTAGCTTCTTGTGCTCCCTTTTCTTCAGTTAATATAGTATCTATTTACCCAAAAAAAAAGTCTTTTGAATTAAAAACTCCAAATATATAATCTTTGCCTCTTTTTTTTCTTTTCTTTTTTCCTGAATCTAATTTCTAGTATTCTTGCCGAATTCGATCGTATCTGATTCAAATCAGAATAGATGTTGAACCGAAAAAAAAAAAAAAGAATAGATGAAATCGGATCCTGTTTGATTACAATTTTTGAAACCTTGCTCGGGTTTTCGTTTCTTGGAGGGAGTTTTTTAGGACTGCCAAATGCGGTCAATCAGTGAAGGACAAGTGTCACCATGGGATTGATTATACCAATGGACACGCGTCCCCATTCTAGCTCATTAGACTAGGCACAATTCTGTGTCCTTGATCAGTTATAGACATGCCAATATTGGACATGTTCGGATAAGTAAACGCTAACCTACTTTATGGCAATCAGTTACATGTCTTAGCTTCTTGTAAGGAAACGAGATGGTTTGTATCATGTTCACAATAAGTCTTAGGGTAGTTATCATTAAACTAGCCCTTGGATCTACGTCAGACGACTATAGAGCTTACCTATACAAGCACGACCCTCCAATCTCGGAGTCCAGTTGCACAAAGATTCTCATTCCACCGTGCAACCGTGGGGAGACATCTCGTAATCCAAGGTCATTTCATGCTCAAAAATACACCTTACCATGAAGGTAAAAGGATGGAGCTTTTGCTATCCTAAAGTTATTGCTAAATTCACTACAAGCCCCTTCTCTACTTGGAACTCGGCCTTCTTATCCGAGTTTATCTGCTTATCATCTTTGAGCTGACTTTGTCATCGAAGTGGTCCCGGGTTATCCAACCTGCCCAACTCTATTGTCTGTTTTCTTTCTATGATAGATGCCTCATTCAGGAGTCCAACCAATTTCCCACGATAACAGAGTTAGTGTCTTCATTTATCTCAAAATGCAGCACAACCTCCTTTTTTTTGGGTGGAAATGCAATGCAGCCTCCTTATCATGAGGTAAATGTTTTCTTTCGTAGTCTACCTTTCATGAGTTGCACAATCAAAGACCTCCTGTCGAGATGCAATGAAAGGTAATTGCCCCTCTAGTAAGGTATAAAACTAAAATAAGGGAGAGGATTCTCTGAAAGTGGCCTTATTGCCTGCTCCCATTGTTCTCACCAATGGAAGCAGCACAACATATCCATCAAAAGGGGAGAGATTGTCAAGGGGAGAGACTCAAGGTGCTCGCATAGAAGCAAGGTTTTAAGGCCTCCTGTCGAGATGCACAATCAAAGACCTCCTGTCGAGATGCAATGAAAGGTAATTGCCCCTCTAGTAAGGTATAAAACTAAAATAAGGGAGAGGATTCTCTGAAAGTGGCCTTATTGCCTGCTCCCATTGTTCTCACCAATGGAAGCAGCACAACATATCCATCAAAAGGGGAGAGATTGTCAAGGGGAGAGACTCAAGGTGCTGGCATAGAAGCAAGGTTTTAAGGCTCGGATTCTTTGAGTGGCCCTATTGGTTGCTCCCGTTGGTGGGAATGGGCACAATGCTTCCATCAAAAGGAGAGAGATTGTCAAGGGGAGAGCCACAAGGTGCTAGCATAGACGCATGGTATTGCTACACGAACTAGTTCGTCTTCGGCCTGCTGAGATCTATGCACAAGAAAGGCAGAAAGACAAGGTAATGGTGGTTGGATAACCCTTGAACCACTCCGATGCTTAACAAAGTTGCAGAGTAGGGGTTGAGTGTAAAGATTGGATCTAATTACCTTTGTTGGTCCTTTGCTTGCATACATGGAGTGGTCAGTGTATAACTGGTATGTGTATCCAGTTATGGTAGGTCGGTTCAGAAGGCACGACCTTCACCTTGTGCGAGAGGCCAGTTGTATTTCCTTGTGTGTCCGTTGATGATAGCCGTTAGATCTTGGACTTCTATATCAGCTTTTTTATCTTGGCCTTCAAATTTTTAGCAAGGACAAACTTTTCTTATCAAGGTCGGACTCTTCCTTAATGGAGAACTTCCGTAGGTAAGCTTCCTTGTATATCACCATCCAACAATGATGATCTTACTTGCCTTATCCTGACAACTTGGTTGAATTGCTAGCTCGACGTAGTTCATGGTATCTCGTGATCTTTCCATTTGTCTCCACCCTCGGCAGACTTAAGTTGACTTGGCCCAATTGAAGAGTTGGGTCTATCCAAGTCTCGTAGGATCATTCGAACAATCTCGGATTTGTTACTGGCGTACAGATGTTCAATCTTGATTGGTGTCGTCCTTGTGACACGTGGCCCTCCTCTAGTCGTGGATTTTTCGGACACGTGTTATATTGCTATTGGTGGGGAGTAATCCCCATAACACATGGATTTAGGGATTGGATTGACTGGATTGAGGTTG
Source organism: Protea cynaroides (assembly GCA_028583415.1). NCBI lineage: Eukaryota > Viridiplantae > Streptophyta > Magnoliopsida > Proteales > Proteaceae > Protea > Protea cynaroides. The sequence continues at coordinate 59,849,641 of CM053268.1, read as the reverse complement.
ATCTCATGTAGGCACCATGTTGGCATGATTGGCAAGGATTGTTTTGGATGTTAAAGCTATAAACAAAAAAAACAAAAAAAAAGGAGGAAAGAAAAAAGGATTTTTGGACCGATCCCAAGCCGATCTAGATTAGCTCATGCCCGACTCTGTGCTCTCAAAGCCAGACTCAATAAGAAAAGAATCTAAATTAATCAGGGTCGATGTTAATTGAATTGAAGTTGAATCAGCCAATTCTATAGATTGCCATCCAAATTTTAAAACCTTGCATAGACCATCTCAAGAGTCAAGACAACACTTTTACCCAATATTTCTGCTATGGAGTAAAAGTACCTAGGGCCCGATTTGTAACACTCTCGCTCCTAATTCTCGATTCTTTGATTTTTGAGTGTCAGATCACTATTTGGTAATGCTGCTCTAGAATGCATTATAGAATATCAAGAACAAGGTTTGATATACATTGTTCTGAATTTGATTTCGGAATAATATCAGAACAGATTCGTGGTTGGTTTGTTTTGCTTTAGGTGAGCTCTTGCTTTTGCCATTTGAGAGAAGATGATGGCTTTTATCGGCAACAAAAGAAACAAAAATGGAGTGGGGCCATGTGTCAAAATCGTGATCACTCCAGATTTTATGATTATAGGGTGACGGGGAGTAGCTCCTAAATTCTTGATTCCAAAACTTAAATTTGGTCGGTCTGATTCTCTAGAACATAGAATCATATCTAATTTAGCAAACCGTAGTTTCACTCTCAAATCATTCCCGCGAAGCGAGAATCAATAGAATCGAGAATGGGGATAGTTACGAACCCAAATTTTGAACCCTTTTAATTTAGGGAAAATTTGACACACACACCTCCCCTAAGGTTTACCTTAATGTCAACCACCCCCCATTATCCTCAATAGTGGCATGCACCTCCCCTAATTTGGAATGTAAGTATCATATAGACCATGTCCATTAGGATAGGTCTGTTAGATGCTGATGTGTCTTTCCATATAAATTTTTAATATCAATAATACCCTTAGACACCTGTAGATTTATCCTTTGAAAAAATAGGGAAAATTCCATTTCCTCTCCTGTGGTTTGCCCAAAGGATAAATGCTCTCAAATGTTTCAAAGAAGTACATATACCTCCCCTACAAAGATTATTAAATTACAACTAAATCCACGCCGTTAGGTATATTTTATGATACTGAAAGTTTATGCCCAATATTTTTGTAATGACCAAACCAATCACATATAAGGGAATCTAAATCGGTTAAAAAAAAAGTGACAATTGTCCTTTCTCTCTCTCGCCTGCTTTCACCCTAACTAGCCCTACCCCCTCATTTCTCTCCTCTTTGTCGTCAAAGTCTTCGCCATCACTGTAGTCATCTGTCGCCATTGCCATTGCTTCATTATCGTTGAGTCATTGTCGTCAATTTCACTTACTAAAGGAGGAGGTCTTGATTGTTTTAGAATAGCACCTGCATCCTACCTTGGTTGTGAGAGAGGACACTGCAATCTTCGTCTCCCTCGCCATCATCTTCTTCGTTGCCATCGCCGTCTCTCAATTGCCGTCGAATTCAGTACTGAGGTATGGTAATAGATTTTATTACTTTTATTCAAGTTTGATTACTTCAATATGTGTCGCATCTTCAAAGAGATGAAAAGCTTTTTCTTTGGCTGGTGTTTTTTTTTTTTGGGTAATTTTCTTTGGCTGGTGTTCTTGGTGCAAAGCACTCATAAATTGGCCCTATATTGTTTGGCTGGTGTTTTTGGTGCTTTTACTTTTTCTGATGATTGTTGGGTTGTGTCTTGTATTCTGTGGGATTCACATAGTTATTAAGATTGTAGTTGTATTTGGGTTTGGGTTAATTACATGTACAATGGTTAATTAGTAATTGTGTGGGATTAAGGTTTCTAGGGTGTCTATATATTGTCTCTATTGGAAAAACCCAAGGTAAGGTCTAAGCAAAGGAAAATACTTTGTTAGGTGGAGAGAGATATAGAATTTTATGGGAATAAAGATATTCTTTGTTTCTCTGGGTAGAGTTAGGTATCCCTCGTTGGGGTGTTGAACCAAAGCAAATCCTATATTTGTGTGTTTGCTTGATCTTTATTTTTTTTCTCTCGTTTGAGCTTTCAATCCCAACAAGTGGTATCAGAGAGAGGTTCGATAGATCGTTACGAATCTGGAAGGAGGGATGCGCGCAAGGTTTCATTGAGAAGGAGGAAGGTTTTTTTTTTTTTTTCTCTAGAGGATCGAAGTAGGAAGAGCTCGGCAAGAATGATTTGAGAGAAAAAAAAAGGATAAAATAAAAGAAGATACGTACGGACCTCGCTTTTTCTTATTTTGTTTTATTGAGGGTGATCATTACATATTTAGTTTGACTTTACAGGTGAATCATCATTACAAGTAAAGTGTTTTTTCTTTGTTTTATTGAGGATCATCATTACATTGTTTGTGAGAAAAAAAAAAGAAAAAAAAAGAACTAGTTTCTGTGAGTAAGTGGCCCACATGCCACTATCCATTTTAGGTATCCCCTATTAGGAGAGTTATGAGCGTCGGATCTGAGGGACATGTGACACCCAGATCACCGTCCATCCTTGATGGAAGGAGACGGTTGGTCTATAAATACTAATGGGTAGGGTCCTGTGCACACTGATAGAAATTTGAGAACTCCATCACGTTCTCTGTCTGGGAATACAGTCAGTGCATAGAAATCCTTCCCCTCTCTCTTCTCTTTTGTTTGTGGAGCAGGGCATATCAGAGTACATCAGAAGACAACATCGGTTGGACGGACACCGACTGGAACAGATCCCTACACTACGGGTATGTCGAATCTTATTCCGCAGACATACATATGGATTGTAGTTTTCTTACATTATGGTATCAGAGCAGGGTTTCAGCCACCCATCCATCGATCTGGTACATTAAGAATCGATTTTAATGAATAAAAATAAAATTTTATTTTCTATTATTTTGGCCGGCCAACTGCCATTGCCGAGTGCATGATGCAGCCCGCAGGCATAAGGGGCCAGCCATTGAAGAAACTGCAGGCAGCCGGAGCAGCTCTGCCGGCCGTGCTAGGAGCAGCAGGCCAGCCCGCCAAGGCCATGCGCAGCCAGCAAGCTGTCGCATGCCAACCTGCAGAGGAATACATGGGATTTTCATCCTTTTTCTCCTTCAGTTACGGTCGTTCAGGCTGCTTTGGGGGTGACCTGTGTTTTCGTCGGATTAGTTTGGAAAGTGCCGGACATTACAGCATGTTCCCTGCCGCCGCTGCAAGCATTCGTGATCTGATTAGAGAGGAAAAAGATGAGAATCATAACAATGGCAAAAATTGTAAATAAAAAGGAATCCTTGGGTATTTTCTAAAAGAAATTAGGGTATGGGCATTTGGTATATTTCAAAAGACCTTTTAAGTCATACGGTAATGGGTTTCTAAATGTTTAAAGCCCATCATTGAGCTTTATTATTGAGTTATGGGCTTAATGACGGGCCCATTGGTTGTTTAAATAATAATAATAAAAAAGGGGTTATTAAATATATGGGTTACCCAGATCCGACCCGGTCCAGATAGGTTGATCGGGTCAGACCGACTCAGAAGGGTGACCCGAGGACCCACATTTTAACGCGGATATGGACCATTATGGTTGGACCGGATTGGTTGATCCAGTACGAACCATTTTGGTTGGGTTTGTTTCCGTTTTGACCCAGACCTTTTGAACCAGGTGATTCTGTTATACTTTTGGTGATAATTAATATTATTGAATGCCTTTTATTATTTTTCACCATTATATAGTTATGAACCGAACGTCACTATTTTAGTGACTGCACTTTTATGACAGTTTGTTCTGAACGTCGCTAAAAATTAAAGAACAGTGACTATATTTGTTATGACAGTGTGTTCTGAACGTCGCTAAAAATTTAATTTTCTTGTAGTGACATTTACAGACAGAACGTCACTGTTTCTATAAACATAACAGAATGTATTAAGGACTGTTTTAGTGACATTTAAAGACAGAACACCACTGTATATAGATGTACATAGTAGAATGATTTATCTTACTTTTTAGTGACATTATAGAATAAACGCCACTAAATATAGGAATAAAGTAAGGTTGTTTATGTCACTGTTTTAGTGACAGTAACAAACGCCATTAAAAGTTAGTGTTACATAAAGTAAAGAATAAGCCATTAAGAACTCTTTAAGATTATTAGGCTTATGTTAACACTTATGAATGGTTGTTTAAAGGATGCCATAAATGACTAAAATGTCAGGATCGGAGACGCAAACAGAAAGAAAAAACACGAAGATTAACGTGGTTCAACACCCCATTGTGGGATGCCTACGTCCACGGAGAAAAAGAGAATTCTTTATTGCCAAGAAACCTCTACAACTCTCCACCTGACAGAGTGTTCTCCTCTGTCAGCCTCATAGCTGTCACCCAGCCTTTTTTCTTCTAGGATTTTTCCCACAGAGACAACATATATAGGAAACCTAGAAATCCTAATCCCACTACAATTATAAGTTTATCCTATACATGTAATAGACCAAATTCTAATACAAGTACAACTCTATTAATTGTGTGGACTCCACAGAATACAAGACACAACCCAACATAAAATACCTTTATAATAAAGTTGTGTTAAAAATCAAGAAAACCATTAGGTTTATTTTTAACACATATAAGTGTGTTTTTCAAGATGTCATAGATGACAAATATGCCCTTATAATAAAGTTTTGTGTTAAAATCAAGGAAATAATTAGTTTTATTTTTTAACACATATAAGTGCTTATTAAGGATGTCATAAAAGAATGAAATACCCTTCTAGTGGTAGGCATCAGAAAATTGCATCTTTTGCATTGGGACTGGATATTATCCTCACAGGGAAATATTCTTTTCTTATGTGAGAAGATGGAATAAGGTATAATGTGAAACTACAAGACAGTGGGAGCCTTCTTCTGCCTACAGATGTGGAACAACCTTCTGAATTGTAGTGTAGCATTCTAGTCTTATTAATACAGACCTAGATAGATGTAGACTATAATCTTAGCCTACAGGTAATTTTGTAGGATACATCAGTCTGTCACTTAATTTTGATGTCAATCAATTTAGTGTAAAGTTTCACTTACTAAAATTGATTATAAGTTTAGCCCATAGGTAGATTATAATTAATTTTAGTGTATTACTGATTATTCACGTGGGTTGATATCAATATAAAGTTGTACGCCAATAAATCTAAACTTTCTTATTGTTGTTTGCAATTTATAACCAGATTAGTCTCCCAATGCTTACTAGGAAAAATTATTCAGATTGAAAATAGAAGATTTATTTAACCTTAGAGTGCATGGATTTGGATATGGCGCTTCGTATAGAAGAGCCCGCTGCTCTTACGGATTCCAGTACGCTAGTCCAAATTGCTCATTATGATAAGTGGGAGCGGTCTAACCACTTGAGCCTAATGCTTGTCATGAATAATATCGACAAGAGCATTAAAGGATTAATTCCTGAATGTAAGAAGATCATTGACTACATGAAGGCAATTGATACTCAGTTTGTGAGTTCAAACAAGATATTAGTAAGCACTCTAATGGAAAAATCAGACTCATTAAGTTACAATGGTAAGGATGATGTGTGTAACTACATCATGCACATGAGGGACATCTCAGTTCAGAGAATTTTGGTTTGTTAAGAATCAAATTTAGTTGATTCTCATTCAAATAACTAGAGGATTGATTCTAGATCATCAATCCATGTGGCCAATACCATGCAAGGCTTTCTGCAAACAATACTTCTAAAAGAAACTGAGAGACATATCCATTCAGGAAATCGGATGAAATCTCAAGTAGAAGCTATAGGTGTCTATAGATTGATATTGCAATCCGGATATGTGTTGGATTTAGGAGAAACCATTTATGTTCTATCTTTTGCAAAGAATCTGATTTCTGTTTCTAGATTAACACCTTTGGGTTATGTGTTTAATTTTTCTAGTACAGAAATAAGGATTTAAAAAAAATGATGTATTCATCGATTCAGGTTCTTTAGTTGATGGTTTATTTCTCTTAAATCTAGATCCAACATATGAAAATAGTTTACTCTCTGTAAATAATATTGGCATAAAGAGAATGAATGTGAATGAGAAATCCTCTCAGTTGTGGCATCTTAAATTAGGTCACATATTTAGTGACAGAATTAAAAGACTAGTGAATGATGGAATCCTTGAAACTCTTGATTTCACTGACCTAGGTTCTTGTATAGACTGCATCAAGGGAAAGCAGACTAACAAAACCAAGAAAGGTGCCAGAAGGTCAACTGAACTACTAGAAATCATACATACAAATATCTGTGGCTCATTTTCCACTCCCTGTCTGAATAGTCAGAGATACTTTATCTCCTTCATTGATGACCATTCTAGATTCATGTATCTCTATCTTTTAGTTCATAAAGATGAGGCATTAGAAGCCTTTTAAGAACTTCAAGACAGAAGTAGAGAAACAGACTGAAAAAGTGATCAAGATCGTGAGATCAGAAAGAGGAGGGGAATACTACGGTAGAACCACAGAATATGGTCAAAGACCTGGCCCATTTGCACGGTATCTTCAAGAGCAAGGTGTTGTACCACAATCTTCGGATCAAAATGGCGTTGTTGAAAGAAGGAACCGTACACTTATGGATATGGTTAGGAGTATGATTAGTAACTCTAATCTACCTTTGAAGTTGTGGAGTGAAGCTCTTAAAATAGCGGTATATATCTTGAACAGGGTACCATCCAAGTCGGTTCCTAAAACTCCTTTTGAGTTGTGGAATAGATGGAAACCTAGTTTGAAGCATACTCGCATATGGGGCTGTCAAGCCAAAATAAGAGTCTATAATCCACTTCTTCAGAAGTTGGACCCTAGAATAGTCAGTGGATATTTCATTGGCTATTCTGAAAGATCAAAGGGTTATAAACCATATAGTCCATCATATAGTCTTACCATTGTAGAGTCTAAAGTTGTCAAGTTTCTAGAGGATGACGACAACAGTGGGAGTATACAGAATCGAAACATTGAGTTTAATGAACAAGATATATCGACAATTCCTTCTACATCTGGTGGTCAGGGATTTATCCCTTTACCAGTGGTACCTGTGGTTCATGAACAACACTACCTGTTTATGATGAATTACCACATTAGGATACACCACATTAGAAACCAGTTGTCGTTTGAACCTGTGGTCCAGAATCAAGAAACCAATCCTGAACCACAAGTTTTAAGGAGATCATCGAAAGAGAGAAAATCGGCAATCCCTTCAGATTATGAAGTGTATATCCAAAACTGTGAAACTAATATTGGAATAAGTGATGATCCGATATTATTTTCACATGCTATGGGTTGTATATATACCATTTTATGGCATAATGCCATGAAGGATGAAATGGAATCTATGTCAAAGAATCTAGTATGAGAACTTGTAGAAGCCTAAGGACACCTCTACTGTAGGGTGTAAATGAAAACTAAAAGGGACCCACATAGCAATATTGAAAGATACAAGGTTCGACTTGTGACAGAAGGTTATAATCAGAAGGCTAACATTGATTATAAAGAAACATTTACGTCCGTGTCTAGAAAAGATTCTTTGGGGATCATTATGGCACTGGTGGCTCACTATGATCTTGAGCTGCACCAGATGGATGTCAAAATGGTATTTTTGAATGGTGATCTGATTGAGGAGGTATACATGGATCAACTTGAAGGTTTTTACTTCAGATAAAGGTGATCATCTAGTATGCAAGCTTAAGAGATCCATATATGGATTGAAACAAGTTTCCCGATAGTGGTATTTGAAATTTGATAGCACGATTACTTCCTACAGTTTTGTGGAGAATTAAGCTGATCAATGCATTTACATAAAGATCAAGGGAACTAATTTCACCATACTAGCGTTATATGTGAATGGCATTCTTATAGCTAGCAATGATCTAGGGATGCTATACGAGACTGAATATTTCTTGACCCAAAACTTTGACATAAATGATGTGGGTAAAGCCTCCAATGTCTTAGGCATAGAGATTCACATGGACAAGTCTCTTAAGACCTTAGGACTGTCCTAGAAGGGTATATTAACAAACTTTTAGAACGGTTCAAGATGAAGCAATATTCATCAAGTGTAGCACCTCTTGTTAAAGGCGACAAACTTAGTCTGGAGCAATGTCCGAAGACCAATCTGAAATAGCAAACAATGCAAAATATCCCTTATGCATCAGTAGTAAGCAATTTGATGTATGTTCAGGTCTGTACTAGACCTGATATCTCATATTCAGTGGGAGTATTAGGTAGTTTTCGAAAGAATCCTGGTTTGCCACATTGGACAATAGCAAAGAAAATACTGAGGTACCTACAGGGCATCAAGGATCACATGCTCATATATAGATATGTTGATGTTTTGAAGCTAATCAGTTACTCAAATTCAGATTTTGCTGAATGTGGAGATACAAGGAAGTACACTTTTGGCTTCATTTTTGTTTGTTAGAGGAATAGTGTCTTGGCGCAGCATAAAGCAACCTAAGACAGCTTCTTCTATTATTGAAGCGGAAGTGGTGGCGTACTATAAAGCAATTTCTTAGGCATTATGGTTGAGGTAGTTTATCACAGTTTTGAGGTCATAAGTTTTATTGAAAGACCTATAAGGATCTACTGTGACAATACTGCAGCAGTACGTCTCTCTAACAACACATGCTCAGTGAGTCGCTGCCGACACATTGAGATAAAGTATTTTGTTGTTAAAGAAGATATTCGAGTTCGTTCCGTTTAAATAAAACATATTGACACTAATGATATGATAATTGATCCTTTCACTAAAGGGCTTCTTCCCAAGGTGTATGTAGTTCACGTGGATCATAAGGGGCTATGTAAATCATTAAGTTTTTTGAATGTTTTATTTATGATATTGCAATATAAAGTTTTGACGAATCGAAATAAAGTTATTTATTTTTCTGTCATTTATTTGGTTGTATACATAAAGTTTTGGAATGACAGATGCCTATAAAGTTTTCTAGGCAATAAAGTTTGACCCTTGAATCGATTATTGAATTGATTCTATAAAGTAGGGTAGTCACAATTGAGGTTTATCGTAAAATAAACAATCTATTGTAATACATGGAAGGAAGTGTTTTCATTGTACTTTAATACTGGGACATGCACCGCCATGATTCATGGGTTGGGAGTTTTATTATGAACATAAAGAACAAGTCCATGAGGAAAGATCTGAAAGTTAATGTATGGCCATACATCAGGTTATAACTCTAAAATGGTTTGCCAAGTGGCAATATGGGCCAAGTAGGAGAATGTGAGTAAGTGGCCCACATGCCACTATCCATTTTAGGTATCCCCTATTAGGAAAGTTATGAGCGTCGGATCTGAGAGACATGTGGCACCCAGATCACCGTCCATCCTTGGTGGAAGGAGATGGTTGGTCTATAAATACTAATGAGTAGGGTCCTGTGCACACTGATAGAAATTTGAGAACTCCATCACGTTCTCTGTCTGGGAATACAGTCAGTGCATAGAAATCCTTCCCCTCTCTCTTCTCTTTTGTTTGTGGAGCAGGGCATATCAGAGTACATCAGAAGACAACATCGGTTGGATGGACACCGGCTGGAACAAATCCCTACACTATGGGTATGTCGAATCTTATTCCGCATAGACATACATATGGATTGTAGTTTTCTTACAGTTTCTCCTCAAAGTGTTTTGTTGACTTATGAGAATGGTACAAAGGTGTACGTTATTTAAAAATAAAAAAAGGCATTGTGTTGTAAAGAAGGAAGTGTATGTACGGTATTCGACGTACGTACACTATACTATCCAAAAAAAAAAAAAAGGGAACAAAAACTTAGAAGTTGTTTGTCCAAGGATTTTTGGGTGCTATAGATTCATTAAAAAACACGGATCAAACAGATTCAGTGTCATTGGTGTCGATCGAGTAGTTTTGTACAAGATCAATGGTAACCAAGTTCTGTGAAGTAGATAACGAACTTGAAGTTGATGGTAGGCACTGGTGAACCACGTATATCCTGTGTTGTTGACTGTCTTTATTTTCCTATATATTTTGGAGTGCGTGGAATGACTTGCAGGATGGGTGTGTAAATCTGGTAGACCTGGCCACTGAGTGGTAGCGAGGTAGATTTACATACGCTTGTGTGTGTGTAAAAGAATATATCTCCATCAGCTCTGGGCAGCAGTAAATAATCAGGAAAAAGTTTCAGACACTGATTGACCCCCCCTCTCAGTGTCATATCAAGTTCATCATTATGCACACTGATATAAAAGAGTTTTTAATTTGAAGATCATTGCTGACTAGATTTCTTTTTGAATTTTGAATTAGATTTGGTTAAACATCTAACCAAAGATCATCTCCTATTATTTGGCATCAATTACTCTTAAATGTGTAGATAATTGTTGATTGTATATTCTTTTGAATTTTGAATTCAAATTCAATGTAAACAACCTTATAAATATAGATCTTCCTATCATTCATAAGATAAGGAAGTTTACAAACAATTCTATATCTTTTCAATGATATTTTGGTTTTCAGTAAGATCTGTTCTGACCATGTATTTCATCTCAAGTCAGTTTTACAAATATTGTGTGGCAAGTGTTTGTTTGCAAAGAGGTCTAAATGCTCTTTTGGCCAACAAACGGTAGAATATTTGGGCCACATCATATCAAATGAAGGCTTGACCATGGACCCAGCAAAGGTATCTGCCATTTTGGGCTTGGGCAGTGCCTCGGACAGTCAAAGAGCTACGCGGATTCTTAGGTCTTTCTGGTTATTACCACCGTTTTAAACATCGCTACGCCCATATTGCTGCACCGCTGACAGAGCTCATTCGCCATGATGCCTTCCAATGGAATACCATAGCACAGTCAGCCTTCATTGCTTTACAGACTGCAATAACAATAGCACCTGTATTAACTCTCCCGGATTTTACAATTCCATTTGTAGTGGAGACCGATGCTTCGGGATATGCTATCGGTGCCGTTCTTATGCAAAATAACAAACCCATTGCATTCTTCAGTAAGAAATTATCAGTAAGAATGCAGGCCGCCTCGACATATATCAGAGAAATGTTCGCAATAACTTCAGCGGTACTGAAATGGCGGCAATATCTCCTCGGTCGAAAATTCTTCATACATATCGATCAGCACAACTTAAAGAATCCCACTGAACAAACAATTCAGACACCGGGGCAGCAAGAATTTTTGGTCAAATTATTAGGATTTCAATTTTGAAATCCTATATAAACCAGGAAGAGAAAATACTATTGCGGATGGTCTCTCTCGGATTCCACTAAGCTTTAATGGGTTTTTTGCAATCTCTGGTGTTCAATATTCCTTTATTAATCAATTACGTCAGGAAAACCAGTCATTTGACGAGCTTAAAGTGATTCATCAAGGCCTACAAAGAAATCCAACAGATTTTCCAGATTATACGAACAGAGATTCCCTGCTTTACTTTTGGAATAGATTAATGGTACCAACAAGTTCAAATCTACGTCAATTACTAATTTCAGAATTCCATGCCACTCCTCGTGGAGGACATGCCGGTGTGCAGCGGACATTCCTCAGATTATCTGCTTGTTTTTATTGGAAGGGAATGAAAGCACAGGTACAACAATTTGTAGCAGCTTGTAATATCTGTCAACAAGTAAAAACTCTTAATCGCTTTCCAGCGGGTCTACTCCAACCTCTTCCCATTCCTCATCAGGTATGGGAAGATATATCAATGGATTTCATCACACACCTTCCTCTATCACAAGGCAAGTCAGCCATTCTAGTCGTAGTTGATTGACTCACAAAGTACGGCCATTTTTGCGGCCTTCCTTCTCCTTACACAGCACTTAAGGTAGCTACTGTGTTCGTTACCGAGATTGTAAAATTGCATGGGTTTCCTCGGACTATTGTGAGCGACCGAGACCCACTATTCTTAAGCATATTTTGGAAGGAAATGTTTCGTCTTCAAGGCACTACTCTTGCCATGAGTTCGGCTTACCACCCTCAAATTGATGGCCAAACGGAAGTCCTTAACCGATGTCTGGAAATGTACCTTCAAAGCTTCATTTGTGATGAACCTCAACAGTGGGCAAAGTTTTTGCCGTGGGCGGAATTTTGGTACAATACCTCGCATCACTCAGGAATAGGGATGACCCCGTTTCAAGCATTGTATGGCAGGACACCTCCGAAAATTGTTCAATATCCACAAACTTCATCCTGTAATGATGCAGTTTCTCAAGAGCTTGGTCAGAGAGATGCAATTTTACATTTGTTGCGGCACAACTTATCAAAAGCCCAGAGACGAATGAAAGACCAAAGTGATAAACATCGTACTGATGTTCAGTTTGAACTTAATGACCAGGTTTATGTCAAGTTGAAACCATATAGGCAGCATTCGGTAGCCTTACGGCTAAATCAGAAACAAGGATGGAAATATTTTGGTCCTTCACAAGTCACAGAAAGAACCGAACCGGTGGCGTATCGTTTGAATCTTCCCTCCACCTCCAAAATTCATCAAGTATTTCATGTGTCAGTTCTTAAAAAATGTGTTGGACAACCACATTCTCATATCACACCTTTGCCTTTACTAGACCTGCCTTCCAGTAGTTCAGTACTGCCATTGGCTATGCTTAAGAGACGAAGCATTCAACGGAGAGGTACTACGGTAGCACAACTTCTAATCCAATGGCAAGGCCTAACTCCAGAGAACAGCACTTGGGAGGATAAAGTTCTGTTCAGGGCGTAATTTCTTGATTATAACCTTGAGGACAAGGTTCCTCTCCCAGGGGATAGTAATGTTACAATCAGTAATCCAAGTGAAGAATTAAGAAGAGGGGTAAGGATTCGACAAATGCCATCAAGGATGGAGGATTATACAACATAAGGTGGTTAGAAAAAAAATATCTTGTAATAGCTAAACAATTAGCAGTTGAGGTAATTAGAATATCTTGTAACAACCAAACAGTTACTAGTAGTTAGGAAATGGTTATAAATAGACAGGGAATGGATGTAAAGAATGTATGAAAGATAATTGTTTCTTCTTCTGATCTCTCTGTCTGGAGGCTAGTCTACCCTCGAAGTGGACCTTCTTCTTCTTCTTTTTCTTCTATAATCCCTTCGATGTTCTTGTAATTCTCTCTGTTCAACCTTGAACAGTCTACACAACCATTTTCATGCCCGAGTTATGCTAAAGTGCTAACAATCCATTACAAACGCAATGAATGTAAATAGGAGGATAAGATATTACTTAGACAACGAGTATGACAAATACTCTTTATGATGTGCAATGGATGATGAATGTGATGCACAATGATACTTCTCTTTGATGTTGGAGTTGAGAAAAGATGAAGATTGGAGATCACAAGTTAAACTTGGATTGATGTATGATCTTACTTGATTTTGATTTGATTGCACAAGTATTATGTTCTTTTTTTATGTTCCAAAGTCTTGTCAAAATCTTAATTCTTCTCCACAAGAGTAGTATTTATAGGCCTATTGAATGGCCAATTTTTTGGGCAAAATAAACTCTATCGGTTCTATTTTTTCAGCGATCTGGCCGACCGCTTTGGCTCATTCGGTCAACCACATATAGCCGTTGTGTAACAATACTATTGATCCGGTCGAATGTCCTGGTCGACTGGTCTATTGCGCTCAACTGGTTTATTGCGGTCAATGTCTTGGTGAACCGATTTATTCTGGTCAAACGATCATTTTTCTCAGTCATGTTTTTCCTGATAGATATCTGGTCGACCGGGAGTCTGTATTTTAGGCTTTTGCTCATCCGGGCGATGTGCTAGTCGACAGGTGTTATCGTCGGCTTTTGATCGATCCTTTAATTGGGACCTGTTTCAAGCAGAAAGACAATCAAGTTAGGCGGGTTGGATAACCCGAGGGCTACTCCTATGCCTAAGTTAGCTCAAGGGCAATAAGCAAATGAACTCAGGAATAGAGTATTTGAGTTCAAGGTAAAAAAGGCGATATGGTAGCAAAATATGTATGATAGCTTAAGGGCGTAAAGTTAGGTCTGTTTACCTTCGTAAAGAAGATATATATATATATAGGGCATGGAGTGATCAGAGGATGTTCCCTTGCCATTGTGGGGATCCCGAGACTCCATCCGAGATCTTAGGGTGATCCCAGTTGTGAGGTGGGAGTCCTTGTGTGCTCATTCTCCTCAGAGTTAGGAACATTAACTATACGGGTCATTATCGTCACCGTTTGATGAAAATCTAACGGTTAGATCGTTGATAACCATCTAGAGGTGCTCTAATGATGTGATAGAACATGTCTCGTTTTCCTTAGGGAAGACGACATGGGGCGAAAACTGCTACGAAGTGGATGACTCAACGGTTTCTGCTCTGAACTAATATCTTGTTCGTGGGGGTAGTGGAAGTTGCTGGATCATGTACGCAGCTCCCAAGGGATTGACACTTATAGGCACAGCCAACTAATCCATGCGGTGCCACGTGTAGGCCTTTAATTGGCTTCATTCTGAACAATCCTAACAACCGGTGCCCGATAGTAAGATTTTTACTCATTTTTCCAATTTTTTTTGTCTTGGGTTTTATTTTTACTAACTTTTTCCACATGACTTAGGTCATTTTACTTGATCATTCGACACCACTTATGGTCAATCTAGGTTATGACATGCATGATATCAATCTAGGTTATGACATTCATGACATGCAATATGACATGCTATGATTACATTTATGATGTGCATATGTAATAGCCTAACATCTAAGTACAAAGCCTTCCATCTTTGTTTTCAGTCTTCAACTTTTCTTGGACATCTTCTTCTTCTTCTTCATGATTTGAGGTCTTCAAGGGAGTCTTTCTTATTAGATGACTCTACTCTCCAATATTCCAATATTTGGTCTTCAAGCTTTAATCTTCAAGCTTGAGGTAAGGCTCTTCTAGTGACTTAGTATTCATCTTCAATTGATGAGATCTTTAATTTATCATTCATAGATTGAGAGGACATATATATATCAATTATCAATCTTCACATGGATTTTTGACATTTCGAAATATGACTTTTATTACTGAACACTCAAATGTTGAGGTAAATAGATTTTCATATGTTTAATATCATCAAAACCAACTTAACCATCTCGAAACTATGCACATATACCAACAAATATAAGATCATCCAAAAGAAACATTGACATAAATGATTCAAAAAAATATTTCTTCAATAAAATGTTTGGGAGAAAATCATGATGAAAAAAAAAAAAAAAAAAAAAAAAACCCACCAACTCTCAAATCTCTGTACTTTGAGACCTACAAACTCAGGGTACATTTGAACTTACGATTTATGAAAGAAGAGAAGAATGTTACCAATGCACTCTTTAGACTGAGCTTCAATGAACAGAACGTCTAATATCAAATTGATCAACAAACTCCAAAGGAGTAATCGTCTCGTTCCTGATCCTCCTGATCTTGGGACTCAACAAGCCACTGTGTCTAAAACCATATAACTTAAGAACCAGATTATCTGCAAAATTAAAAGCTCTCTCCATGCTTTTCAGGCACCTCTCCACCGGATAATCACCATAGCTCCCACAGGGCTTGCAACCCACGAAATGTGTCACAAATGGCCATCTCTCATCACCCAATCCTGGATGATACTTCTCCATCATCTCCTCATATCTATCCACTAGACCAGTCCAGTAACCATGCAAGTAGTAAGAATTCTCTAGAAAAACCTTCTCCATCCACTGTTTCTGAGAGATCAAAAGATAAATCAAAGCCGACTGATCATCAGCCTCAAATTCCGGCCGTCCTTTCAATTCAGCAGTCAAGATCTTCCCAGCTTCATCCCTAACCAGACCCTTAGGACCCATGGGAGCCCAAGCATCAAGCAAATCCAAAGACCACTGACAATTCCTGAAGAGAATGCTGCCGGTGTTTAATGCAGTCCATGATTTCTCCTCGAACATTAAATTCGGGTAACCATGGACAATCAAATTATAGGAATCATACTTGGATAGAGGAATCTGAAACTCCATATCTGTGAACAAAGCATCACTATCCATCCACCAGATCCACTCCATCTCCGGATGAGACAGCATGAACCGTCGGATCAATGGCAGCTTAGCCCAGTAACCGGTGAGCTTCTTATCAAGATTGGCCATATTGTAAATTATCTCAATGCCATGAATTCGGCAGTAATCGATCTTGTTCTTGATGAACTTGAGAAAATAATGGTCAGCAATTGGGTTTTCACAAGGACTAGGAGGAGACCCAGTAACAAGCAAACTTCGAGCTTTGCCATTGGAGAACTGAGGATTGCTTTGGAGCCAGATCTTGCGTTGCTGGTTCCAATTGGAAATTTTAGGGCCAAGACTGTAGGTGAGGTTGGAGTTGAATTCAGGATCTTCGGGTTCAGAAGGGTCGGTGTCGGAACGAATTTCAGTGAGGATTCGATTGGTTTCCTCGATGAGGTTCTGGTTCTTGGCCTCGCCGCTAGCGAGGTTGCCGACGCCGATAGTACCACGGAGGACGAGAATGGTGATGAAGCCACAGAGGATGGTGACCTTGAAGTTTTTGAAGGTCTTTTTGATTTGAGGACCATGAGTTAAGCCTGAAGATGAACGGCCGGTGAGTTTGCTGGTGGTGGTGGGTAGGAAACCACCAGCTGCTCCGCTTCTCTTCTGAGCTGTTTGGCTTTCATGACCCATCTCTCTCTATCAACGTATCTCCTCTCACATCTGTACAGCAGAGGTGTTTGAGGTTCCTCTGTATGGTTGAGAACTATTAGAAGAAGACAGGTTGATGGTTCCTCTGTATAGTCCAACTGAACAGTAAACACCTACTGCGCCACCATAAGATCCAATTTCATTATTTTTTTTCTTTTAAGATTATTAAACAAGGAATTATTACAGTAGTTTAAGGCTTTCAATAAAGATTCTGGAGATTGGTTGGCAGCAACTAACATCTAAAAGAAATGGAAATTTTGTCGTTCCTCCCATCTTGTGTTTGTCTGCTAGTTCCATGCAGCTTCAATGTTTTCTTTTTCTCATTATTTATTAAAGAGATATAAAATTATTAACAGATCGATGAATATGACCTTGTGAAGCATGAGTTGTTTGAAAAAAAAAAAAAAAAACATTTCCACCCATTCTGATATCAGTATATTGTTTTCTATTCCGTATAAAAATGGTTTAAGATTTGGTACTATATATTTAACTGACACGGTATGGTATCATATCAATATATCAATGGTACATATCATTTAAATACAGATTTGCATACCATATTTAGATATCGCATACATTTATATATTTGGTCACACATGCACTTCACTGATCCACTCTCAAGTCCTATTCCCAAATCTAAAGTAAAGTATATCATCTTCATACCAAAGTATTTGTATTGAATTAAAAATTATATTTAGTACCAAATAAAAAACGAATTGGTATGGTATGGTAATAGTAAAACTTTTTTTTTCCTTGTACTGAACCGGAATCATACTGATACTGTACCTGTTAACACCTTTAATTGAAGTTGACATTTAAGCAATTTTGTTAATTTTCAATTTATTAGTTTATTTTTTATTTCCAATGGTTATCTTGCCATCCATGATTCTTTTACATTATTGATCTTGTTGCTGAATTGCCTTGAGACCCATCTGACTTTTGCCAAGTTTTTTTTTTTTTTTTCTAAACTAGAACAAGTAACCAAGGGTAGTCCTGTTCCCCCACCCACCATACTTTCAATAAATTTTATTTTTGAATTCATATAACAAAAATAAAAGAAAGCCAATTGAATGCAAGTAATATGAATTATACAAAATGTATAGGCATTAGTTTGTAAACTAGTTATGCACCATAGATCCAAGTTGATTTCTTTAAATATTATTTTTCTATTATTTACCATTACTTGTTGTAATATAATTTGATATTGATATGACTAACTCTATTTTTTTTACTCCTCCTATTATCTAATTATATATTATGAATTGCACATAAAAAAATTTAAAAAAAAAATTCAAAATTTGAGTTATGAACTTTTCAATATTTTAGTAACTATAGGATATGTTTTGCTTTATATTCTGGACAGTGGTTTTTAGGTGTGGTGCTTAGAAATAAATCTCTTTTGATTCAAAGGTATTATACCCAATTTTTTTATCCAAAAATATTGTTATATTTCATGTACAGATATTTAAAGAGATCTATTTTTATTGACGTGATTGATGTTCGTCGGATCATGCAATAACTCTCTCGCACCCCTTCTGTCTATTTTTATTGTAGTGATTGGTGTCCGTCGGATCTCTCAATACCTCTCTCATCCGTCCCATCACAAGTATCAAAATACTTTCCTATATTTTAAGGTTTCCGTGATGACTCAATGATATTCTATGAAAAGAATGAGCCTCAGTTCATGACTATTGATAATTTTAATATAGAAAAGGTGTTTTTATGTGATTAATTTGATGAATCCATAGAACTTTTTTGTCTTTATAAAAAGAAGTACAAAATAAAAGAAGAGTTATTTATTGATAGGGAAGAAAAGTTATTCATGTGATAATCATTTTAGGACCTTAACTAAGGTGTTTTTATGTGATTAATTTGATGAATCCATGGAACTTTTTTGTCTTTTAAAAAGAAGTACAAAATAAAAGAGGAGTTATTTATTTCTTGATAGGGAAGAAAAGTTATTCTTGTGATAATCATTTTAGGACCTTAGTTTAACTAAGGTGTTTTTATATACAAAAATTGTTTTTATGTGATTAATTTGATGAATCCATGGAACTTTTTTGTCTTTATAAAAAGAAGTACAAAATAAAAGAAGAGTTTTTTATTGATAGGGAAGAAAAGTTATTCTTGTGATAATCATTTTAGGACCTTAATTAAGTTTCATAGTGAAAGAGAACTAAAAATTCCTTCTCTTCTTGGTTGCCATGTGTTATTTTTCAGATTCACTCATGGGTTATGCTCTGTAGCGTTCAACTAAACTACTAAAATATAGATTGAAAGAGACGCGAGGGGATACCAAGTCCACCTCCTATTAATATCTCTATTCTTTGCTATTAAAATGATCTCTTCAAGGGTATCATTGCACATTTGGGCACATGTTGGGGTTTGGCATTTATCTCTATCAAGATATTTAATTCGAAGTTAATTAATTGAGGGAAGGATTGTTGCCGGGTTGTATGGTCTTTGAAAGATTGCATTAGTGAGGACACCTAATAAAGGTGAGATTTTTCATTTTATAGGAGACCGGTAGTCATTTTGCTCTTTCTATATTCAGCCAGAACTTAATAACCTTATTTTTACCTAATTATATGATAAGATAATTAGATATGCCAGGGCACACACTCGAAACTAGGGGGACCATAAGCTCCATAATTTTTCCCAGCTAGGTCTATTATTCCTAAGGTAGTTTTTTGGAAGTTAGGTTGCGGTTGGTATGTGATACTGCTAGAATCCCTATGTACATGAGTTTTCTATGGTGGGTCTAATATGCAAGCGATAAAACAAGGCAAGAGAAGTCAGGCTTGTTGCCTTGGGACCACTCTAATGCTTAAGTAGGATACTAACTATGCTACAAATAAATAGGGGTCGGGCCTTTCAGGAAGGCCAATCAGAAGAATAGTGAGAGTGGGGTAGGAAGTATTATGATGGTAAATGTACCGAAATGAGTTTGCCATGATAAGAGATAAAGGATTTATGAGGTGTTAGAACGAAATAGGCCAAAGTGTAAGATATTATCTTAGTGGGCTTGATTAATTATCGAGCCCATTGACTAATGGGAGTTCACATTATGGGTTTGATCAGTTTTGAGTTCGTCACAGATTAGAGATAAACCAACTTGATCCATTGTGGGGGTGGTCCAGAATTTAGAATAATATTATAAGTACTAAGTTCAGAGTCCTTGTAACCTAAATTATTAATTCCTCTCTTTGCTCCCATACGTAGAGAGAACGAAAGAAGGTCTCCAGTGGGTTGTAGAAGACTCAGATCTAGGGTGTCAATTGGCTGGTTTTGGTTCGGGCCAAGTCAGTCTTGGGAGTTTTAGGGGTAGCCCGAAACAAGTCCAATAAAAGATTTGGGCTGGGTGGGCGAGCTAGCTTAATGGACTCTTATCAGTCCGCTATTGGTTCGATTTCGGTTTACAATATGTATATATATATATATATATATATATATATATATATATATATATATATTTATTTATTTATTTATTTATTTTGATGGGCTTTATCGGACCATTATCAGGCTTTCTCAGTTTTGGTATTGGTTTCCTACTTGTATATTTAATAAAATATTAGTTTAATGTACTCTTATTGGTTGGTTCGGTTTTGATCTTATTAGTTCGGTTTAATTAGGGCTTATCAATTGGTCCGTTCCAATTTTGGTTTTTCATCGGGTTCAAAAAACACAACCCAAATCTTGTCCGATAAGGTTTGATTTCATTGGATTACAACACTTCGATTGCAATCTCTAATTTAAAAGGTAGCCATTCATTTACAATCCATGAATAAATTTTAAGATTTTTTTTTTTTTTGGGGTAAGAACAAATTTTAAGACTTGATTTTTGAGATGGCATTAAATTGATATACAAGTAAAATTTGAATAGAAAATAGATGGACCAATTTTTAGTAAAACTATAGTGATATGTTGTAAAATCAAATTGAAAATATTCGGGGAAATTGATTACTGGCAATTACATCGTTTAATGGCAACCGAGTCATTTAGAAATTGATTAGGAGAACCGATGCGTTAAATCCTCTATAAACCGCAAGCAAAACCATTTAATGAAAAATCGAGTAATCGGAACCAATTAATAACCGATTTTGATAGCAATTTCAACAATGCTTAGTTAATTGGTTTGATTTTGGTTTTGCCCTTTGTTGCTGCTGAAAACTGGTGTAGCCGAATTGTAGACCTTTTAGCTGAGTTGTTCATGTTGTATCCGAGTTGGTCATGTACAAACAAACTTCACACGGTTTAGCCGAGTTCAAGGTAAAAAGGTAAAAACATGAAAGCAAAGGAAATTTCACTAAGAGATAGATTGGGTAATCCGGTGGGCACTTCGATGATTAAGTTAGTTTACAGAGCAAACAATGTGAAGCAAAAGTAAAAGAGAATCGCATCTTTCATAGTAGGGTAAGGTTTGAGTGTAAGAGTAGATGTAAAATTATTCGTCCATGTACCTTCGTTTCTGTGAGTATATATAGGCGTAGGGGTGTCAATCGGTTGGACTTAATGGGTCCCCACCAATTTAATACTTTACACCGTGATCAAAATGTTTAACTAATTGGTCTTGATTTACGAGACAATGACTCGTTTATATTCAGTTTGATCGATCTCGGTCCCTAATCAATCTTATGTTACTCGGTTTAATCGATTTATTATCCGTCCATAATCGATTATGCTATTCGGTCTTATATTCGGTTATGCTATTCAGTTTAACCTTTGATCCATGTTCAACTGCAATTAGTCATTATTTATTCTACATTCACAAAATTTAATATGCGGTTTGTCTTTGTCTTGATGAATTCCAAGAGGAGAGAAAAAGAGACAAAGACAAGGATAAGACATTGTTTGAGATAGGATTCATTTCAAATTCAAATTATTGTGTTTGAATTCAAATTCAAACGGTGGTTCAATACACCACATCTCTACAATGTAGGAATTTGATACAATTAAATCTTGTAACAATCGCAATTCAAACGGCACTCAAGCCTTTGTTTTGACCCAACTCATTCTTTTAGCTCCCTTTCATTTGCTCTGGAGCAACGATAGCCAGTTTTTTTAGCTCTCAAATTTGGGCTCCCAGAGTAAAAAAGAGTCTGATTCACTCCCTGGGATCTTGAAATCAGACCAGACTTACCAAACGAGATTCAGATCTGAAATTACTCTTAGGGAGATGGAATCTTATAATCGTAGAGCAGGAATGTTATCAAACAAGGCCTTACTCTCTCCATGTCTTTCTCATAAATTGTGTTTATCAAAAAAAAAAAATTTTAATAATAGAAAATAACAATTAAAGTGGGCCAGACGGTTCACAATCTATAACTCATTCTACAAGCCGTACACCTGTTAGTATCTTATGGGTTTCTACCAAACCGAGCAACATCAGCTATTATTATTAGGGTTCAAAAAATGGGTTACATGGCTGTGCATGGAAAATCCATTCTCTCTTTTAATATGTATTTAAGATTTTAGCTCTTTTCATATTTTAATATTAGAAAAATATTCCAAAACATAAATAAATGGGTCCGAAAGAATGTAACTAGGATTGTTACGATTTGTAGTCATTAATTTTTTTTAATATACATTTTATTGGGTCATCATGGAAATCTCAATATATATGAGACGCATAATTATGATATTTCATTTGGGAATTAGCATAAATTTGATTGTGAAAAAACATTGTTACAACATGTAGTTACAACAATTAACGTTTGTTACAACTTAAAAAAAAACCCCAAAATAAAGGGAAGTTAATTTATTCGTATTGAAGATAAACACTTCGACAGACATAAACACCATATATGTCGTCAGGGATCCCAAAAAAAAAAATTCAAAGGATTGTGGGATTGAATTGTGACTCTGACCAAACATCTTAAAACTGGAGACAGATGTATGTGAATCAGTAAGAAAAAAATGTCTCAAGTTCAACACTCCCTTACTCTGCATGTTTACCAACGTATTGGTATGCATGCACACTAATTCCAGCTATTGGATCACCAACTTGAGGGCTTGTTTGACTTGAGAGGAGCTGGACCCGAATCAGCCTCTCCAAAGTAAAACAATTCCATAGACTCTTTCAGTAGTTGCATTCGCTTAATGACCGTCTTCGGGAAACTTTAGAGTTTTGCTCAATATAAGGCATGTAAGATTGATAGTATTTAAATAGATATGGGCATGGTTCATGGTATCAATATTTCATCGGCCAAATTGTATCTGTTTTCGGAGTAGTTCATCCCGATCCAATACCTAATACCTACCCTGTTTTAATATTAAAGGAAATTTTCTCAGACACCCCCTTGACGATTGTTTTACTACATTGAATTATTCTCTCTTGATGATAGTTACACTGACTACTCTTTAAACAATGTTTTATAACAGTATAGTCCACATTGTGCGTCAAAAGCTGATGAAATTTTTTTAAGACAATACTTCCCTTACTCAAAATAAAATTACATAAATATACCATCGTCTATTTCTGGAACGAAACCTCTGTAAGTTCTCCAATTGCAGGTTAGACAACTTGTAGAAGCCTTGTTCCAGAGATAGACAATGGCATTTTAATGTACTTTTATATTGAGTAAGGGTAGTATTGTCTTAAAAAAATTGAAATTTTTTCCATTAGTTTTTAACGCTCAGTGTGAACTATACTGTTATATATAAAACATTGTTTCAGGGGTAGTCTGTGTAACTTTCGTCAAGAGAGGATAATTCTTTGTAGTAAACCAATTGTCAATGAGGATTCACATCCTCTCCTCCTAGTGATTCAAGAGGAGGGAAACAACCTCGTTGGATGGCCGACACGTGGGACTCGGGTGAATCTGAGCCCTCCATCTTAACCAACACCCCTGTCGACTCGGTGTCGGCTAGGATGGAGGGCTCAGATTCACCCGAGCCCCAGATGTCGGCCATCTATCCAGGCTGCCACCCCTCCTCCCGAATCTCAAGGAGGAAAGGATTTGAATCCATTATCAATGGGGTGTCTGAATAAATTTCCCTAATATATCCCTCCATTCATCCAATCCAAATGGGCTCAGTTTTGGATCTAACCGATAGATTTACAACCTTTGGATGAGGGAGAGACCAGAGAGGGAGACCCTTGAGAGCGAGAGCGAGAGGAGAGGAATAGAAGTTTCCACCATAAAGTCTCAGAGACCAAATCGAATCGGGACAGTTAAAAAAAAAAAAACGATTCCGTTTTGGTCAAGGTCAAAGTCAAAGCATCCAGGAAAGGAATACGAAATCCATTGACAGATCACAACTCTCCTATTAAAGAAACTACTGCTCCTCTGATCAGTGATAAATCTCAAAAACCCAAAAGTTAGAATTCGTAAATCTTTTCTAATGAGTGATTGCTTCTTTATTTGTTTTAACTTTCAATCATGATGTCAATTTTCAGTTCATTCGATGCAGTCGTCCCTGAATTCTTTGGTTTCACAGTAGGTTCTTTGCCACCTGTTCAACTTAAAAAGGATGCAAGGGTGGGTGCATCTCAGAGAAAGGTTTTGAGAACAGTGGAAGAGATGAAGAAGAACTCATCAAAGCCGACGGTGCCGGTCGGAAGTCCGAACGAAGAGCAGCGTACCCCAAGGTTTGCGCCGGAGTTGGATGGATTGCACTGTTTCGAGACTCTTATCTTGCCCTAGCTAGGATTCTGAGTTTTTGAGTATTGTTTTCTCTTACTAGAGACGATTCTGATTAGATTTTTAGTTGTTTGATTTGATTATTGTAGGGAGGCTGATATCATTATCATTCTTTGTAGTTGAGCTAACTACTATTTTTTATATTATATTACAATTTAGCAGTTTTGGTTTTCTTATTATTAGAATGTGGCTGGAATTTACCAAAAAAAAAAATCAAAAAAAAGGTGAGAATGGAAAAGTTAAACTCATGAATTTTTAGATGTTAGTTTTAAGTTTTCATCCCAAAAGTTCGAACTAGTAAAAAAAAACATCCAAGATTCTAGTCTCTAAGTGATGTGAGACTATTCCAATAGCCAGCACTCAATTGGTAAGACACCTCTGGATGATCACATACCATACATAATAGGTAATGTCAAGAGGAGTATTATTAAATTTAGATAAATTAAGAATCCACATCTATGAATGACGAAGAGAACTCTCTTAAGCTATTTACTTAATGGAGATGATCATTATTCCTAGACATAAAAAATTGTCCCCATGACATGGAGAACTATAAATAAGATCTCAAAAATAAGATCTTAAAAATTGAAAACGGAAGGCACTTAATGCTACCTTAGAATATAAGATGCAAAAATAGTTGCAAGTATTGTTCACTTGAAATTATCAATCTAATGAAGTTTTTGTTATAATTACTCAATCTCTCCTATCAAAACTTCTTTTCTAATTGCCCCATTAAAGATAAAATTTCAACTCTCTTTCTCCCCTAATCAAAACTTCTTTTCTAATCGTCCCACTAAAGACAAATTTTTAACTCTCTTCTCCCCTAATACTTTGAAATCCCCAAATTACCCTTGCACCAGACTACACTATGAGCTCCAACTCCATCTCCATCTCCATCTCCCATTGCCCCATTGTCGCTGGTTGACAGTCCCATTGTTCTCTCTCACTGGTTCTCATTGCTATCCCAAAACACTGTACAAGTTCAACCACGCCAATGCTGATTGGAGAGCTCTTCTTCCATCCCATCGTAACTTTATCTGTCTTGAGCTCAAGCCTGTAGGGCAATCAACGCCATTGTTGAAGTTTGCAACGAAGGATTTGAAGCTAGATAGATCGTCTGGGGAGATAAACTAACCATTAAGGTGATGGCCAGGATTCGTTTCAAGATGGGGTCCTAGAAGAGGAAAACCAGTGCTTCCATTCCTAGCTCTATGGATTAATACAAGGGATGACGACATCCTGATTGTGATGTTCCAGGTCGCAGTGGACAAACAATTAAAGAGGATGCAGTATGGAAAGAACACACAAGTTTTAGAAGACAAAGGAGAACCAAGAAGCGACTATTAGATCTTGTCCCTTTCTTTACCCTCTTTCTTTATGATTCACATCCTCTCCTCCCAGAATATGTGGCAATCTTATCCGGATGACCGACATGTGACTCTGGGGTGGATTCGAGACCCAGGTTCCAGCCCATACCGCCTGTTGGCTGGGTGTCGATTCGAACATGGGTCTTGGATTTACCGAGAGTCACGTATCAGAACCACGTATCAACCATCCGAATAAGATTACCACTGTCCTCCCAGTTCTGGGAGGATGCGGTCCCCTTTCTTTACCCTCTTCATTAATAATGCTTTTTTTCTTTCCGAAATATATAAGAAGAAACCTAACTAAGAGGAGAGAGGGAGAGGGAGAGACAGCCAGCAGTAGTTTGGATTTCGAAGTAAAAGAATACATAAGGAAGAAAGGGTTGGGTGGATTCGTAGGTCCAACAAGATTGAATGCTCAATCATGGTGAATGAGAAAGAAACAAGTTGTCTTCTGTTATTGCTTCCGAGAAGGGAGGAAAAAGCCATAATGTTATTTAAGTTCATGGTTTATAATGCGTTGCAGGATCTGAGAAATTAAAATTGGAATTAATTAATTGATGCAAGCACCAAAATCATGCTGTACAGATTCGTCATGTTTCTCTTAGAGATGTCATCAACAGCGGCATAACAGTGGCAGTGAGTTTACTGAAACCCAGAGAGAGAGAGAGAGAAGAGAGAGAGGAATTCTAATTGGGAGGGCTAACTTAAATTTTTTTGAAACACCAACGAAGAAAGAGAGGTATAAGTTTGTTTTTTTAAGGAATTAGAAAAGAAGTTTTTTTTTTTTTTTTTTTTTTTTTGACTGAAAAGCAGAAGTTAAGATAAGAGAGTTTGACTAAATATAAGACAATGTATAAAATTTCCCCAGTTGGAAAGAAGTTATAGAAATAGCAGGTAAAATTGGGAAATACCAGAATCAGGATACCATGCATGAATAGGCTATGGAACCTCCCATTGTAACTTTAACTCTTGAAAATAGAAAGTCTCTAGAAACTCTTACAAAATAGAAACAAACACATAATAGGTTATGTATAAGTAAATGTTGTCCCTGTAATTTTGGTCGAAACCTTTTCCTTTTTGTCGAAATCTATGATTATATGAGCTAGTTGGACCAGATTTCAATCAAAACAGGAGATTTTTTAGAATCGAGCTTTGGTTTCGTCTCAAAACTCAAGAGGGGTTGATACCAAGTTATTTCTATCGAAACATGTAGTTTATGTTTTGACTAAGATGGTAAACCATGCTTCCGGCATTGAAGAGGAAATCGCTGCAACAACTAAGCTTGACTGACTCTTTCAGTGTGAAGACCATGTTGACAACGTGAGAAAATGTTATACCCCAAAAAAATCGAATTTGAGAAAATGCGTTAAAATAAACATTCTTTGATTTTGTGAGTTAGATAAAAAAATAAAAAAGAAGATAAAGAAAAGCAGCTTTAAGGTTTTTTTTTCTCTCTTATAGGTAAAAAAGCAGCTTTAAGTTATACATAAAACCCCCCTTAAAAAATTACATCTTACAATATTAGAATTCCCATATTTTATATATAATCCCTCATTTTGTATTTGCATGCTTAGGCGACCAAGCCAATGCGTAAGCGGGGCGCCTAGGCGATAAGGAGCTTGCCAGTGGCCTTAGGTTACATACAACCCTTCTTAGAAAGGACTTGGATCGTCTCCAGTCTATCCAGTCGTCCAGTCGTGGACTAGACGGCCTGGATTAAAAGGACACGCATACCAATACATGGGGGGGGTGTCCTTTAAATCCAGTCCGTCTGTCCACGACTGGACGGCTGGACGGACTGGAGACGATCTTTTTCCTCTTAGAAATTACATCTTAAATATTAAATTCCAATATTACACATTTAACTCCCTTGAAAAATTGCATCTTAAAATATTAGTAGTCCCATATTTTACATATAATCCCTTCATTTTGTATTGCCCACTTAAGCGACCAAGGCCTGTAATATGTAGGCGTCTCCCACCTAGGCAATGAGACACTTGCTCATGGCCTTAGGTCTATGACTTCTATAAGTCAAATCATACCAATGAAAATAATTATAAGAATAGGTTATCCAATCATAGAATACTTGTAAGTCCAGCTCCCAGTGTCGATAGTATGCCAATTAGGACCTTAAGGGTGTCAATTGGTAGGTCTCAGTTGGGCTCAACCGCTCCCCACGAATTTAATGCTTTGCACCGTGATCGACATGTTTAACTAATCGGTCTTGATTTGCGAGACATTGACTCGTTTATATTCAGTCTGATCAGTCTCGGTCTCTAATCGGTCTTATGTTACTTGGTTTAATCGGTCTATTAACGTTCATAATCAGTTATCCTATTCAGTTTTATGTACGATTATGATATTTGGTCTTATACTCGGTTATGTTATTCGGTCTTATACTAGGTTATGCTATTCGGTCTTATACTCAATTATGTTATTCAGTCTTATGCTCCGTTATGCTATTCGGTTTAACTCTTGACCCATGTTCAATTGCAATTGGTTGTTATTTATTCTACATTCACAAATTTAATATGTCAATTTGCCTTTGGCTTGTTGAACTTCGAGAGAGAGAGAGAGAGAGAGAGAGAGAGAGAGAGAGAGAGAGAGAGAGAGACATAAAATAAAAAGTTAAAAACCTATATATAGACAAATGGGAGCTAGGGAAAAGTGGGAGGGAGAAATTAGAAATGGAAATTACGTCAGTTTAAATCGGGTCGGTCTTTTATTGGTCTACGCTAGGTTAGTCTTTGATCAGTCTATACTGAGTCGGTTTTTAATTTGTCTGTTCAATTGGGCAACCGTCAGGTTACACCCTTGCACCGTGAATGACCTGTTTATTAATCAGTCTGGTCTAAGCCCTGCACATTTATTAAACTATGTGGCTCGGTGAGGTTTTTAATCGGTTGGTCAGATTCAAAGGACATGGTGCGAGCCAGAAACTGACACCCCTAAATTAGGTACACCATTACTATTCAAAGTAAGCCCATACTTGGTCCTCAAAAGAAGGCTGCAGTGTGCACATCCTCCGTGGTCCTTTATCAATAAATCCTTAGGTATTATTTGCAGTGAAATATGCTGGGATATAATCAACCTCACAGTTATTAGAGTTTTTCAAGTAATGGATTTTGAGAATCTCAATGCTCCATAGCAGTTATTCTATCAGCCAGGAGATCACATTTTCCATTTAGGTCATTAGATTGCTACTTAAATGCCTCAAGAAACTGAGTCTAAAGGTATATACGGTGGGACGGTAGGATTCCTTGAACGAGGTTCTACCATAGCTCTGAGTCCAAATTTATGGGGCTCTAATTGACCTAAGCATTAGGTTCAGAATAAATTAAATCATAGATAAAATAATTTATAAAATCCATAAAACATAGTTTTTTTTTTTTTTAATTATCAAAACAAGCTTTACGTGGTTAGAAATCTGGTCGAATAAGACCATAGGGGTGTCAATTTCAAGTCCACACCTTGTACAATTATGTCCATGCCCAAAGTTTCCGGATTGCATTCTTATTATATATTAGGAATGCATTATCCATTCAAAGAATGCATACCAAACAGCCCAAGTGGGCTACATCACTACATGGAATCCAAATGGAATGATGGAAAAATGTTCCTTGTGTTGTATACTTTGATCATTTTATTACTTATCGAAATAATAAGAGGTAAAATGAGGGGGGAATGGAATACAATCCTCAAAAGGAGGAAACCAAAAAGAAGGAGGATCAAACAATTGTTTGGCATGAAAAAAAAAAAAAAAAAAGGGTGTTTAATGTTACTCACTCCTATCTTGAATATGGGACCGACTTTTGCCAATTCGAGAGTTACATTGAATATTTCCACAACTTAACCGCCACTAACCTTCCCACTGACAACCTTATCTATATAGTTAACAATGGTTTTGATATACCCAAAACGCAATCTTTGGCAAATTCTTCGGCCTTGCCCACGTCCAATCTTGCCTATCCTTCCTCTTTACATGGTACTTCCCAATTTCAGCCTATCCTACCAATCCAAGACTTACCCCGATTGCTTTTTGTGATCCTATCCCACCTATCCAATATTTCTCTAACTGAACCACCTCTTTTCCTGCTGGCATCCAACCCAGGTTTGTCAGGATCCACCTACCCTTGGTTGACCCATCTTCCATGTCAGTTGTTCCCCATGCCCTAACCCTCCTAATCCTACTACTCCACCACCCTTAACCCCCCCCCCACTTCCACTGCCATGGATATCTCCCGAATACTTCATCTCACCCATCAACCATTTCCTACTCCAAGCTTCCAGGCAACCGTAACTCTAAGTCAACCCAAGCCTACGGTTAAGCGCCCTCACCGTGCAGCAACCCTTGTTGAGACAGTTGTTCAACCACATGCTGATCATTTTTTTTTATCATTGCACCCTGTGGAGACTTGGGAGAATTAGCCCCACATGCATTTATGAAACTACTCAGCTTGAATTGGCAAGGTTTGGAGTATCCCCTGACAATTTGCTCTCTCAAGAATATTTCCTATTCTGAAAGGCCGAACAATAGTCTCTTAATGGAAACTAAATGAAACTCAATTAAATTAGAGTCTCTTCACAAGCATCGCAAGATGTTCTATGTCTTCTCTTTTAATGTTTTTGGTAACTCGGGTGGTTTATGTTTGATGTGGCAACATGATGTAAATGAAACTACTCTCCTTGTGGATAATCACATTATTGATGCCAAGGTTTCTTCATGTTGATATACCGCTAAGGGTGTCAAAAATGGGCCCGGCCCGGTAACACGGACCGAGCCAGTCCGATATAACCCGAACCAACCCGGACCGAACCTTAATGGACAGGTTTCGGTCTCGGCTTGTGAAGCCCGACACCATTTCAGTCCAAACCAAAATCAGACCGGACCGGCCCGTTAAGAAGCCCGAATTAGCCTGAACCAATAATACCTAATCCGAACACCGGTAGGGTCCATCCGGGCCCAAATTCTTAATTTTAATGGTTTCAAATTTTGATGGATTATATTACATTGTTATAGTTCACTTCTTGATCCAAAAGATTATATAAATCTATAGTTGAAAAGAGTATGTTAATTGTTATAATTTACTGAATTACATACATATAGAAGGAATGATGCTAATTTATAAATAGAAATAATAAAAAAGGCTATATATCTTACATATAAAATATGCCCGATAAGTTTGATAAGCCTCGTCTGGATCGAACCAGCCCGAAATCACCTCAATAAGCCCAGTCCGATAACAAGTTGATACCGGACCAGCCTGATAGTTATTGTGTCCAGCGCAAGCCAACCCAGCCCGAACCCTTAATGGACATGTTTTGGGCTAGGCTTATAAAACCCGACACCGATTCAGCCCGGACCGAATCCGGCCTGGACCGGCCCGTTGACACCCTTATATACCGCTTTCTTCTTATATTGCTTCTATGGTGATACTGAGAGGACCCTTCGTTAAACTGTTTGGAATCGTCTTATCAACTTGGGAACTAGTAAAGATGTTAACTATCTTGTCTGTGATATGGTTAATTCTTGTTACTTAATTGATCTAAGTGCTCATGGCCATATCTATATTTGGGAGTAATAAAGAATTGGAACATACAATATTAGAATTTGGCTTGATGGGGCTTTTTCTAGTCCAATTTGGAAGGAAACTTTTGCAAATGTTGTGGTTTATGTTCGTGTTCACTTGGTTCATATCATTATCCTCTTACTAGTTGATTCTCTGGGTCGGCAAAGTAGTGGGCTGCGGCCTTTTCATTATGAAAGTATGTGGTTTTGCCACTCATCCTGTCATTAAACTGCTGCTTCCGCATGGTCCATTTCGACTGACGGTTCTACCTCTTCGATCATCTTGGACAAAATGGCAAACTGTCAGAAGGTCTTCAAGGATGGAATCATATTGTTTTTTGTCATAACCAAACCCACATTAAGAGTTTGAAGGTTGAGTTAAAGTATACAAAGACTACCATCTTCTTTGGCCTCTTTTCAGAATAAGGTTGTGCTGCAAGCTTTGTTGGTAGAGGAATTGGAGAAGGAAGAAATGATGTGGTATCAAAAGTTTAGGATGGACTAGCTATGCTATGGCAATAAAAACACAATTTTTTTTCCATACAACGACTCTCCAATGTTGTCATCATAACAAATTACTAAAGTTGAGGCTACCCTTTAGCGATTGGACGATGACCGAAAACGAACTTGGTAATGAAACCCTGGCCTATTTTCACAGTGCCTTCCAATCTGAAGGGTGTGATGAATATGCTCTCTAGGATATTCTCCAACATGTTCATCCTTTTATTGATCCAGATGCGAATATACCTATTTGTGCAACCTTCCCTCTATAGAAGAAATCTGTGCAACATTATTCTCTATGGCTCCTCTAAAGAGTCCTAGCCATGGTCTCCTTGTGGCATTCTTCCAACAGTATTGGGATCATGTGCATTCTGATTTATTTGATTTTGTTTTGAATTTTTTTTCGTTCACTTGATCTTCATACTTCAATGAATTCAACTTTGCAATGCCTTGTTCCGAAAGTTCCCATTCTTGAAATTGTGAACCAAGTGAGGCCCAATGGCCCATAAGCCTTATTGGTATTGCTACAAAAGTCATTATTAAGATTATAGCTCTTTAACTCAAACTGGTGCTTCCTTCTATTATCAGTCTAGCTTAGTTAGCCTTTTTCTTAGATCTACTTATTCCATATAACTCCTATATGGCTCATGAAGTCTTCCATTATATCAGGAAGTGGAAGAAAGGGGAAAAAAATGTGGTTGCTCTTAAACTAGATATGCGGAAAGACTATGATTGCTTGGAGTGGCGGTTGGTCTAGCAAATGTTGCTATAGTTGGGTTTAACTCCTCACAATCAAGCCTGTATGGTGATGTCCTGTATTACCACTGCTTAACTACCAGCTTCTAGTTAATGACTAAATGATTGGTAATATCTCCCCTACTCGTGGGATCCGTCAAGGTGATCCTTTATTGCCTTCATTATTCGTTATTTGTTCCCAAGCTCTTAGCACCACTCTTGCTGCAGCAGATACTTCTAGGCTCGTCCATGATATTCGGGTATGGAATCTCTCTCTTCTCCTTACATATTATTTGTAGATGATAGCTTATTATTCTTGAGTCTAATCTGCATGAGCTATCCTCTCTAAAGGAATGTTTAACCTTTATTGTAAAGCCAGTGGCTAGGAAATTAATCGTTGGTTTTTGCAAATTCTGAAAGTTTCTTTCGGCGATGCTCCTAGTAAATATCTTGGTTTACCTATAGATTTTTGCTCTTCAAAGGTCGTTTATGTTCATGCTCTGAGTGATAAAGTAACCAACCAACGTTTGAGTGGTTGTGTTAATGATGTGTTAGATTTAAATTCAAATTCAAATATTCCACTGACAAACAATTCTTATCTACAAGATGTTGGTTCCCACAATCAAGGAACACCTACAAGGACAATCAAGGAACACCTATAAGGGAGGAGGATGTGTTAGTGGATAATTCTTATATATCCATAAGAGATTGGTTCCCACAATCAAAGAACACCTACAAGGAAGGAGGAGATATTAGTGGATAACTCTTATCCACAAGGGGTTGATTCCCACAATCAAGGAACACCTACAAGGAAGGAGGATGTGGAGAATCTTTATTCAAATTATGGCTGTAGATAACACTTATCTACAAAAGGTTATTGTCATGTCTGCCATTAATAGGGTGATACATAATATCATCGGATGATCCTCCCCTTAGAATACCCCAAGGGCTGGGATATAACAGGAAAGATCAAGATGCGCATGGGAGAATCCCCTGATCCACGCTGAGCTTAAGGTTCAACAAGCTGTCAAGAAATAGAAAATTAGTCTATACAAGCTGGAAGGTTTATTAGCAAGGATTCTTTTGTAAGGAGTCCCACTTTAATAAGGAAAGTCCATGTTATTCTACGATCCGAAGACTGACCTCAAAGGATAAACATGGAGAGAATGGATCTCGCGATACAAGTTGGCGAATAAGTGGAGGAATCTAGCTGGCCTCTCAGACAAGCTGAGATCCATGCCTCCCAAGCCGATCTCCTACCTTAACTGGTAGCCTTTGCCAAAACTCATTGGATGACTCCAGACCTATAAACTAAAGACAAGCAAAAGTAAACAAACCCATAACTTCATTCCCTTAATTACTACTACAACTTTGCTGAAAGACGATTGTCTGTCCCCACTTACAAAAAAGGGGTAGTCACCTTATTCCCTTAATTACTACTACAACTTTGCTGAAAGACCTGAAAGACCATTGTTCGTCCCCACTTACAAAAAGGTGTAGTCACCCTTGTTTTTTGCTCCATATTGCTTGTTCACGGACTAATTTAGGCATTAAAGTGGTCTAAGGATTATCCAACCTGACCATCACCTTTGCCAATCTATTTCCCTATATGTAGACGTCAATGAGCTCGAAGCATACCGGTTTGTGCAACAACAATTACTTTGTAGGATAATTGTAAACAAGCAAAGGTAAACGGACCCATAATTTCATTCCCTTAATTACTACTACAACTTTGCTGAGAGACGACTTTTTGTCCCCATTTACAAAAAGGAGCAATCACCCTTGTTATTTGCTCCATACTGCTTGTTTACTAACTAACTCAGGCATCAGAGTGGTCTAACAATTATCCAACCCGACCATCACCTTTGCCAATCTGCTTTCCCGTATGCAGACGTCAATGAGCTCGAGGCATATGTGTTCGTGCAACAACAATTACTTTGTAGGATAATTGTAATTGCTTGCAATACAATTATGACACTCTCGTGTACAATTTGTAATTCCAATACTATAAATACAGGACTCCTAATCGTATTAAAATAATATAGGAAAAACAACTACAACTGGTTTTCAAGCTCTTATAGGAAGCACTACCAATTATTATTATATCATGCAGGGAAATAAACTCTTCTCAAATCTAAGGCTCTCTCTGTGTCCACTTATGTCGCGTCACACTATAAACTCTCACTAGCTCACCATGATCAAATTGACAAGCAACAACCAAGGATATTTTGAAATGAGCAAAAAAGTCATTGGGTTTCATGAAAATGTGTCAACTCAAGGAGAGTGGTGGCCTTGGCTTTTGAGATTCCAAAAAACATAATCTAGCACTTCTAGCTAAATTGCTTGGTGTTTATGGTAGAATCTGGATTCTCATTCGTCTTCTAAGATGCAAATTTTTTATTTTCCTCACTCGAATTTCTTGCATGCTAAGTTAGGTCACCAGCCCTCTTGGGCATGGGGGCGAAGTATCCTTGCTAGTCGTGCAGCGTTAAGTTATGGTTTAATTTGGAAGATTGTGGTGGGCGACGAGGTCCTCATCTGGGAGGATTGTTGGTTATTAAATTATCCAAATTACACAATGAAATTCCCTAAACCAATTGGTTGCCCCTTAATGCTGGTCTCAGACCTCATTGATCAACCTAACCGAGTATGGAACATTGTTGTGCTTTAGCAATTCTTTCACCCATCAGATCAGGAAGCCATCCGAAGTTTACATCTTGTCCTCTTTCCGCTATGTGACACTCTTGTATGGGGAGGATCTACGTGGGAGTTTCTCAATTAAATCAACTTACAAGCACCTATTATGCTCTATTGAGACAACAAAGAACCTTTTGAAACCATCCTCTTCCACTGGTTCTTAGTCTTAGATTCCCACTTATGTTTGGTTTGGACTTGTCTTACTATGCCTAAGGTGTGATCCTTTCAATGGCGAGCTTGTGCTTAAAGGTTTGGCTATTGGCACGACCTTCTTCCGTTGTCTACTTCCTATCGATACGTTTTGTCCCTGTACGTTGTGATGCTTAAAGTGAAACACTCGGTCAGCAGTGTGGTATGGGTGTCACTTCTCCTACTCGCCAACTATTGGGGATGCTCTCTCTGCCAACTTGATTACAGAGTTGGACCTCTTTGGATGAACGTAATGGCCGAGGAAACCACGACTTCCACACCCTCTGTAGTTTTATGGCTTAGTATGTGTGGTGAACTCGGAATGACTATGTCTATAAATGCAAGATTTTGACTCCTCTTGAGGTTATTTCTTGTGCTGAAAAGTCTCATATGAATTTCTCTAAGCATTTCAATGCCTTCTCGGATTCTTTCCATAGTTGCTCCTCCATTATACCTCAGTGGACGCCACCACCTAGGGGCCTTATCAAGGTAAATTACGACACTTTCTTTCTTCCCAACTTGACCTCGGGTGGTATCGATTATGTCTTCGGGGACTTTTGA
The DNA here is from genome assembly GCA_028583415.1 of Protea cynaroides. Lineage (NCBI taxonomy): Eukaryota > Viridiplantae > Streptophyta > Magnoliopsida > Proteales > Proteaceae > Protea > Protea cynaroides. Next base: position 59,813,656 of record CM053268.1, on the reverse strand, counting down.
GGACATATTTTGTTGGTGGCATATGAATCTGCATCTTTCTGGTCTGCCTTGATTGATGAAGCTTTAACGATGTGATCGGCTATTATTCACACCATCGCCAAATAGCTTTGATTTTCTTATTGTTGAGTCTGATAGCAAAGAACGGATCAATTTCCTCACATGACCACACCCTCATCCTCCTATCTCACTCTCCCCTGTCCCATAGGATATATTTCATGTGACTTCATAATTTGTTTCTAGAGAGCAAAACAGTTTGGTTAACTCATGCAAAGGAAGACCCATCCTTGACTTGCCGTGTAAGTTGTATTTGGTTGCAAGGGGATTTGAAGGGAAGAGAAATGAAAATTTATAATCTAAAAATAAAACTTTTGTAATGATTACATCACATACCATCATATTTAGCTATATAATAAATTCCAAATCATTCCTTATTTAGTTATTAATTTATACTTCACTCTTTTTTTTGTAAGGTAAAAACTTCAGTTTTTTTTTATTTATAAATACTTATAATATATTTTGCAATCAAATCCCTTGCATTTAAAAAATAAAATAAATTTTACATCATATAACTATCATAACTAAATATTTCCAAAAGTTCAGATAGTTTATACAATACAAAATTACTACCATAAAAATTTTCTTTTTAAGTTAAAATGTTTCCCCCCTTTTCCCTTGAATTCATCTTACAAACAAACACAGCCGTAGGATTGGCCCTTATCTCTCTTTTGCAGTCGTCGGATTCAAGCTTCGGGATTTACACGTTTTTGAGAATAAATTATTTGTTTACCAAAAAAGTTTTTTTTTTCAAAACCGAAAAAAACAAACTTTCATAAACCTGTACCCGATCCCGATACAATCTGATTTGCCTGGTCTCCGCTCTTCTCTAACCCAAACTCTCATCAGTCTTTGCAGCGACGAGAGTAGTCGACGCAGCTTTCCGAGAGGAGCAGCGGCAAGTCCATCGAAATCCCTAAATAGGTATACTTTTGTTCTCTAACTCTCTCTCTCTCGCTATCTCTCTTGCTATCTCTCTCTCTCCCAGCGCCTAGGTTAGGGTTCTCTGTCCACCGCCATTGAAGAGCACTGGGAAGTCTGATGCTGTTGTTACATTCGTTTGTGGTTTTTGTTTTTAATTCCCTTCCCTTTTTCTTTTCTTTACTACTCTTTTGTATCAGTTACCAAACAAACGGATAAGAGGGGAAATTCTAGAGTCTTCTGAATTTTCTTTTTCTTTATTTTTCCTCCTCTGGAAATCCTAATGCCGCTTTCGGGGTTCTTCTCTCGTTCCCTAGATATTTAATTTTCTTCTAAGTGGTTACAGGTAGGGCTTCTCGTCTTCATTTCTTTTTTTCACTGAACGGAACTCTTTCCTTTCTATTTGCAGGGTCTCTCTCTCTTTCTCTCTCTCTCTCTCTCTCTCTCTCTCTCTCTCTCTCTCTCTCTGTTGCATGTGATAGCTTCAGAGACGAAAGTGTTGTTAGGTTATTGCTGATACGCTTCTGTTTAAAATTTGTCTACTATTCCTTCCCTTCGTTCAAATTCATCCATGTTATTTGAAAAATCAACCAATTGATATTTGTGGTTATTTCATAAGGTTCTTAATGTTTTCCATGAATCTGAACCGAAATTGGTCTGGATTGAGATTGGATTATTCAATTTGAGTTCCTACATGGTTCGTACAGGGGTAGCAGTAGGCAGCACCCCCTTTTTTTTTTTTTTTGGATTTTGTTTGAAGGTTTAGATGTCGTCAAGGGTTTTGTATATGGTCCATAGGGTGGCTACGCTTTTAATCTAGGAACTTCTCAGGAAATTTAGGGCAAAATGTCTGAAAACATAGGCTTGATATTCGTCGGGTACATTCTTGGTCTTCTTAGTGAGGGTGAGCCTTGGTGTGACGGTAAGGTTGTCATATTGCAACTTGGTGGTCACGGGTTCGAATCTTGAAAACAGTCTCTCCATATTGTGGGGGTAAGGCTGTATACAATCTGCCCTCCTCAGACCCTGCAGTAGTGGGAGGCTCGTGCACTGGGACACCCTTTTTTATTCTTGGTTGTTGGGGGAAAATAGTCATGGGTTTAAATCCCTCTGTGGATGGAAAATCTGAGATAGTCCTTGAAAAATGGGGCACGTGTCACGTATCCAGAGTACAAAGCCTGAGAACAGAGATGAACTCGTGTTCGACCCCCCTAGGTGATCAGACTATGAGTGGACAGACTGATGGAGGTAGCTGGGCATTTAATGGTCTGCCATTAATGCTCATAAATACCAACAACAACCATAAATGCCAAGTAGGCGGATTTGACTGGCCAGATCACCATATCGGAGACTGAATCAGCAAAAAGCAAGTATGACATTCGGTAAAAGTGTAAGGGCAGAAACAGTTGTCAGAGGATATGGAGGACGTGGACTAAAAGGTGGTCGAGGGGAGTCATAAACGGCTGACAAGACGTCTTAGCACCCCCCTAAGGGGTCGTCACCTCTCGAACCTTTTGTTCTCTAGGTGGATGATGATCGAAATGGTGGTAGGTGGGGATAAACTTGTTTGGGAAGCTTTCTCTGGAACCTATAAGTAGCAAAAGAATATCGGTTGCGGAGATTCAATTCGATTCGATTCGATTCGATTCAATCCAGATTTTCCTATCAAAAGGGAGAATTAACCCACTCTGGTATGATTCCAACTCAGTCATTTTGAGAGCTTCTTCTCCATTTTTCTATTCTAAGTTCTATCTCACCGGGAAAGAGGAGAAGGTTGTTGAAGCTCTCGTATCTCAGGGAACCCCATCTCTAAGGAGTCCTAGTTTCCCATTAAGGATTCTATTCTGTCTGTCTTAAGAATTCCCTAATTTTGGCATCGGAGTGGCCCCGGAGTATATCCCACCCACTTTCCCGTTGTATTTGTGTTTCGGCTATGTGGTATGATCTGGGAAGCTGAACGGAATCCACCGACAACATTGGTCTTCTCAGTGTTCCTGGTAATCAAGGCTTTCATTACCTGGAACATTGGTAATGTAGCAAGAGAATGAAGATGAAGAGTCTATGAGAATCAGCTTCCCCTTATCCGTTCTGTTCCCTTGCTTTCTCCATGGTTGAATTGGCTGAGATTGAATCGGCTTAATCAGCCCATTGCACAGACTCCCTATGGGTTGTTGAGTAATCAATTCTTTAAAAAAAAAAAAAAAAAGTAGAGAGCAGGGGTCTGGGATTTATTATCTTGAAGTTGATGTCAATGTGAACTTTCTTTTTTGAAGGGAAAAACTTAAGCTTCATCTCAAAGTAATGCTCTGTATTTTCTTTTGTATTATATACTAGCATTGCTTTTGTATTTTCTTATGTATCATATGATGCCATTTCTTATTTATAACATAAGATTTTTTTTTACTCTTGGGGCATGTTCTGTAATTTTGATCCATACGGAAGAAATACTTCTAGTTATTTGTTGACCGTACAGGTTTCTGTTTTTTTTTTCTTGGCGGAAATATTTTTCCCTGGTTTTAACATACAACATTTCTATGGTTAGTAACATTTATTGACTAAACTGCTTCTGCTTCTACCTTAGAAACAGATTTTTGACACAGAAATGTTACCATACATAGCCTTATGAACGGAAGAAGTTTTGATGTTGAATTGTCTTGTGAATAGTTCAAAAGACTCGAGAATCTTAAATGAAACACAGTAGAAGATTTACCCGACCTAACTATAATGAAAACTTGTACACATTTGGAAAAATAGGTTTTCCTTTTTTATTTAGAGGGGATAGTCTTGGCATTTTAAATATCACAATCATATAATTTGGAGGATGTTGGATCATGGGTTTTCAATAAAAAAGCTTGGCCTTCAAAACTCATGGACCAATCTTTATGTTCTGATACATTAAGAAAAAGAAAACAGGAAAACTATACTGGGTGGGAGGAATTTTTATCAAAAACTAATCTGGCAATCTTACAATTAGGGCTGCAACAAGGTCAGATTTGGCCGAGCTTTTTAAAACCCCAGTCCAACCCTGAGTATTAAGTCCTCAAAGGCCTTTTGACATTCTCTTGTCCAAAGCCATGGATGGTTCTTCTTGAGGAGATTAGTCAAAGGTGCAGTCTGACCCAAAAAGCCTTGGATGAACCTACAATGGTAGCTTACCGGGCCAAGAAAAGATCTCAACATAGCTGGGCCTAGGCCTGGCTTGGCCTGGCCCCAACTCAAGCGCAAAAAATCCAACTTGACCTTGCCCTCAGGGCCGGGTCAGGCTGACCTTGATTGACCATGGGGAGGGGGAAGGGAGATGCGGGGGCTGGGTCAGGTCGGGGAGAATAAGAAAGAACGGGGGGAGGAAGAAGAAGAAGATTCTATATGGTTGGTCTCCCCCACTGGGAGAAGCTCATGGGTATGGAGGAAAATTTTACAAAATCGAGATTTGGTTCTGGGGAAATGTGGAATATCGGATAAGGATTGGGAAACTTACTCATATTTGGCTTGATCCTTGGCGCCTCAAAGGAATCCTCTCCTTGGTATTTGGAGGAGACATTTGGTCGGTAGAGGGCTATTCAAGGAAAAAGTGGATTGTGTCTTGCACCATGGGTCTTGGGATCCGGGCATACCAGCATCTGATTTTATTTGGGAAGCATGGAACCAACTACACCTTGTCAAAAGGTCACCTTCGAATTCTGATGATCAAATTCTCTGGAAAAAACAATCAGGTGGCTACTTGCACATCCAAACTAATTTGGAATGATATAAGATGTAAGGCCCTAAAAGTCCCTTGGAGTGGAGTTGTCTCAGAAATGGACTGCCTACCTCAGATCAGTTGAATTTTAGGAATGTTGTTGTGAGTAATGCTTTCCCAATGTGTTGGGATGGCATTGACAGCAGAGATCATATCTTCTTTGACTGTGCTTTTTCAGCCTGGATTTGGAAAACTATTAGAGGTATGTGTAGTTCCTCATTAGGCCAAGGGTGAATAGTGTTGGAAGAGGCTGAATGGCTTGCCAAGACATTCGGAGGCCCGGGGACCATTGAGAAGGTTGCGAAGTTGCCGTTTTGTACTACTATTGCATTCATCTGGAGAGAGAGGAACAATCGGATCTTCAGGAATACTGCTAAGTCTAGAGGGAGAATTGTGGAGTCTATATAATCAGTGGTGTATGAAAAATGTAAGCTGTTCCCTCTTACTGGAAAAGTATCTCCTAGGAATGCCCTTCTCAAAGCAAAATGGGGGCTAGAATTTCATTTGCTGTAGTATCTTGATTGGGTGGTTGGGTGTCTTTCTCCGCCCCCTTTCCATGTCTTGGCCTTTGGGCTTGTATCTCCCCCCCCTTTTCTTTTCTTTCCTTTGGAATTTAATAAACGATCTAAGCATAAAAAATTTAAAAAAAAGAAAAAGAAAAAAAAAAGCTTATAGGAACAAGCCAACTAGCTACCTGCCTAAGCTTAAGCGTTTTTCATAGAAAATATTTTGGCCTTGCTCCATAATAGGGTCCATTAAATTTTATTTCTGGCTCCTTAAGCCCATAGCCTGGTAGTTTGGACTTTGACTCCATGCATGAAGTCCCATGACCCGGTTCAATATGTCTAGTACATGCAGATTCTTTGGTTTTCTGAAATAAAAATTCTGGGGCCTAAAGCAACCAAAATATTAGAAGAATATCATTTAATAGTCATATTATAATCAATTTTCTTTTTTGAATAACAAAATTTAATAGTCTTGAGAGAGAAAAAAGGGTGAAAACCCAAAAGTACAACAAAGATAAGAGGCTTGGCCTAATTGATATCCAATAGATACATGGAAGAGGGGGGGGGGGGTTTCTTAGTTTAAAAAGCCCTCTCTCATTCACTTGCACGGGTTATACTTGATGATCAGAGCCACCACCTTAATGCTGGGCTCCCGATCGAGTAGTTTGCCCTTAGCTCCTACAACTATTGGTGTAAGGCGGGAAGTGGGAAGCAGGAAATTAAAGAGTGCAATCTTTGCACACAATAATGACAAGAGAGTCGTACTATATTTTCCCTTTCTAGAAGTCACTAGCAATCTTGCTAACAATGGGTGTATGTCAATATGTGCTTTCTTTTTTAGTTTACGTATTATTCATACATATATGTTAGGGAAGGGGATCATTGCTACGTTGTGCGGCCCTTGCACTGGGGCTTGCAGGGGTGTCCAACAGGGTGGAATTTTTCATTTCACTACAGGTTTAGGCGCCTTATTTTAATCTTTTCTTCTTGTCTAAAACTTTGCACTAATCTATCCATGTGTTCCAGAATTGTAGCTTACTGCCCGCATCAAATCCTACTTGGGTTGTGTAAGCACTAATTATATTGATAGCCTCTTTCTCTAACACCAACTTGATGGCTACAATCCTATCACATAATCTTTTAACATCCACCACATCGTTCTTTACGTCTTTGTCCACTACTATGTCCACTCTGCTGCTATTAATTTATACCTCGTATGCCAAAGTTTAAAATCATCTAACTCCTTAATTTGTTTACCCTTCCATCTAGTCTCTTGAATACAAGCTATGTTAAACCTTGATGTAGGCTAACCTAGGGTCTCTAGTTTATCCTACTCTTACACGACCAACTAACAAAAGGATTAAAGAAATAATTAACTAATGTGTAGGGACTGTTATGGGCAGCAACACACATGACATGCTTACGAGACTAGTATCATGATAACCATAAGTAAAGAACAGTATAAAGCTAAGTAACATGATCAACTAAGCAATTATTAATTAGGTTTCATGTCATGTTCATAATAAACCATAGGTTAAGAAGTACTAATGTGCAAAAGATGTCAAAACTCCTAAAACTAACAAGATTAAATGCCTAATGATTAGGTAAACCCATGAACATGCAAAACAGTAACTTCCAATAATAAAAGATATGAAATCCTAATCATAGCATGCTAATATGAATGCTTAGCTGTAAAGAAACTTCTGACAGTGCTAACCATGTTAGTAAGTACTAAACACGACTAGACTATGATAGAGATTGTGTGGAATAGACTTACAGCAAAGCATAGATGTAACTGAAATAATAAACAGCAAAAACAATGGGAAGAAACGATAACAAAAAATAGATATGATAGCAAACCAGAAAATTAAAGGATGTAGACTTACTAGACTGAAACAAAGAACCAGCTATAATGGCGTTACAGCAGTGGGGCTGTATTGTTCTTATAACCAGAAAAAAAAACAGAAAGAGAAGGAAGAAGTTTACTGTCCACAGGAGAGAGAGAAAAGGTAGTTGTTGTACCTGCAAGAGAGAGAGAAGATAGCTGCTGTACCTGCAAGAGAGAGAGAAGATAGCTGCTGTACCTGCAAGAGAGAGAGAAAAAGAGAGAGACGAGAAAGAGAGAGAGACGAGAAAAAGAGAGAGAGACGAGAAAGAGAGAGACGAGAAAAAAGAGGGAGTACGAGAGCCTTTCTTTTCTTTTCTTTTTTCTGCATTCAATAATCATCTGAATCTCCTTCTTACTTAAAAAAAAGAGAGCCTTTATAAGGCTTACAACCTTAATTAGAGTATAACTCTAAAGACTAATAATAAGCCAACTAAACAACTAAAAAGGGGCCCACAGCTGGGACCCACAACTCTAACAAACTGAAATTCAAAAGGGGCCCACAACTCTAACAAAATAAAAGAACTAGAGCCCACGTTTACTGTTTGTGTGGGGTCCACAAATAAGTGAAATAAAACAAATAAGAGTCCTAATACCAGTCCAATACTAATGGACTAAAAATAAATCCTAAATCTGGACGATGTCCTCATCAATTCTCCCCGGCTGGGAAGAATTCACCCCTGGTGAATAAACTCGCACGATCCACAACCGCCCTGCGCCGACTAGGAGCTCATCACCACCGCCTAGCTAGGTGATATCCTCCGAATGCGTCGTCAACCCACAAGAGAGGAGGGGAAGTTCCGACGTCTCCGTCTCCGCCGCCGGGTACACTCTAAACGGTCGGTCCGGGCAGGTGTCGTCTTCAACTCGTCCCGGTCTAGAAGATGTCACCTCAGGTGAGGCACTGATATAATGCTCAAGCATATCCGGGTCAAGTCGCTGTAGCTCCTCCATAGAAACCCACGTACAATCAATATCTGGTCGTCTACGCCATCAAACTAAAAACTCTCGAGAACCGCCAGTATGGGTAGCGGTGACTCGCTCATCAATAATCTCCTCAATCTCCTCAACTCGCTACTCTATATGGGGTATAGGAGGGGTAGAGGTAGTAGTATGGCTAATAGGGTCGGATGCAAAAGTATCAGCGATGAAAGGAAAAGCCTCAAGGCTATCAGGATAAACTGAAGGGGCGGTAGCAGGGTCATGGTAGGAAACCAGGTTCTCAACATTGAAAATGTTGCTGATTCCCATGGCCGAAGGTAACTCTAGCACATAAGCATTCGCTCCCACTCGCTTAAGAATTTTGAAAGGTCCTGCACTGCGAGCATGTAACTTGCTTGACTTTCCTTTGACAAAACGCTGTGGTTTAATTCCCGACCATTACCATGTCACCCTCTTGAAACTCTTGCAGTCGTCGATGCACATCTGCCCTAGATTTATATTGTTCGTTACTTAGAGTTATCCTGCGTCTAATCTCTGCATGCAAGTCATGTATGTGCTGCACAAAAGACTCGGCTGACTGGGATGTCCTAGAGCTAGACACAACAGGGATAAGGTCCATGGGGGTCCTGGGCTGATGACCTAAACAAACCTCAAAAGGGGACAAACCAGTGGTTCTATTTTTTGAAAGGTTGTACGCAAACTCGGCTTGGGTAAGGACACGGTCCCAACTAGTAAGGTGTTCGCCTATTAGACAACGTAACAGATTTCCTAAACTCCTATTTATGACTTCAGTTTGACCATCGGTCCGAGGGTGGAAAACCGATGAAAAAAGTAGTTTAGTACCTAACATGCGCCACAAAGTTCGCCAGAAATGACTAGTGAACTTGACATCCCTATCTGACACTATTGTCTTAGGTAAGCCATGGTACTTGACAACCTCACTAAAGAAGAGTTTGGCTACAATGGAGGCATCAAAAGTCTTTGAGCATGGAATAAAATGGGCCATCTTTGAGAAGCGGTCTACTACCACAAAAACAGAATCATGACCTCTCGAAGTCCTCGGCAATCCTAGCACAAAGTCCATACTCAAATCTTGCCATGGGGTATGAGGAACAGGAAGAGGAGTATACAAGCCAGTATTTTGCTTCTGTTGTTTAGCAGTTTGACATGTTCGACACTGGCTAATAATTCGAGATACATCTCTCTTCAGGTTAGGCCAGTAAAATCGGTCCTCAACAAGGGCAATGGTTTTATCTCGACCGAAATGACCGGCTACCCCACCAGCATGTAATTCCCAGATTAGAAAATCTCTTACGAAGTCCTGGGAATACACAACCGAGTCCCTTTAAAAAGGAATCCATCTTTGAGTAGGTAATCTGAGTGATTTGCAGATGGGTCTTCACTCAGAGAGGTATAAGGCTCACTAAAATCTAGGCATGTAGGATACTGTTCCTTAATTTGCTCAAATCCTACAACCTCAATACTCATGGTTTGGAGCAATGCCTTAACCTGATTTTTAACTTTCTGTGGAAAGATGGGCATGTAAACCCTACTTAACGCATCAGCAACAGTGTTATCAACACCAGGTTTATGTTTGAGCACAAATGTGTACTCTTGTAAGAATTCAGCCCACTTGGCATGTCTAGGGTTCAGTTTGGTCTGAGAACTCAAATATTTCAATGCCTGGTGGTCTGAATATAAAACAAATTCTTGTGGTAAGAGATAGTGTCGCCAATAGCGCAAAGCTTGGACAACCGCGTAGAATTCTTTGTCATAGGTGGAATACCGTTGCTTGGCTTCATTAAGCTTCTCACTAAAATAAGCAACATGATGTCCTTCTTGAACAAGGACGCCACCAATTCCAGTGCCAGAGGCATCACTTTGCACTTCAAAGACTTTGGAGAAATCAGGGAGACGTAGAACGGGTGATTCAGTCATCAACCTTTTGATTTCTACAAAAGCCTTAGCAGCTCCTTTAGTCCACTGGAACTCCCCTTTTTTTATGCAATCAGTGATGGGAGCCATGTTGGCACTAAACCGTTGGATGAACCGCCTATAAAAGGTTGCTAAGCCGTGAAAACTTCGCACTTCATGGGTGTTAGTCGGTTCAGGCCATTCAATAATTGCTTTTATTTTCTCAGGATCAGCAGATACTCCTTGTTCTGAGACAATAAATCCTAAGAAAATGATTTGATCACTCATAAAGGTACACTTCTTTAAATTTACATAAAGTTTTTCATTCAGAAGTGTTTGAAAGACTTGACGTAAGTGATCTAGGTGAGTGGTTTGTGTTTTACTGAAGATGAGAATATCATCAAAGTAAACCACTAAGAACTTGCCATTGTATGGTCGTAGCACCTGATTCATAATTCTCATAAATGTACTAGGTGCATTGGTCAAACCAAAAGGCATGACAAGCCATTCATATAGACCGTCCTTTGTTTTGAAGGCAGTCTTCCACTCATCACCAGGTCTAACCCGAATTTGGTGATACCCACTCTTAAGGTCAATCTTGGAAAAGATTTTCGCTCCAGCCATCATGTCTAGCATGTCATCAAGTCTAGGTATAGGAAGCCTATACTTAACGGTGATTTTGTTGATGGCTCTGCTGTCTACACACATACGCCCAGTTCCATATTTCTTGGGTGTAAGTAGAGCAGGTACCCCACAGGGGCTAAGACTCTCTCTAATGAATCCCTTCTCAAGTAGCTCATCTACTTGTCTTTTAAGTTCGGCATGTTCCTTGGGATTCATCCTATAATGGGGCAAGTTTGGCAGTGAAGACCCTGGAACCAAATCGATAACATGTTGAATGTCACGCATAGGTGGTAGTTCGGTTAGTTCATCTGGAAACAACTGCTCAAACTCTTTCAGGAGGGGTTGAACTTCTTTAGGAGCCTCAACAAATGGATTGGGCAGTTCTTTGTTAACTTGTGTGGCTACTAAAGCATAAATAACCCCGGTGTCCTTACACTCTTTTTCGAACTGTTTTGCATTCATGATGTTGAGTGTTTTCGAAGGGGTGTTCTTGGATGTGCTTCCCTTATGTTTCGGGGCTTTTATTTCCTTTGGGGGGACTAGGAAACAATTTGATTTTCTTACCTTTAAACTCAAAGACATAAGTATTAGCCCTCCCAAAATTAGTGATATCTCGGTCATATATCCAAGGTCTACCAAGGATTATGTGAGCAACGTCCATCCCCAAGACATCACACCATACCTTATCTTCATATCCTGCAAAATGCAAGGGGACTAAACACCTTAAAGTGACGGGAATTGTAGATTGGTTAACCCAGGCAACCTTGTAAGGCTTCGGATGTGCTTCCCGGTTTGAGCCCCATTCTCGTTATAGCATTTTGGGACACGAGCGTTCATGCAACTACCACTATCAATGACGACACGGCAATTCTTACCCCGATGACAGGTGTAAGTAATGAAGATATTGGTGCGCCGCCAATCATCATTATTCTTGGGTTGCGACATCATACAACGGACAACTCCTAGCCTAGAGATATCTATTACATCGTCCTCATCCAAAATAATTTCATGATTGTTCTTGGGGTGTGACGCAATACAACGGACAACTCCTAGCCTAGAGACATCTGCCATTTCATCATCCTCATCCGAGATAGTATCATCAGGTCTATGCTCCTCGTATTCACCTTCTTGGGTATCCTCTGGAGTAGGCTCTTCATACTCTGGTTCACCCACATACAAGTTTCGGTTTGGGCACTCCCTAGCAAAATGACCATAACCTTTACATTTGAAACACTTGTGCTTGGCCACTCTTTTGGGCGCTTCTCCCAAAATGCCTTTACCCTTATTATCAAGTGGGCGTGGAGGGTTAGGGGGTAGAAGTATTTGAAAGTGGCTTTCGGAAGTTAGACTCCCCGGATGGGAATCCGCTTTTCTTCGTGGTGTGAACTTCATAGTCCCTTCTAATTCTAGTGCTATACGGAAGGCTTGAGGGACGTTTCTAACTAGGTGAGGTGCTAGGCGTAACTGGATGTCATGATTAAGTCCCGCAAGGAACCTAACTAGTGTTTGATCAACATCCTCTCGAGTCTGGTTTTGGATTTTCAATTCGTTAACTTAGCCATGTACTCAGTTACAGACATCTTACCTTGCTTCAGATTAGTCATATCTTTAAGGAGTTGGTGCCTATAAGTGAGAGGTAGAAATTCCTGCTTAAGCCTTTCTTGCATCTCATGCCAAGTTGAGACAGGCTCGTGACCTAGATTTTCTTCTTGATATTCTAATTCAATCCAGAAATCCCGAGCAGCTCCAACGAGCTTCATCTTGGCAAACCTAAACTTAAGTTCTTCAGACAGCTCATAAAATTCAAAGTACCTATCCATTCGATTGATCCAGCCTAAAAGAATCTTGGCATCTATTTGTCCATCATAGTTTGGAACATCTACTTTGATCATCCTCCTAACATCTACTCCTCTATCTCGATGTCCATAGTCATCATCATCTCCAAGAGGAGAGTGGTGTCTCTGACCTCGATATCCTCGACCTCTAAATCCTCCTCTATTCCTACCGTGGCCTTGATAGTGGAAATTGTCATCTACCCTATCATGGTCATCAATATAATCATGATGTCTATCGTTCCTAGGGTTTTCCGGAATAGTGTTGGGATTGTTCACTCTAGGTCCAATGCCGTGGTCATTTTGACCTTGCTGCCCATGAGCATTCCGATTGGTTGTTTCAAGGGCAGTAAGTCTATCGGAGAGGACTTGGATACTTTGGATCATGGGTTGGAGATTGGATGCCAACGCTTCATTGTTAGCTTTTAATATCTCTTGTAATTGCTCAGAGGTTATGGAGGTATTGGATGGGTTCGACATATTTTTGTAATTTTTACCACTCCTAGTGGACATACAAGATTGACTCCACTAAGTATCCTAACCAGCACCTAACGGACGCTCTAACCTAGGCTCTGATACCAAACTGATGTAGGCTAACCTAGGGTCTCTAGTTTATCCTACTCTTACACGACCAACTAACAAAAGGATTAAAGAAATAATTAACTAATGTGTAGGGACTGTTATGGGCAGCAACACACATGACATGCTTACGAGACTAGTATCATGATAACCACAAGTAAAGAACATTATAAAGCTAAGTAACATGATCAACTAAGCAATTATTAATTAGGTTTCATGTCATGTTCATAATAAACCATAGGTGAAGAAGTACTAATGTGCAAAAGATGTCAAAACTCCTAAAACTAACAAGATTAAATGCCTAATGATTAGGTAAACCCATGAACATGCAAAACAATAACTTCCCAATAATTAAAGATATGAAATCCTAATCATAACATGCTAATATGAAGGCTTAGCTGTAAAGAAACTTCTGACAGTGCTAACCATGTTAGTAAGTACTAAACACGACTAGACTATGATAGAGATTGTGTGGAATAAACTTACAGCAAAGCATAGATGTAACTGAAATACTAAACAGCAAAAACAATGGGAAGAAACGACAACAAAAAATAGATATGATAGCAAACCAGAAAATTAAAGGATGTAGACTTACTAGGCTGAAACAAAGAACCAGCTATAATGGCGTTACAGCAGTGGGGCTGTATTGTTCTTATAACCAAAAAAAAAACAGAAAGAGAAGGAAGAAGTTTACTGTCCACAGGAGAGAGAGAAGGTAGTTGCTGTACCTGCAAGAGAGAGAGAAGATAGCTGCTGTACCTGCAAGAGAGAGAGAAGATAGCTGCTGTACCTGCAAGAGAGAGAGAGAAAAAGAGAGAGAGACGAGAAAGAGAGAGAGACGAGAAAAAGAGAGAGAGACGAGAAAGAGAGAGACGAGAAAAAAGAGGGAGTACGAGAGCCTTTCTTTTCTTTTCTTTTTTCTGCATTCAATAATCATCTGAATCTCCTTCTTACTTAAAAAAAAGAGAGTCTTTATAAGGCTTACAACCCTAATTAGAGTATAACTCTAAAGACTAATAATAAGCCAACTAAACAACTAAAAAGGGGCCCACAGCTGGGACCCACAACTCTAACAAACTGAAATTCAAAAGGGGCCCACAACTGGGACCCACAACTCTAACAAAATAAAAGAACTAGAGTCCACGTTTACTGTTTGTGTGGGGTCCACAAATAAGTGAAATAAAACAAATAAGAGTCCTAATACCAGTCCAATACTAATGGACTAAAAATAAATTTTAAATCTGGACGATGTCCTCATCAAACCTTCTTCACCTCATAACATTTATCAATTCTAGGCTTTTACCTGTAACAGATCCTATATTCCAAAATGCTAATCTAATCTTATGCTTATGGGCTAACTTTTTTACGCAAACTAATCCAGGGTGTGAGAACCCTTGCCTACTTATCTTTGCATCAGGGCTCCGATGTGGCTGTCCTTGCCCATTTTTCGATACACCAAAGTTTAGGTGTAGCGTGTCGTTTACAGAGAACGCCCTAGTATCAGCTGAATATCTTTTGTTTTTGAATCCATGTTAAGGGTTTGGCTAGGTTTTTTTTTTTTGGGTGCCACCTGCCGACCTGATGCACCAACCCTCCTTTATCCGGTCCTAGGACCAGCAGCATAACAGTGGTGGAGTTTATGCAATCATTGATTGAATATCGTCCACTGAAAATGAAAATTGCTCTTTTTTAAATTTTATGTAACTAATTTACTGTTAATCTATTTTGTAAACTTCTTTGTCTTTTAGGTTACAGTGTTTGGTCATTCTGTATCTATTTCTCACTTGTTGGCATATTTTATATGTTATTTTCGTTTTCTTATTTTGTGAATTTTGGATAGTTAGAAAGGGTTCTATGGCATCCAACCTAATCCGCGAATGGAATGGTATTCAGCAGTTCCCTCCTTCGACGCAAACAAAATTGCTTGAGCTGTTGGGAAAATTCAAGCAAGAGGTTTGACTCTTTTCTTTTACTTGAGAAAAAAATTTATGCTTTTATTTCAAATATATAATGCAGCAACTTTGATACCTTCTGTTATTTATATTCTCTTAATTGTGAAATGTTTATAGAATGTGAGCTCCTTGACAATCCTTGTAATGGGGAAAGGTGGTGTTGGGAAGTCCTCAACAGTGAACTCCATCGTAGGAGAACGGGTTGTTGCAGTAAGTGCGTTCCAGGTCTGTCATGTGGACTCCTTGGTGAAACTGTTGTATGAGTTCTCTTTATGAAGTGACGTTAGAAAGTTATTGTGGTTTTCATGTATCTAGTAGTTTATTTATGGGCTTTTCAATTTCCTTTGCAGTCAGAGGGACCAAGACCAGTAATGGTTTCGCGCTCTAGAGCAGGTTTTACATTGAACATCATTGACACTCCAGGTCTTGTAGAAGGGGGATATGTCAATGACCATGCTCTTGAGATGATAAAACGGTTGGTGTTAGCATGGAATTTTAAATTCTGTCCTCTGATACTCTTTCAATTCTCTTTTTTGCATCTATGAAATGCATCTCTAAATGGAGATTGTATTATGGTGCAAAGTTTCTCTTTATCCTATTGTTATTGACTTTGATTCATGTTTTGCTGATCAACAGGTTCCTTTTGAACAAGACAATAGATGTTCTGCTTTATGTGGATCGACTGGATGCTTATAGAGTGGACAACCTGGACAGGCAGGTTATTAAAGCAATCGCTGATAGTTTTGGTAAAGGTATATGGAGTAGAGGTTTGATTGTCCTAACGCATGCTCAGCTCTCACCCCCCGATGGAATAAATTATGATGACTTCTTCGGTAGAAGATCAGAAGCTCTTCTAAAAGTTGTTCGTTTGGGTGCTCGCATTAAAAAACAGGATGTCCAGGTACATATTTATTTATCTTCAGGATATCAGTTCATGTTTCTTTCTTTTCACAGGTTACTCTTCCTCTGGGACAGTTTTTTTATCTACATGATCTTCAACATATCAAACTCTGTGATCTTTGCTTTAATCTATACTATACGGTAAGGTCATCTTGCCATTGAGTAATGTTTTGAAGAATTGAAGAAACAGGATGTGCAACGACAACATGATGCCTGGACTGTATCTATCAAATAAATGTGCAATCTTCGTTGTGCATGACCAATTATGTTTCTGATGAAGCATCTGTTATTTGGCTGGTAAATCAGCCATTTTGGATGCCACAACCAAAGAAAAATGGAATATCCTAGTATCCTTTATTCCTATGACCTTATTTGGGTTCTTATTTTCAATCTATAGTGGGAAGAAGTTTTTTTTTTTTTTTGGGGGGGGGTGAATAAAAAATTTATTAACAAAACCCAAGAGAGATACAAGACGGGAGCCAAAAGAGGCTAACCCGAGCCGGTAAAGACAACAAAAGAGACAAACTCAATTTAAAAGCTGAAAGGATTAGATCCTCCTCCCCCCATTAAAGTTGGATAGGAAGACTCTTGGCATTTATAGTAAATCTGATGCAGTACCAGTGTCATGGATGGATCGACACGAGCCAATTTGGCTACCCAAGCCAAACCTGAACCGGCTCAAACCCAAACCAACCTTTTGGTCTGGAAAGGGTTGGTAGATGATTAATTAGAATAGGAAGTTTCAGTATTAGGGTTTTCCTTATTTATTATTTTTATTTTATGCCATAGAGATTAGATTTTATTTCATAAAGATGTTATTTACTTTCTAAGTTTATTTCAAATTAGTTTAGGAATGTTATTTCTTTTATAAAGAGACATGTAATAGAGTAAAGAGTAGTGAAGATTTGAAGAATGGAATAGAATGATGATTTGTTATTGAGATGGTGCCTACGACAGAAATTTGAAGCTTTCCCTCTCTTTCTCTCTCTTTCTCTCTTGTCTCAGTGATCTGAATCGACCACTCCCCCTGGTCTGATTATTTCCTTCCTTTTCTTCCTCTTCCTTCCTCTTTTCCTCTTCTTCTTCCTTTTCCCTCCCTTGCTTTCCCTTCTTCCATCTTCCCTCTCCCTAGCCCCTGCAACCGAAACCTCCTCCCCTGTGTTGCGGTAAACCCAGCCCCAATAGAAGTCCCTAAATCTCCTTCATCACTCCTCCTTTCAACCTGAAACCTTGAGAACACCATCAACCAATAAGAACGACCCAACCCCTTGAGTTTCATCTTCAACAGTTCTTCTTTAGTGAGGTTTGAAGAGCTGCAACCAGATCTGGTTCACTCTTACCCCCCAGTTGAGTTGCAGAATCTCTTTCTTCATTTAATCTCACCGATGGGGTCCAATATCCATGGGAAACAGTAGGCCTATGTCTTGCGATCATCTCCCTGAAGTTTCAGATCAAGCGACACTAAGTTGACTGAGATTTCTCTCTCCAAATAGATCTGGGTTTTCGCCTCTTATTCCTGTTCGTGAACTGGTCTCCAACAAATGTAGAAGAAGACCCTTTATTCCTGAATTTCCTATTATGCCCGCTTATAAAATAATACTGTTTCGTCCAATTTCATGCTTCCTTCCAAGTTTATCCCTACTTTAACTTTAATTTCATCCTAAAGCTTTGTTTGGTTCTTTAGAGTTATTTCAAACTTCTGATTAATTACAAGTCTACCATTACTGGTTGAGTTTTGGATTTATTTACGATTCTGCCACTGTTATTTTAATCAAGCTTGCTTAATATTTAGGTGGGCCTACTAGCGGATCTAATTAGGGTTTTCAACCCAGGATCCCGCATCAATTGGTATCAGAGCGAATATCCTGCAGTCATGGTGAGTAACAATGAGCTCCTAACACGTGTTAATGCCGACAAAGAGGAAACTAACGCGGCCATTGGTGGTATATCACACCGACTTGATGGGATAGATGCTTCTATTTTAATTTTTCAGGATATGATGGCAATAATACAGACGTCCATTGACTAGTTGTCATAAGCTATAAAAGGTAAGAGTCCCATACTTGGGGATTTTTTCAACTCCGTCTCACATGTTCCACCTCTCAATGTATCCCCACAACCATCACCGTCACGACACGTTCCACCACCGCCACCACCACCATATGGAGTTGGTCGACATGGAGAAATTTTTGGTGCTGACAAAGGAGCACGACTGGATGTGTTTGATTTTAATGGAGACCAAAATACTAAGGAATATCTTGACTGGATCCATAGCTTGGAGATATTTTCCAAATGGTACGGATTGTCCGAGCCTAGGAAATTGATGTTTGCAGAAGCTAAATTGAAGGGCCCGGCACGAGTTTGGTGGATTAAATATCAGAAACAAAATCAAACTCGCGGCATTGGTGAGATAAATACTTGGGTTGAGATGTATGCGGCAATGAACCGACGATTCCTACCTCTTGATTACAAGCAACGAACGCATCTCAAGTTTACTCAATTATAGCAAGACAATATGACTGTTGAAGAATATGTGACCCCGATTCTATTATTTGGCTACCCGATCTGATTTTGATTGGGATGAAGATGTGTTGGTTGCACAATTCCGTAATGGTTTGCACCCACAGATTAGTGCTTCCTTGGCTTCCAATAGGTTACATACAATGGAGGACGTTGTACAAGTGGCCTATCAGGTAGAGGAAAATTTCAAGCGGCCATACAATCGGAGAAGCTTTCCCGCGACGTTCTCTAAAGGTAATAGTTTTGTCATGCAAGCTCCACCACCAGAGAAGTCTTTTAGCAAGCCCCAAGAAAGTGGTTCTAGTATGCTACCTTCACGGCCGACCCGTCCATATTCTCCGCCTCAGCGTGGTTATGATAGACCTCTTTCAAAACCGAGGGCTGAGATCCAATGTTACCCCTGTAAGGGTTTCGGTCACTTTGCTTCCCATTGCCCAAATCGCTCCATTGCTTTTGCCGATAAAGAAGAACTCATGGCTACTGCCACAAAGGAGCAACGTAAGAATGAGATCGTATACTTGGCAGCCGAGCATGATAGTGATGATAGCGACAATGATGTTGATCAGTTGCACCAGCCTTTTATGGTCCTTCGCCCTCTCTTGACTACACAGATACCTGAAGAGGATGATTGGCGACGTGGCAATATTTTCTAGACACGGGTACGATGCAACGGTTCCCTATGCACCATGATTATTGACGGCGGCAGTTGCACCAATGCAGTCTCTGAAGATATGGTTAACAAGTTGAGTTTGAAGACAGATCCCCATCCGCATCCCTACAAGGTTGGATGGATAAATAACAATAATCTTAAGGTTCATGAGCGGTGTTTGGTCACGTATTCCATCGGCGGATTGATCGACACTGTTCAATGTGATGTGTTACCCCTCAAGATCTGTCACCTTCTCCTTGGTCGTCCTTGGATGTTTGACAAGAAGGTTCAGCATGCTAGGTACGAGAATGCTTACACCTTCAAATTCGGTGGGCTCGATATGCAATTTCTTCCGGCGAAACACCTTCCTGCCATCAAGCTTAAGAAGAATGCTAACTCGCTTCTTCTCCAACGCATTCCATCTGATGGTATTCTTGGTCCTTCTCCAGACTCAACGGAGTCGAGTTCTTTTGAGAAGCAGAGAGTTGATGCAGTAGCAGTGTCATGGATGGATCGACACGAGCCAATTTGGCTACCCAAGCCAAACTTGAACCGGCTCAAACCCAAACCAACCTTTTGGTTTGGAAAGGGTTGGTAGATGATTAATTAGAATAGGAAGTTTCAGTATTAGGGTTTTTCTTATTTATTATTTTTATTTTATGCCATAGAGATTAGATTTTATTTCATAAAAGATGTTATTTACTTTCTAAGTTTATTTCAAATTAGTTTAGGAATGTTATTTCTTTTATAAAGAGACATGTAATAGAATAAAGAGTAGTGAAGATTTGAAGAATGGAATAGAATGATGATTTGTTATTGAGATGGTGCCTACGACAGAAATTTGAAGCTTTCCCTCTCTTTCTCTCTCTTTCTCTCGTCTCAGTGATCTGAATCGACCACTCCCCCTGGTCTGATTATTTCCTTCCTTTTCTTCCTCTTGTCCTCTTCTTCTTCCTTTTCCCTCCCTTGCTTTCCCTTCTTCCATCTTCCCTCTCCCCTCTCCCCTCTCCCCAGCCCCTGCAACCGAAACCTCCTCCCCTGTTCTGCGGTAAACCCAGCCCCAATAGAAGTCCCTAAATCTCCTTCATCACTCCTCCTTTCAACCTGAAACCTTGAGAGCACCATCAACCAATAAGAACGACCCAACCCCTTGAGTTTCATCTTCAACAGTTCTTCTTTAGTGAGGTTTGAAGAGCTGCAACCAGATCTGGTTCACTCTTACCGCCCAGTTGAGTTGCAGAATCTCTTTCTTCATTTAATCTCACCGATGGGGTCCAATATCCATGGGAAACAGTAGGTCTATGTCTTGCGATCATCTCCCTGAAGTTTCAGATCAAGCGACACTAAGTTGACTGAGATTTCTCTCTCCAAACAGATCTGGGTTTTCGCCTATTATTCCTGTTCGTGAACTGGTCTCCAACGAATGTAGAAGAAGACCCTTTATTCCTGAATTTCCTATTATGCCCTCTTATAAAATAATTCTTTTTTGTCCAATTTCACGCTTCCTTCCAAGTTTATCCCTACTTCTTTAACTTTAATTTCATCCTAAAGCTCTATTTGGTTCTTTAGAGTTATTTCAGATTTCTGATTAATTACAAGTGTGCCATTACTGGTTGAGTTTTGGATTTATTTACGATTCTGCCACTGTTATTTGAATCAAGCTTGCTTAATATTTAGGTGGGCCTACTAGCGGATCTAATTAGGGTTTTCAACCCAGGATCCCGCATCAAAATCTGTTCATGGCAGAATCTGCACAAGGCCTAGAGATAGGAATGAGGACTCCTTGGATCTCAAAAATAATTGCATCCAGGAATTGGGGAATATTTTTAGATTTTTCCATCCATCTTCTAAGACTTCACTCCATCCAGATGTGGTATATGGTGGTGCAAAAAGCTAATTTGCCAAGAATATCAGACAATGAGCTGCCCCTGAAGGACCCATGGATCCATCTCCATTCCTGATGAAAGGACAGAGAAAATTTTCTCAGGCCAGCAGTGGCCTAGGATGCCTTCCCATATGCGAGAGGAGATAGGGAACACAAAAATTTTTAGTATTAGAATTTTTTCTTATTTTAAGATTTCATATTGAGGTTGAATTTTAGTTGTTAAAGTTGAGTAAGTAGGTCTTTTAGTTAAGTGTAGGCAGCTAGTATTGGCCCAAAGTATGTAATTGGGACCTGGATATTTTGTGGTTGGTTTTACTTATAGCGACTGTGTATCTACTGTTTGAGGCTGGGAAAATCATCCCCTGGGCTGTAGTTGTGTCATTTAATGGTACAGCCAGATTTAGCATAATTTATAACCTTCTAAATGCCTTTCCCACCCTCCATGGTAGCTTACAAAATAGCTATGGCGAAACCCAGCTACGTAGGATCTGAGTTAATTCACTTAGTTCATAGGGTTATCAGAGCATAAGGGTCTTGGTGTTAGGTATAACTGAAACATGGAGAAAGTTTTGGGGAATGGAATTTTGATTTTGCTTGTTCTCACCAAGCCAAGCCAAGTGAGCCTTGGTATGTATCATCTTCTCTCTTTTTTTTCTCCATTATTCTCTGTGTTTTTCGTTCTACTTCTCTAATTCGATTTTCTACTCCATCCTCTTGTTTTCTTATATTAACTTGAATATCTGGATCTTTTTTTTTTTTTTTTTAAATTCTGGATCTAAGTATTTTTTTTCTTCATATTAGAGCAAGCCAATGAAAAGCATAGGTAATTAAAGGACATTTTACCTTTTAGTAATAATGAGTTTCAAAATTTGTAGTGAACACATTGAATGAGGTGCTGATAGAAAATATGAAGCAGATTCATGAAACACTACATCCATAGTCACATGCACACGATGAGACGGTGGATGATAGCACTTGTATCCCTTCTGAGTAGCATAATAGCCAAGAAAGACACACCGAACTCCACGTGGATCAAGCTTGCCATGGTGATGATGGTTCCGAGCATAGCAGACAGCCGAACACCTTCAGCAAAATAATGAAATCAGCCGACCCTTGGAGAAAATAGGAAGAGGAAACCAAAACTCAAGAATTCGGGTTGGCATCCGATTAATGAGATAGGTAGCGGTCAAAACAGCATCACTCCAATATTGGGGAGGAACATGCATCTCAAATAAAAGAGATCGAGCTACTTTTAACAAATGCCGATTCTTATGTTCGGCAATGCCATTTGGGGCTGAAGTATCCACAAAGATGGTTTGGTGAAGAATCCTCTGGGCAGTCCAGAAAAGCACAATCCATATACTCCGTTCAGTTATAACTGCTGAGTATCTTAATGGCGACGTTGAACTGGGTGCGCACTATGCTATGAAACATCTTGAAACACTGGAAAACCTCATTGTTGTGTTGTAGGAGATAGACCCAAGTAACCCTAGTGTGGCAATCAGTAAATGTAACAAACCATTGGTACCTAGAAACAGAAATACAATGGGTAAGGTCCCACACATCAGAATGAATCAACATAAAAGGAGCAACACTTTTATAATTTAAACTGGAATAAACAAATCGTGTTTGCTTTGCCAAAACGCAAGCATCACAAAATATTTTTTTTGGTTACAATGCTAAAATAAATGTAGAAAAGCTTTAACTAAAGTGCCAACAGGATGGCCTAATCGCCTATGCCATAATAACATATCAGAGACAATAGTTGTAGCAGAATTGATTTGATGTGTCTGATGCAAGGATTAAACTCTCAAGTCTCGAGGTCGTCTCAACCTTGAGCCAGACCGAGATTTCTGAGATGTCGGTCGAGATCTCGGTTAGTCGAAAATCTTGGTGAGAACATGCTGAAAAGCCACGAAGGCTAGAAATGAGTATTTCGAGCCTTAAATAACCATTTTAAGGCTTGATATTCTAGGGAAACACTATTTTAACTTATATAAACACATTTATACCATAAAATTGAAAAATTAATCACATATTGTGGTGTTTGGGTTTACACCCATGTTTGGCAGTGTCAGTTTGAGGTTTAGATGTAAATCTAGGGTAATATTGACTATTTTACAGATAGTTGTTAAGGTGCGAAGGTGAATCAAGGCGTTGGAGGCTTGACGGGGCGCCTGCCTAGGCGATCAAGGCTCCTACCTAGGTAACCAAGGCGCCCGATTTTTCAAGGCTATCCAAGGCTGCTTGGGAGCCTAGGTTGCCTAGGCGACGCCTTGACAACTATGATTGTACATAATGTTACACTAGTAGAAGATCAAAGAAGACCAAATGAGCCAGTAAATTATATTTTAGGAGAAGAATAAACATAATAGTACTTAATTAGTTAACTGTCAGTCAAAAAAATCCAAAGTAGTCAAGTAGACCACACAATCATAATTCATACATTCTGTCAAGACCAGTTGAGGACTGGTCGAGAATTAGTCGAAAATGTCGAAACCAGTCGAAACTACTCGAGAACTGGTCGAGAATCTCAAGATCTTGTTTCTTACCCAGTTTCGTCTCGACCAAGTCAAGAAGTTCGAGAAATTCGAGATCTCATCGAGATTTTAATCTATGGTCTGATGAACAGAGGAGATCTCATCGTTGAGAAAATTGAGATCATGTATCCTACCATAGGCAATCGTTTTCCCTTTTGTCCGATCCTGAAAGAGACAATGAGAAAGAAAAATGTCACTTTATAGTTTAGTTTAATAGTGAGACGGCTAATGAAAAGAAGATTGGTAGAAAATTTGGGAACATAGAGAATAGAGGCTAATGATAAAGTGGAAGAACAATCAATGCAACCCTTCCTAGAAACAAGGGAGAGGGAACCATCGGCAACCCAAACTTTGTCTTTACCTGAACAAGGAGAATATTTAAAAAGAGACTAGAAGAACTAGTCATATGATCAGTAGCATCGGAGTCGATTATCTAGGGATGGGACACACCCGATGCACAGTGACCACCGAAAAGAATACCTGCTGCATGCAGCAAGGTTTGGGGCAAAGTGGACCAAAGAAGTGGCAGAGGTAGTCTCAATGGATGGAGGAGGCTCCAAGCGAGTCATCAGATGCCAGAGTCTGGCACATCATAGGAGAATGACGAACCATCATTGGGAGGAGCAGATTCAGAGGCATCCGTGTGATGGGCCTGGGAAGACCTGCCACGTCCACGACCCCATGAGGTAGGGTTGGAAGGACGCCCATGAAGCTTCCAGTAGAATTCTTTGGTGGTCATTCCTTACCATAGTAGTCACACTTGATAGGTTCATGATCAGATGAGGAACGCTCACTGTAACGAGTAGAGCCACCTTGAGGTTGAGAACCAGAGCCTGTAAATAGGGCAGAATGATCTTGTGAAATAGGACACAGCATAGTAAATAGGCTTGGGAAAACCTGCCACGTCCACGACCCCGTGAGGTAGGGTTGGGACGCCCATGAATCTTCCAGCAGAATTCTTTGGTGTGTCGACAGTAGTCACACTTGATAGGTACATGATTAGATGAGGAACGCTCACTGGAACGAGTGGAGCCACCTCAAGGTTGAGAACCAAAGCTGGTAAACAGGGCGGATGATCCTGTGAAGCAGGAGGAGGCAGCATAGTACAGCGGCTGTCCTCTAACTATATCAAAGACTAGGACTGTGCCAAGGTGGGAAAGTGATCCCGGCTAAGAACCTGAGCGGGAATCTGATATTCTGATCGTACTCAACGTTCAGCCAAACCAGAAAATCATACACCCAAAATTTGTCTTCTCGCTTTTGAAAATTTGTAGCATCATCAAAGCAGGTTGCTTGAAAGATATCATAGAAATTCAGTTCTTGGCACTAGCCACCTAATTCGGAATAATACTGAGACAAGCAATGATCAATTTGCTTGGTCTCATGAAATTTCTTTCTCAGTTCATAAACTTGGGGATCATTCTCAACTTGAGAGTAAGTGTCCTTAGCTGCCTTCCAGATCTTGGCAGCAATACCCAAGAGAAGGTAACCCATCGCAATTTAAGGTTGTATGGAGTTGATGAAGAAAGACATCACAAGGGAGTTGGCAGAACTCCATTTGCGCTGGGTATCACCAGCCATAGCAGGTTTCTCCGTTTCACCTGTCAGATAACCCACATAGCCGCGGGAATCAATCAATAGGTAACAAGACCGTGACCACATAAAATAGTTACTGCCATCAAGACAGACGGAGCTCACAGGGAATGGAGGGAAATCAGAATGGGTTCCACGGCCCATCCCTTCAACTCCAGTTGATGTGGTGGAAAGGTCAGACATGGTTACCGATCAAAGAGGCTAGAACCAGTTACAGGAAATAGTTGTAGGAGCCACAAACATCAACACACCCTTACAAGCAGGGACATGGCTCATATCATCAAATCAGCAAAAATATTGGTAATAGGTGACAGCTGATCCTTTTAGAGACTTCTCAGATCATGGGGAAGATTGAGAAACCTCAGGAAAATTGCTGAGACTCTCGGTGGTGGTTGTCTAAGCCACCGAGAGCTGGCAGCGGTAACGAAGGTTAGAGAGAGATGCGGTAGAAGGAGAAGCAAGAGAGAGAGAGAGAGAGGCAGTAGTGGGTGTGGTGAACAACGAGAGGACTGGTGGCGGGAGATTTCGCAACTTCAACCCTTTTGTTATTACTATCCAATGCCGATGGGAAAAACTTTAGGGGAGAGAGAGAAAGGGTGGTGGCAGCTAGGGTTGGAATCCCAATGAGAACTGCTTTGTTACCATGTTGATTGGAGGAATGAAAGTGACCATCATGGAGACAGACCCGCTTTATCTATAATAAGTGAATAATAGGTACAAGACAAAAATACCCTCATACAGTTATATCCATTTACATTCATATTACAACACTAATTTTGAATTCCCTCTTCGTCTCTTCCATTTGCCTGTTCTGAATGATATAATGCATATCTAATAAAAATATACCATGTAATAGGTGTATCAATTTAAGTTGGGTCTTGTCTATGTATACTTGATAAAAAAAAAAGGCGTCCCAATACACGAGGCTCTCGCTGCTGCAGGGTCTGGGGAGGGAAGAATATACATAGCCTTGCCCCCACAATGTGGAGAGGCTGTTTTCAGGATTTGAACCCGTGACCACCAGGTTGCTATATGACAACCTTACCGTCACACCAAGGCTTGCCCTCTCTATGTCTACCTGATCAATGGCAGATGTTATTGGATGTGTGCCCATAGTATGGTGCGAGGAGAGTTCGCATATAAGTGTTTTAGAGCTGCCTATGGATGTTGATGTTGATCTGATCTGTATTAGATGTGATTATGGATAAATTTATTAAATTTTGCATAAAACTATATGTATACACATTTTGATATGCATTTTATTTTGATTGTAGAAGTTAAACTTGTAGAAGACTGTGGGTTGGTACATTACCTAGAAACCCCCTTGAGAGATCAGGATTGCAGAATAAGGAACACAACCAGACTTGGGAATACTTGGTAACTTAAACAAACAAGAATCGAGTGGTCTATTCTGTTGGTGTAATTGACAAACTTAGAGAACACTGACGACAGAATAGGGATCTGCAGAGAAGTCCTAGGGCTATTAGGAAAACTAATACTAAGAACTAGAACTGCAATATTGATCAGAATTATTTAGGATACAGATTCAGAATCCAGAGAGACTGAATTTAGAAACTAGTTTGTGAATTTTGAAGCAAAACAAACTAGTAACCAGGGAGATACTGAAGAAGAATGCAATCTGAAAAATTGATCTAGAACTGGAGCATAATAAGTAATAATAAGGTGGAGAATAAAAATAGTAGGAGAGAAGAAATAGCATCTGATTTGCAGTAGAATTAAGAACTAGAAGAAGTAAGCAGTAAGCTAGAAGAAGAGCCTTCACTCACCTCTGCAGAGCTCAATAGCTCGAAAACTCCTGAAAAAACTTCAATTTTATTATTTGAATCACGTGTAATTGATTGGTGTGCCTGTGTGTATAGCCTTCTAAATTTCCTGAAGTGACTCACAAAATGACTCCTAATCACTCTTTACAACAAATACAACAACAACAACAACAACTACTACTACCACAACTACAACAACAAAAAAGCCTTATCCCAACTAAATGAGGTCAGCTACATGGATTCTTGCCCTCCAATCAGGTCTGTAGTCATACTTGAAACAAGGCCTAAGCTATGCATGTCTGCCCCTAGCTCTTTTGAGTCTTCAATTTGAATCAAATCTCTCTTCCGTCCTGGAGCATTAAAGGCCTCCGTTGAACATGGCCATACCAAAAAAAATTCTTAAAATCACTAAGACACTAATTTAATGCCCTGACTTGACTTGATTGACTCAAAAAATAACTCTTAAAATTTATTATATTATCCTAATCTAACCTGAACACTTAAGATACTAATCTTGTATACTACCTTCACTGCCCACTTTATAGGCTTACAATTAAGACCCAAGGCACATAGAACCCATCTATGGCCCAAAATCTGGCCTTCCTAAGCCCAATCTGGCAGTCTTGACTGCATCACCTTCTTTGTCATTTCTCAATTATTAATAACATAATAAGCTTTTAAAAGATCTAATGGCCTGTTTTTTATATAGTTATATGTGGCCTGACAATGTTTGGGGGCAAGGGCAGATGCCCCCTCCCCCCCCCCCTCTCTTCCCACCCGTCCCAGTCCCTGTCCCTATCCCTGTCCCATTCCCCCCCAAAAAAAAAAAAAAAAAAAAAAAGCTTTAAAAAGGTATTTGTATGTATAGATAATATGATAAGTTCTAGTGCGTGTAAATATATATGGTTCGCCCCAACTATTTCCGTCTAATGTATGTTTATTCATATAATAAGAGTTTAAGTTGGACTTGGCCCCCTTGAAGAGAAAATTCCTGGGCCTGTCACTGGGATGGAGCCACTCAGGTTGTTGTAGCTCAAATTTGAATCCTTCAGCTCTGAGAGGAGACTGGGGATGGATTTGGATTCCAAAGAGGAAGTTTTGGAGGTTCAATTGAGAAAGTTGTTTCAGGTTCTGAACTGCGGGTGGAATTCTGCCACTGTTGATGTAGGAGAGGTCTAGTACATTGAGTTCCTGGTTTTTTTTTTTTTTTTTTTTTTTTTGGGGGGGGGGGGGGGGGGGTTGGTAATAAGATGAGTTTCCTACTGAATGGTGTTTCACTGTTTTATAATATGGTGGTTAATTTAATCTGTGTCCCACTTCTATTTTTATACCCCAATCTAAATTCAAAATGTTTTCAACAATTGAATCTAACCTTATATAGCAATTTACGAAAAGGAGGAAAAAAGTATAGAAGTATGAGCCTATGTTATGAATCCAGTGTTTCTCTGTCATTAACACATACTCTCAAGATAGGGGCTTGGATATTCTGTGGCTTCCTATGCTGCCTGCTTATTTCACAAAAATACATGAATGCTACATGAAAGATGTTTGCTGGACTGTAGATTTCCAGTCCAACCTTTAATCCTTTATGTTAATGAGATTTCCCAACACTGTAAGTTTGGCATCCATATTTAGGAGCAGATGATGGATCGCTGCCGAAGCAATTCTTGTGTTTTGGCTATTGCAATTCTGAACTTAGGCCTTTTATTTGCAACGTAGGTTTTGAGGGGTTGAAGAAATGTATCCCAGATTTGTAAAAAAAATTATGTCTTGATTATAACTTCAAAACCCAGTGAAGTGAGTAGAAAAATTTAATAGATTTGATCCCGAGTATCCACTACTAATCTTCAGTTTCAGAATGCATAAGATATTTACTGGAACTTTATGTAGCCTTTTCTTGCAATTTCACTAAGGCCCTTTTTGTTTTGTTGTAAAAATTTCCGTGCAAATGATATATTTTTACATGAAAATTTTCCTCTGTAAAATTTTCCTACTTCGATATTTTCTTTTCATTTTACTTTAAAACAAATAGTGGGAAATCCTGTTTTATAGGAAAATTTTCCTTTCTGTCTTACATAAAACAACGTAGAATTTTAATTTCTAGGATTCATTAGTCACTTTGTAATGTTATAAACACTACTATGACATAGTTGTTTGTCAACACACACACATGATAGCTAATAAAAAGACCGACTGTCAAAGTGGCTCATAAAAGTTTGCAAGGTCCTAAGGAAATGGTCCTTACTATTTTCTGCAGATACAGTGCACGCAGATTATTTTCCATTGTTCCGTTGCTGAAAATATCAAAATACTAAATCAAGCACCCATAGCCCAAGGACGTATTCCATTATCTTCAACTTAGTAACCAAAGTTCTAAACTATATTGACTAGAACTATATTGACCAGACTGGGGAAGACTCATGCTACCATAAGAAATATATATTAAAAAAAAGGTGATGGAAGACTTGGAACTCGTATGTCTTCCACCCCCTTAGAAAAAATGTAAGTACATTATCAGATTATGATTTTTTATGATAATGCAACTGTTTGCTTGTAATTGAAGCTCGATATCAATGGCCTTCTCCTCTTCCAACATTTACTATCTAACTGTTGATCGAAAGACAAGGATGGAGAGAATATTATGGGAGACAGGTCTTCTCCTTGGAAGGTTTCTTCTTTGCTTGCATCAAAGAAAGTAGAGGTTACATGGAGGTTTCCATATAAGAAAGGAAACTGATGGAGCGTTGTCATGGAAATATGTTAAATGAGCTACTTTTTATATAGTAGTATGTATGGTATGATGTGCTGTCTTATATATATTAGTATTGTATACTAGTATGATATGAATACATGTATCTGTATATTCAGGCTGGGGTCAGATTGGTCTGGGCTGAGCACGAAGTCTTAACCCCACCCTTCCCAATCCCACCCTAGGATTTCTCGACTTTAGCCCAGCCCACTGGCCTTGAAATACAAGCTCAGGCCCAGAAAAAATGTGGGCAGTTTTCTATTGGGTTCAGGTTTCTGGGCCTAAGTAGACTGCTAGACAGGATTATTAAAGCTATATTTTAGCTGCTTATTTGCTGTGTGCAAACTTCTGAAGAAATCTCTTTTATCTTTTTATTTTATTTAAAGTACATGTTTTTTTTAACGAGTTCTGAACTGTTAAATCATTTCTCTTGATCACTAACCGACACTGATGCATTGACACATTTTCTTTATCCACTTGCTGTTTATGTTTTTAGGGGTCTGCCATTCCAGTTGTTTTGGTTGAGAACAGTGGGAGGTGCAATACAAATGACAGCGGTGAAAAGGTAGTCTGTTTATTATTACTGCTTTTTTTTATTTTTTATTTTTATAGTTATGCTTACTTCCCTTCACAAGGGGATGAAGCTTTCCTTCCTATGCCTTTGGAAGGCATGTGGCAGACAGAAAACTGGCAACTTTACTACTTAGGCTTTTTCTTTGGCAAAAAGAAATGTATGCTGCCTGCTTAGGATGGGTTTTTTGCACTGACCACTTCCATTATGCAATGTGAACAAATGATGTGGGTATTCGGACCATTGAATAGGGGAGACATGGTCTGGATTAGCCACTGTCAAATTTTGGAACCTAATCAAGCAGATATCCCACATGTATTGGCATGCATCTCCGTGTATACCATGCACTTGTACTGGTATTGCAACCAGTAGTGTGTGGTTGCATTCTTACATATTCATTTTTCAAAGCTCTATATTTGCTACCCAGTAAACTTCATTTGGGTTGAAATTTGATATGGGAGCAAGGGACCTTGGGTGTTTACAAAATTTGGGTCCCAACTGAGCTGCCACGTGGTAGTTTCTAGGGCTACAGGAAGCCCTCCTTTGGTGGGCTACATAGAAAACCCGGGAGAACCCCCCAAAAAAAAAAAAAAAAAAAAAAAAATTCGAGTATAATTGTTGTGATTAAGTGTGCATAAATCTTGCTTTGATGGATGCTCAGGTTCTACCAAATGGCATTGCTTGGATTCCAAACTTGGTAAAAACAATCACAGATGTCGTTTCAAATGGGAGCAAAGCAATTCTGGTTGACAAGAAGTTAATTGAAGGGCCCAATCCAAACGATAGGGGAAAGCTCTGGATTCCCTTGATATTAGCCTTTCAGGTAAAGCTTATTAATTTATCTATTTTTTCGAAAGAGGAGGGTTGTTTTGGGGTGGGGTTCTGCTCTTTGGGTTTTTCTTTTTTCTTTTTTCCCACGTTGCCACATGTGAGGACTGTTATGATCCTTGACATTGCTTTCTTGCAGTATTTGTTTGTTATTAAACCAATTCAACGGGCAATCAAGCAGGATATTGCAAAGGAGGAAAAGCCTTTGTGGGAGCTGCGGGATATGGGCTTGTCCCAACGCCAGTTCTGATTCCACAGTCAAATAAACCTTCCTCAATCTGACTTATTTCTTCAATGTTGGTGGCTTTTGTCCTTTGATACTGTTGTTTGTTCTTCGCTTCAGGATTAGGATTTCTAGTCTGTTAGCAACAGCAACTCTCCGGCAGTGGATTCTATTTTAGTATTTGAGATCAAGTCAACTGTGTGGTGACCTCAACTTGGTATATCTGTTATCATTTGAATGATTGTTTGTCTAATTCATTCTGGTCGTTATTCTCTTTCGCTCGTCTCCCTTGGAACTTGAAAATCTCTAGGATTGGGTACGGTTCACTGTAGAGATTCCCATGGTTTCTAGTTTCAGAGGGGAAGAAATTTTTTTAATCTCTTTTTTTGGGGAGTGGGGGAGGGGTTGAGCGGCCATGCTTATCATGTTATTGGAGAGTCCTATGGTATTTTCTAGGAATGTAAACCGGTAGCTGAAAATTTGAATTAGATACGAATTGTTATCAAGGAATCAAGTATCGATACGATTTGTATCGTATTGGATGATAAATATCGGTGTCGATACTAGTTGATACGATATCCCTTGATTCGTCTCTCAATTTAAAAAAAAAACACAGTATCGAGCTTATTGAAGTGTATCAAGGTGTATCGTCTCGATATACTATCGAGTGTATCGATGCACTTTAAATATGGATTTAAAAAAAAAAAGAAAAAAGAAAATCCAACATGTATCGATACACCCTTTTAGTGTCGAGCAGTATCGAATTTCTGCAAAAAGAAAGACGTCTTTTCCAAGAAGCCGATAACCATTTGAGTTTCATTTCTTCTTTGCAATTTCATTTTCTTCCAAAAAACTTTAGGGTTTTGATTCTTAGTCTTAAAACGACTGGAAAGGTAGTAACAAACTTGGTTTTTGTGAAGATTAGAGTTTGAAATCATCTTTTCAACTTCCAAAGGCAGAAAACAGTGAAGGTATGAGTTTCAACTTTATTTTTTTCAAAATAAATCAATTTTTGTGTTGTTTCTTCCCATGTTCTTCCCATGAATCAGTGAAGTATGATCATATTTGGTGAATGCATACTATATACATGGATTTAAACACTAATTTGATGTTCGATTTGAAATTTTTTTAAAGAATAGTAGAGATTTTAATTTTTTTTTTCTAAAAATTAATCCTTTGGTCTTCTACTACTTATATAAGATGTGTAGACCACTGATCTACCATCTTTGTTGTTCAATGGTAATTTTCGAGTTTTTTTTTTATTTTTTTGTTAAAAAATTAGATATATAAATATAATACCTCTCAGCTCTCAGCTCTCTCTCTCCGCTCTCTATTCTCTCCTCTGTTCTCAGTATTTTTTTATTTTTTGGTTAAAAAAATAGATATATAATACCTCTCAACTCTCTCTCTCTCTCTCTCTGCTCTCTGCTCTCTCTCTCTCTCTGCTCTCTGTGCTCTCAATTTGTCTTATTTTATTTTATTTATTAAATCATTTGATTTCATATTGAGATGTGCGAGAAGAAAAAAAGTTTGTAAAAATTTGACATCATATCAACATTATCAACATGTGTGTAGAAAAAATTTGAAAACAATTTTTATCAACATTTGTTTTTATAGTTTTTTATTTTTGTAATCTTTGAGTCATCTCATGAAAATTAAAAAAATCATCACCAAAACCCAGCTAGCTGGAAAGTGCCATCAATAATGATATGGGAGAGATTGATAGAACCGGTTTGTTTTACGCAAAAATAAAAAATAGAGTTTTAAGAGTCATTTCATTCTTATATGGGTTAGCTGGCCCAAATAGGACATTTGTTAATGCAAGTAACATATTAATTACTGATGGTTAAAGAGAAAAAAAAAGTACCAAATATGTGGAAGACTGTAGTGCTGGGATATATTGAAATGAAAAATAAGTGGAACACCATCCCAAATAGAATGTGGGTCCAGGCAAGTCAACACATCCTCTCCACCTTAACCAGAACAAAGCATGGGTAGGGAAAAAACATAGTTTTCACATGGTCTATCTAAGGAAGAAGGTCCAAACAAACATTAAGATTACTGAAGAATGCAAATGCCTAGATGCCTTACTCTGAAGCCAAATCAAGCACCTATTTCCATTAAAACCTAATGCCTATGTCATTTGTCCCTTTCATCGTCTTGGTCTTTGCACAAGTTGCATTCTGTTTTGGTGAATATGACATTTATTAATCCAAACCCTATGTGTTTGGGTATTAATTTAACCGAAGAAAAATAGAGAAAACTTCAGGTACCATAGAAAATAATATAAATAAGATTTTTTTTTTCCATTGTTTGTTATCAGGTAAAATGATTAGAAAATATAATTTTCCATTGTTTGTTTTGGTATAGATGTAAATAAATACATTGTAAAAGTAGGAAGATATTACATGAAAGCTCCGTTTGTTTGGTCTGACGTTAACTTTTAACTTTGTTTTTTGTTTTGATGTTAAGTAAAATTTTATACCTAACATTTTACAGGTAAAACATTTCCATATAAAATGATAGAAATTTTTTTTTGTGTAAAATATAATTTTCCTCCTTGGTAGTGTTTTTTTTTTTTTTTTTTTTTTTTTTTTTTTGCCACATTGAAACAAAATGTGGGCTTCCGAAAGAGCTTGCCCTTCAGCTTGAGCTCTTGAGCATCGTCATTATTGTCCTCGGAATGCCTGTCAAAATATAGGTTGTGTTTGGTTTCTTTTATATGGAGAATGTTGATTAGTTGGACTATTTTGGAATTTGTTATGATATTTACTTTTAGGCAACTTTGAATAATACCCTAATTTGGGCAGAATGGTTCTGCTTATGTACTAGAAAAAATCTAAGGTATAAAACTAATAGATTACATTTTCATTTTACTGCATGTGTTTGTTGCCCTTGGATTCTAGTGTTAGTTGTTGTTTCATTAGAATTCTCACTTTAATTCGATTATCATCTTAGATGTCACATCATTGCTTGTAAAATTTTAATCATCCATCATATCATTGAAAACAATCCAATTATTTTTTAAATGAAAATAGTTTACTAGGTTTGACATTTTATATTAACCTTGTATGTCGTCGTATCACACGTGTGATGTGTAGGAATATGGCGAACAAAGACGTGGGTTGGTTGTATTGCATTAAAATCAACGACAATAGATTGACGACAAAGTGCAATTCTTGTGGCACTGAATATCATGGTGGTGGGGTGACACGGCAAAAACAACACATGGCAGGGGGTTTTGCCAATGTCAAGAAGTGCTCAAAATGTCCAGTGAAGGTGAGCAAAGCAATGGCAAAACACATAGCTGAAGGAAAAGCAAAAGAAAAACAGAGAAATGATGATGTAGAGAGAATAACAGAAAACCTTATGGAGGATGAGGGTCACTTCAATTTAGAGGATTATGAGGGGTCCGATATGGATGCTGAAGATGAGATTCAGCAGGTGCTTAGGAGTTCAAGGCATGAGGCAGGAGAGAAACGTTGGAATGAGGACCAGCTAATAAGGTCTATGTCTCAGGGTGTTGGTGGTAGTGGTGCTGGTGGTAGTAGGACATAGAGAAGCATGGGCAAGCAACCAGCTTCATTGAGTAAATCCAGCAGTGTAAGAGGTATGTTTGATTGAGTAAGAGGCAAGAGGAAAAAAAGTCAAGAATTCATGACATGACTCCTTCAATGCTCTTCAAACCAAGAGATGCAAGGCAATAGAAGATAGATGAGTCAATGCATTCTAAGTCCATGTGTGAGAGAGTGGGAAAGTCTATCGCTAGATGGTTCTATAATGCATTTATCCCATCACACAAGGCCAAAGATCCCTATTTCAAGGCAATGGTGAGGGAGATACAGCGCTATGGACCTGGTATGATGGCCCCCATACCTTATTAGATTGGTGGCCCTTACTTGGATGCCATAGTGGGTGAAGTGAATGATTATATAAAAAACCTTCAAGCATAAATGATCCCAGTATGGAGTAAACATCATGTGTGATGGTTGGAGTGGGCCCACAAGACTGACCATCATCAATTTTCTTGTCTACTGTGATGGCTTTCCATCTTCCTTAAGTCAGTGGATGCATCCGTTCACGTGAAATATGCACATTATATCTTCAAATTGATGGATGAAGTTGTTGAGGAAGTTGGGGAGGAAAATATAATTTAGATTGTTACAGATAATGCTGCTAATTACAAAAAAACTGGACTAAACCTTATGCTGAAGAGACCACTTTTTTTGGACACTTTGTGCTGCACACTGTGTTGATTTAATGTTTAAAGATATTGGAGAGTTACCCAAGGTGGCTAAGGTGGTTGGTCAAACTAGAATAGTGACAAATTTTATTTACAATCATAGTTGGGTGTTAGCTTTAATAAGGAAGCACACATAAGGGGACTTGATAAGGCCTGGAGCAACAAGGTTTGCAATCAACTACATTGCCTTGGACAACTTTGGGCAGTAAAAGACATGTTTACTCCAGATGGTAACTAGTGGAGAATGGTTATCCAGTACATATCATGCAACCAAGATAGAGACTGATATGACAGAAATCCTTATGTCAACAAAGTTTTGGAAGAAGGTTGATGAAATAACTCAGATTATAAAGCCCCTATTTGTTCTACTTAAGTTGGTTGATGGTGATAAGGAGTGAACAATGAGACTGTTAGTCGATGCAATAGGGACGATAAGGTATAAGTTAAATGAATGGAACCTATCATCCAAGAAAAAATATTTGAAGATTATAGAGAATCAATGGGAAGGAATGTTGTTATAGGACATTCATATGGCAAGTACTTTGGTTTCCATTAGTCTTAGACTATTTTTTTTATATTTATTAGTTAGGATTTGAATTATAAATTTTTAATGTATCTTACATCTGGATGTGTAACATATTACTTAAACCCGGATCAACAATATACAAACTCTGGATTGGCGTTTGATTTGAAATATATAAAAGTTGTTAGAAAAGTTATCAATTGAATGGAGCTAGATACAAATAATGCCTTGTTGGCCACAAAACAGCTAACAAAAATCACTTTTATTTTTCATAAATGTTAGTTGCACAAACCCTTAATGATTGACTAAAGTTATTTAACTACTGTAGATTAAAAATTTTTGTGAATGCCGGGGATAATTTGGTGATCGGGTTGCTAAGGCTACTGCATTCAAGATGGCTCCTGGTAAGTTAGATAACGGACATATTATTTTTGTCTTAACTGATTGATGTCTTACTTAACTAATTAGTGACTGATTGGAAATATTGTTCTTTGTATAGCTGATTGATGGCTTAACTATGGCACAAGTGCTCCACACTTAAGGAGGATTGCAATCCAGATTTTGTCTCAAACAGTCTCCTCAAGTGGTTGTGAAAGGAACTGAAGCACTTTTGGGCATATACATACTAAACCATGAAACTTCCTCAGCCATCATAAACTTCAGAAGCTAGTCTACGTGCACTATAACATGAGATTGATGAAAAATTTATGGAGTTAGAGCGGTCAAATGAGACAGAATCCTACATCGACCCACTTGACATGACCTATGCGTTTGATGAGGATGACCCAGTTAGAGCATGGGTAGAGGACACCAATAGAGCATTTGTGATGGATGAGATTGCTGAGGATAGACAATCTACTAGACCTGATCCTTTAATAGATGATATCATTCGTCAATTAAATGAAGAGGACGAAACACAACCACCATTACAAACACAAGATCAAGTCCAAAGTGAGAGTACTTCATCCCCCTCTGATGATGATGCCAGAAGGATGATGTCAGGTGCTAAATATGGAGGTACTATTTCTGAGGAGAGTGGTGATGATGATGGTGGTGGTGGTGGGGTCAGTGGTGGAAGTGATGCTGGTGGTAGTGGTGGTGGTATGTAATCATATGATCCCCGTACACTTTATAGAGGAGGCAGGATATACTCATACAATTCAAGACGATGATCATGGTGGTTACTTACAATAAAGGAGTTACAATCGAAAGGGGAAGGGGAAGGGGAAGGGTAGGTAGCAACTCCATGATGATGATACTAATATGATTACATATGAAATGGAGTCAATGAGCATGAATTCTGCTGCAGACAATGAAGCAAGAATGGTGAACATCGACGCTGGTAGTGCCTCACATGGAAGTCAAACTGAGACATCGTGGGTCCTAGAAATGAGAATGTCGACTTCAGAAGAGTATGTATGTTTCTAGTACCAGTTTACTACCTTCTCTAATCAACATATGGATTGGTTTACCTACTGTATATGGATAAGAGATACATTCCAAATAATATTGGTTGCACCTCTTCCTCCCCAATATGAGTTAGAGTTCGATCCGGACCGTCACTTGACATGGAATTAGCTGAATAATATACACGTAAGAAACACTTTCCTTCTTACTGTTGTTAATTATATATTTATTGTATTTTTATGCTTTAAAAATATGTTCTGTATGATCCTTAATCATTTCTTTGCGTGACCTGCCCCATAATCATGTGTTTATGATATAAGAAATATTTTCTTTCTCAACGTTGCTAATTATAGTATTTTTATGCTTTAAAATTGTGTTATATATATTCCTTAATAATTTTTGTACGTATCTTGCCCCGTATCTATGGGTATCCGTGCGTATCCATCGTATCCACGATACGATACGATACGTCTCTTAATTTCAGCTGATCGATATGGTACCGATACACGATACTTGATTCCTTGAATGTTATCCGTTTGGGGTATACATATCTGGTCACGGTATGAATTAGATAATCTGGAATATAATTTATCAGATTTTAAGGCTCCATTTGTTTTTTTTGTAAAATTTAAGTGTAATATTTTATATTGTAATAATAATTTCGATTTTTATTTCAATAGGAAAATAAAGATGAGATTTATTTTTCCTCCTATATTTTGCTTTTTGAAAACAATCATTGTAAAAAAATTTACATAAATGTTGCTTGTAAACTTTTAGTTCAAAACGAAGGAAGCTTAATAGATATCTGACTAATAATGAAAAATAAGTGGTTATTGATCTTGAGGGTTCTTGAAGATTTGAAAGTTCTAGAGAATGAGGAAAACAGAACCATGAGTTAAGACTGACATGCATTGAGAGCTGATAGAATCCACTAAGGGGAGGTTGGTTCAGGTTATACGAGTTAGGATATAAATGGATAGTAAAAAATCTAAAGCCGATTATTTGCATCCAGTATCTGTTTAGTGGTATTCGTATCTGATTAGGGGATATCTGGAACCAATCTGCTCGGATCTGTATCCATCGACGATCCGTTTACATCTCTAGACTCTTCTCTGAAAGGATGAAAGGCATCTTGGTCTGGCACTTTGGCCCATGGTGTCCCCTTAACTTGTGGTCAATTATAAGAGCGTGAGGATCAACAATTGGATGATTTCTAAATGGGATATTTTACATTTTTGGTTGCATGCCAATTTGAGTGATTTGGGATATCAATACTGGAATCGGTTAATACCCTGAACTGCATTTCCACTACTATCAATTCCTATTTTATAGTTTTCTTCAATCCAATCAAAGAAACTATGCCATCACAGCTTCAAAAGAAGGAAAAATTCCCCCCAGACAGCAAGCATTCGGATACAACAAATGGAGGATCTATGTTCTGTTGTCAAATGGAATCATGAAAGTTAAGGAAGTCAAACAAGAACAACAATGATGTTTCCCAAAGGTATCCTCTTCACTCCCTAAGAATCCGGCCTGAAAGACAAATGGGACTTCCTCCAAGATCAACATGGTCAATAGCAAAAATTCAAATGTACCTAGGATTCGTGTCTTCTGGTTTCCTCATACGCTTCCTAATAATTCATCGTGTGCTAGGACTCATGTCTTCTGGTTTCCTCATACACTTCCTGATTTTCATTCATTATATGTGGACAATTTGCAAAAAGTACAGTCTACTAGTGAAAAGCAGCAATGATGGTGGATAACCTCTAATGAAATTTAACCACTTATTTTTCCATTGCTCTTGACCTATGAAAGTTTCGATTGCAATTCTGGAAGTCTAGTATCACAGGTAGGATCACATTTTTATAGCAACAAGAGCTTTTGGCGACTCATGGTTCACTTCATCAAGGTGATTCTCTTATGGCCAGGAAAAGTCGTAAACAAGCTCTCTTCTTCAGTGATTCTTTATCATTTTGTGATGAGAATGAAATGAAAGGATTGTTCAGAATGAATAACATTTAGCTATTTTCTAATTCAAGCAATAAAACAGAATGAGGTTTCCTACCTCCATTATCTTAGTTCTTCTTCTTAGTTCCTTCCTGTCATTCAGGTTCCTACCTCCACTATCTTTTATTTCTTAAACACCATGGTGATAGACGGATCCAACACCGCTTGATGTTGTTTGATTCCGAATTGATCTTCCGAGATGGACCTGCATTGCAGAACAACAGCAAACGAGCACAAGAGTAGTCAAACTCGGGTCGATACACTCCAATACTTAAATCATCAATCCGAACAATAAACAGAACTAGATGTGTACAATAGAGAATAGTAAAGTGATGATGTAAGTGTTGTGACCTAAGTAGGTGAGTTCATTTTTATCGTAATTTGGTGAGGGCCCACGCGCCTTTGCATGGTCTGTAAGAAAAACTACAAACCATATGTATGTCTATGCGGAATAAGATTCGATATACCCGTAGTGTAGGGATCTGTTCCAGCCGGTGTCCGTCCAACCGATGTTGTCTTCTTCTGATTCACTCCGATATACCCTGTTGCACAAAGAAAAAGAGAGGGGAAGGAGATAGGGTTTCTATGTACTCCTTATTCTCAGTCAAAGAACGCGATGGAGTTCTCATATTTCTATCAGTGTGCACAGGACCCTACCCATTAGTATTTATAGACCAACCGTCTCCTTCCATCAAGGATGGACGGTGATCTGGGTGCCACATGTCCCTCAGATCCGACGCTCATAACTCTGGTAATAGGGGATACCTAAAATGGATTAGTGGTATGTGGGCCACTTACTCACATTCTCCCACTTGGCCCATATTGCCACTTGGCAAGCCATTTTAGAGTTATAACCTGATGTATGACCATACATTAACTTTTGGATCTTTCCTTATGAACTTGTTCTTTATGTTCATCATAAAACTCCCAACCCATGAATCATGACGGTACATGTCCCAGTATTGAAGCACAATGGAAACACTTCCTTCCATGTATTACAATAGATTGTTTATTTTACGATAAACCTCAATTGTGACTACCCTACTTTATAGAATCAATTCAATAATCGATTCAAGGGTCAAACTTTATTGCCTAGAAAACTTTATAGGCATCTGTCATTACAAAACTTTATGTATACAACAAAATAAATGACAGAAAATAACTTTATTTCGAGTCGTCAAAACTTTATATTACAATATCATAAATAAAACATTCAAAAAACTTAATGATTTACATAGTCCCTTATGATCCACGTGAACTACATACACCTTGGGCGGAAGCCCTTTAGTGAAAGGATCAACTATCATATCATTAGTATCAATATGTTCTATTTGAACGCAACGAACTCGAATGTCTTCTTTAACAACAAAATATTTTATCTCAATGTGTCGGCAGCGACTCATTGAGCATGTGTTGTTAGAGAGACGTACTGCTGCAGTATTGTCACAGTAGATCCTTATAGGTCTTTCAATAAAACTTATGACCTCAAAACTGTGATAAACTACCTCAACCATAATGCTTGAGAAATTGCTTTATAGCACGCCACCACTTCCGCTTCAATAATAGAAGAAGCTGTCTTAGGTTGCTTTACGCTGCGCGAAGACACTATTCCTCTAACAAACAAAAATGAAGCCAGAAGTGTACTTCCTTGTATCTCCACATTTACCAAAATCTGAATCTGAGTAACTGATTAGCTTCAAAACATCAACATGTCTATATATGAGCATGTGATCCTTGATGCCCTGTAGGTACCTCAGTACTTTCTTTGCTATTGTCCAATGTGGCAAACCAGGGTTCTTTCGAAACCTACCTAATACTCCCACTGAATATGAGATGCCAGGTACAGACCTGAACATACATCAAATTGCTTACTATTGATGCATAATGGATATTTTGCATTGTCTGCTATTTCAGATTGGTCTTCGAACATTGCTCCAGACTAAGTCTGTCACCTTTAACAAGAGATGCTACACTTGATGAATATTGCTTCATCTTGAACCGTTTCAAAAATTTGTTAATATAACCCTTCTAGGACAATCCTAAGGTCTTAAGAAACCTGTCCATATGAATCTCTATGCCTAAGACATTGGAGGCTTCACCCATATCATTTATGTCAAAGTTTTGGGTCAAGAAATATTTAGTCTCGTGTAGCATCCCTAGATCATTGCTAGCTATAAGAATGTCATCCACATATAATACTAGTATGGTGAAACTAGTTCCCTTGATCTTTATGTAAATGTATTGATCAGCTCGATTCTCCACAAAATCGTAGAAAATAATCATGCTATCAAATTTCAAATACCACTATAGAGAAGCTTGTTTCAATCCATATATGGATCTCTTAAGCTTGCATACTAGATGATCACCTTTATCCAAAGTAAAAACCTTCAAGTTGATCCATGTATACCTCCTTAATCAGATCACCATTCAAAAATATCATCTTGACATCCATCTGGTGCAACTCAAGATCATAGTGATCCTCAAAGAATCTTTTCTAGACACGGACGAAAAGGTTCTTTATAATCAATGTTAACCTTCTGATTATAACCTTCTGTCACAAGTCGAACTTTGTATCTTTCAATATTACCATGTGGGTCCCTTTTAGTTTTGAAACCCATTTACACCCTACAGTAGAGGTGTCCTTAGGCAATTCTACAAGTTTCCATACTAGATTCTTTGACATAGATTCTATTTCATCCTTAATGGCATCATGCCATAAAATGGTATCTATACAACCCATAGCCTGTGAAAATAATATCGGATCATCACTTATTCTAATATTAATTTCACAGTTTTGGAGATACACTTCATAGTCTGAAGGGATTGCCAATTTTCTCTCTCTCGAAGATCTCCTTAAAACTTGTGGTTCAGGATTGGTTTCTTGATTCTTGACCACAGGTTCAAACGACAACTGGTTCCTGATGTGGTGTATCCTGATGTGGTAATTCATTATGAACAGGTAGTGTTGTTCATGAACCACAGGCACCACTGGTAAAGGGATAAATCCCTGACCACTAGATGTAGAAGGAATTGTCGATATATCTTGTTCATTGAACTCAATGTTTTGACTCTGTATACTCTCATTGTTGTCGTCATCCTCTAGAAACTTGACAACTTTAGACTCTATAATGGTAAGACTATATGAGGGACAATAAAACTTACAACCCTTAAATCTTTCAGAATAATCAATGAAATATCCACTGCCTGTTCTAGGGTCCAACTTCTGAAGAAGTGGATTATAGACTCTTATTTTGGCTTAACAGCCCCATATGCGAGTATGCTTCAAACTAGGTTTCCATCCATTCCACAACTCAAAAGGAGTTTTAGGAACCGACTTGGATGGTACCCTATTCAAGATATATACCGCTATTTTAAGAGCTTCACTCCATAATTTCAGAAGTAGATTAGAGTTACTAATCATACTCCTGACCATATCCATAAGTGTACGGTTTCTTCTTTCAGCAATGCCATTTTTATCTGGAGATCCAGGCATGGTATATTGTGGTACAATACCTTGCTCTTGAAGATACCGTACAAATGGGCCAGGTCTTTGACCATATTTTGTGGTTCTACCGTAGTATTCTCCACTTCTATCTGATATTACGCTCTTAATCACTTTTTCAGTCTGTTTCTCTACTTCTGTCTTGAAGTTCTTAAAGGCTTCTAATGCTTCATCTTTATGAACTAAAAGATAGAGATACATGAATTTAGAATGGTCATCAATGAAGGAGATAAAGTATCTCTGACCATTCAGACAAAGAGTGGAAAATGGGCCACAGATATCTGTATGTATGATTTCTAGTAGTTCAGTTGACCTTCTGGCACCTTTCTTTATTTTGTTAGTCTGTTTTTCCTTGATGCAGTCCACACATAACCCTAGATCAGTGAAATCAAGAGTTTCAAAGATTCCATCATTCACTAATCTTTTAATTCTGTCACTAGATATGTGACATAATCTAAGATGCCACAACTGAGAGGATTTCTCATTCACATTCATTCTCTTTATGCCAATATTATTTACAGAGAGTAAACTACTTTCATATATTGGATCTAGATTTAAGAGAAATAAACCATCAAGTAAAGAACCTGAACCGATGAATACATCATTTTTTTTATTTTTTTTTAAATCCTTATTTCTGTACTAGAAAAATTAAACACATAACCCAAAGGTTAATCTAAAAACAGAAATCAGATTCTTTGCAAAAGATGGAACATAAATGGTTTCTCCTAAATCCAACACATATTCGGATTGCAATATCAATCTATAGACACCTATAGCTTCCACTTGAGATTTCATCCGATTTTCTGAATGGATATGTCTCTCAGTTTCTTTCGAAAGTATTGTCTGCAGAAAGCCTTGCGGGGTATTGGCCACATGGATTGATGATCTAGAATCCACCAGTTATTTGAATGAGAATCAACTAAATTTGATTCATAACAAACCAAAATTCTCTGAGCTGAGATGTCCCTCATGTGCATGATGTAGTTACACACATCATCCTTACCATTGTTACTTAATGAGTCTGATTTTTCCATTAGAGTGCTTACTAACATCTTGTTTGAACTCATAAACTGAGCATCAATTGCCTTCATGTAGTCAATGATCTTCTTACATTCAGGAATTGATCCTTTAATGCTCTTGTCGATAATGTTCATGGCAAGCATTAGGCTCAAGTGGTTAGACCGCTCCCACTTATCATAATGAGTAATTTGGACTAGCGTACTGGAATCTGTAAGAGCAGCGGACTCTTCTATAAAGAGCGCCATATCCAAATCCATGCACTCTAAGGTTAAATAATCTTTTATTTCTAATCTGAATAATTTTTTTTCCCTAGTAAGCATTTGGGAGACTAATCTGGTTATAAACTGCAAACAACAATAAGGAAGTTTAGATTTATTGACGTACAACGTTATACTGACATCAACCCACGTCAATAATCAGTAACACACTAAAATTAATTATAATCTACATGTGGACTAAACTTATAATCAATTTTAGTATGTGAAACTTTCTTGACCCGGGTTAAACCGAGATCACTTAAAACCCTAATTCCTTTTAGATCTAACCAAAGATTCTGTTAAATTTACAAAATCTGCCACCTTATTTTTTCTTTCTTCTTCTCTCTATTCAGACCACCAAAACAACAGCGGCGGCTCTAGGGACGTGCTAGAAAATCCGGCACTCCCCAAAATCCAACGAAAAATGTCGGCCACCGTCAGAACAGCTTGAAAGGCCGGAGAGAGAGAAAGAGAGAGAGAGAAAGAGGGATTAAAAATCCCACGGCAAAAAAAACTGCATGTTGGCTTGCGGCAGCCTGCTGGCTGCCCATGGCCACTGCCGGCTGGCCCTTGCGGGCTGGCCTGCTGC
The DNA here is from genome assembly GCA_028583415.1 of Protea cynaroides. NCBI lineage: Eukaryota > Viridiplantae > Streptophyta > Magnoliopsida > Proteales > Proteaceae > Protea > Protea cynaroides. Next base: position 59,768,918 of record CM053268.1, on the reverse strand, counting down.
GCCTAGCGCTGCCGGCAGTCTGCTTGGCTGCCCCTTATGCCTACGGCTGCACGCTTGCTGGCTACGCATGGTCGCGGCCAGTAGATTCTGCAATGGTTGGCTGCCGCAAGGCAGCGGCGGCTGGGCAGATTCTGCAATGCCCTGCTGCTCCTTGCGCGGCCGGCCAAACATATAAATTTTTTTTTTAATTCTTTTTGATGCTCCATAGCATCCGGGCATGGTGGACGGGCGGCAAAAACACCGCTCTGATACCAAATGTAAGAAAAACTACAAACCATATGTATGTCTATGCGGAATAAGATTCGACATACCCGTAGTGTTGGGATCTGTTCCAGCCGGTGTCCGTCCAACCGATGTTGTCTTCTTCTGATTCACTCCGATATACCCTGCTGCACAAAGAAAAAGAGAGGGGAAGGAGATAGGGTTTCTATGTACTCCTTATTCTCAGACAAAGAACGTGATGGAGTTCTCATATTTCTATCAGTGTGCACAGGACCCTACCCATTAGTATTTATAGACCAACCGTCTCCTTCCATCAATGATGGACGGTGATCTGGGTGCCACATGTCCCTCAGATCCGACGCTCATAACTCTCCTAATAGGGGATACCTAAAATGAATAAGTGGTATGTGGGCCACTTACTCACATGGTCAGCACAAGGGCTGCCATGTGTCATCATTGGCCAGTGGTATTTATGCACATCACCACTCAAGCAATGAATCACAATGCCCACCATATTTATTGCTTCTTCCGAGAGCTATATACCCCTTTCAAACGCTCCTCCCCTACAAAGTTTGGTCTATCACGAGATATATATATTGGCCCACAATCGTCAACAAAGCTTTTCTTCGATCGCTCAGAAGATCAAGAGCATGGTTCAGCCTCTCAATTCCACTGAGCACCAATCAAATCATAGTAAATGGGATTAACCCTTCTTCGATCATCTCATCCACAATCTGATTCCCCCTTACCTGCAAATTCAAAACTCTCAATAAGATAGTAGTTGATCCAATAGGGATGACAACTTCATTTCCTCATGGAGTAGAGGACTTGACAAGCTTCCTTCACTCTTTTTGTCCTACCCAAACAAAGAGAGCACGGTGTTGAAGCAAATTACATTAGGCTGTACCCCATCATATCTCATCTCCATCATCAAATTGGTAGCTTCAGGAACAAGTGCAGATGGATTGAATTCTAGGTTACTCTCACAAAAGCATCTGGGGAGAGTATAGCAGAACAGGTCTAGTGCAAACCTAAAAGTCCTCATTTCACTAAAAATCCTTCAACACCAGACATCTTGCTTTTATGGTGTCAAACAACCCCTAAGCCCTAAGGCTTTATCTTTTCTCCCTAGTTTCACCAACGTCTCAGCTGTTGAAATTATAAATTTGAATTTTGGGTCAAAGTATAATTTTTAAAAATATGAGGAAAGATTTGTAAATAATATAATATTGTAATTAGAATTATAGAAGATTCCAAAGTCTAGAAGAGTCTAAAGGAAGGTTGTAGAAGTAATGTTTAGAAATTGTAAGATTTCTACCCGCCTACTGAAGGTTAATGTGGAAAATAAATACATCCAGCATTGTGATCTGTTTCAGCCATTGACCGTCCAACCGAAGTAGTCCTAGTACAAAGCTCTACTTTCCACGCATGTCTCTGTGATCAAAAGGGAAGAAAGGGATAGGGTTTCTGTGCACTCACTTTATCAGAGAACGTGATAGAGTTATCAAATTACAGGATTGGATTCAAATCCTCTTTTCCAAGAGAATCTGGAGGAGAGGTGGCACCCCATACAGATGGGCGACACCCGACCCCTCCATCCCAGACTATTCCGAGCCGACAAGCTGAGCCGATAGTGGGTGTCGGCTCGGATTAATCTGACCCCCAGGTGTCGCCCATCTGTATGGGGCGCCAGCTCTCCTCCAAATTCTCTTGGAGTAGAGGATGTGGATCCCAAATTGCATAAATATGCATAGGACCCTACCTCCAGTTATTTATAGATCCCCCGTTTCTTCCCATCAAGGAATGGCTGGTGATCAAGGTGCCACTGTCCCTCAGATCTAACGTTCATAACTCTCCTAAGAAGGATACCAAATATGGTTCAGAATGGCATGTGGGCCATTCACTCACAAAAAATATCTTAAAAAGTATGTATAAATATCTTGTAGAAGTGCATAGAAGAGAAATGTATAGAGAGTAGCTAGAAGCTTCTTTAAAGGCTTATAAAAAGAGGTCTCCTATAATTATTTTAAAGAAAAAATTTCATCTACACCCCATCAAAGATCGTTAACATCATCTACAACCATAAGAATGCCAAAACATCATCTACACCCCAAAACTTTGGTTGTGGTAATCGAAGAAGTCCACTCCGTCAGTTGATTCACGTTAGATGCTGACGTCAGGTGGATTGGAATTTTTCACAGACGAGAATACCCTTTTTGTAGGTTGAAAAGACCAATATACCCTTTTGGCCTATTGAAAATACCAGTAGAAAGGGGAAAAATAAAATCCTACTTCTTCTCAACGAGGACGACGAAGACTAACTTGTCATTTTTCCTCGCTGTCGACGGTGCCTTCATCTTCCCCGACCACGATTATTCCTTCAACAACAAACTCAATCGACCAATGTCTTCTTCATCCCCGACCACCCCAAGTTTTTAAAGTAATTTTTATTTGATTGGGTAACTATATTTAGAATGGGTTTTTGAATGTTACAGAGATGCCTATTCTGGCCCAAAACCAGCAGCTGCCATCAAAGATAATAGGGAAATGCTTATGCATCAATGGAATTATATTTGAAGTGCCAATTTGGAAAACTGAGTTGGAAATTAAACATCGCTGATGCTCGTTTTCTCACCTTCAAACCTCCATTGGTCACTGCAAATGTTTTTTTTTTTTTCTAAATGTAAACTACAAATGCTTTACAACCTTGTAAATCACTAAAAACTTGAATGTGTACAGGGGATCCGCCTTGAGCAATTGGGTGGGCCAGTGAACATGGTACCCAGATGGAAATCATACAAATCAATGACTCCCATTGATTGTGTGAATCTCCCACAAACATTACAGTCTTCTTCCCTTTCATCTTCACAAGAAAATCAAGCCCATTGAACCTTCCACCATGAAGATGAAGCAAAGATCAGAGGAAAGAAAAGGAATAATTTGGAAGCTTCTTCCCGACGCTGCTCAGAATGAGTGGAGGAAGGTTCTTGGGGGATTGTCTCGAATTTTTCTGGGTCTGGCCCTACATCGCTGCTACTCATCTTCTCATTACTTGGGTCAGGGTTGCAGTCATCTTTTTTGTCTTTCTCTGTGTCCTTCCTTTTTCAATTGAGGTCGAGTGAACAATTGATGTCCTCGAGGACGATGATGGACTTGCCGGAGGTTTCGAGCAAGAGCTTCCGCAGCTCCGTGTTATTCTCGATGGCCATGAGTTCAAGGTCGTAGATGTCGTAGTTCCATGAGCTTTCGTCAGGTTTTAGTGATGAAAGACGTCGGAGACTCCAACGTTAGGGTTTGGGTGAGAGTGAAAAGGAAAGAGGGAGAGAAAATATAAGTTTGATTTGAAGGGCAAAATAGTAAATCAATATAATCTTTTAATTTTTCAATTTATAATATGAGGGGTAAAACAGTATTTCAATAATTTTAGTGATTTTCGTCAGTTAAGTGGACCTAAGTGATGTTTTTGCAATCTTGTGGGTGTAGATGATGTTAGCAATCCTTGATGGGGTGTAGATGAAATTTTTTCTATTTTAAAATAAGCCAAGTTAGAGATTCAAGCTATTAAATATTATTGAGTGTTCATCTACATCTGTCATCTTCCACTTCACTTCATTTACATACCTTTTTTTCTAACATACTGGTATTAGAGCAATTTACGGAAGTGGCAAATGGAATGTTTTCTTTTCAAGTTTCTTGTCTCACCAAAGACAAATATGATAATTACAGCATCCAAATGAAGTGTTGCTAGGCACACAAGATGCATGGGAGATCATAAAGAAAGATTACAAGGAGCTAAAGATGAAGCCACATTGTCCCAAACTCGAAGGGATACTTTAAAGGATGCAAGGAAGAAAGCTAAGAAGATTCTCTACATCATCTATCCAGGTATAGATGAAGTCACATTTGAGAAGATAATATGTGCAACCACAGCCAAGCAAGCGTGGGAGATTCTTCAAAACTCTCACAAATGAGTTGATAAGGTGTAGGTATGTCTCCAAACCCTTAGAGGTGAATTTGAATATTTACATATGAAAAGTTCCAAATCAATTTTTGATTATTTTTCTAGAGTTTTGACGGTTGCAAATCAATTGAAAAAAAAAAGAAAAAAAAATTTAGATGACACCCGGGTGATTAAAAAAAATCCTTCGATCTTTGGATATAAAATTTGATTGCATTGTTATGGCTATTAAAGAATATAAAGATTTAGATTCTATAATTATTGATCAACTTGTGGGTTCATTATAAACTCACAAAAAAAGGCTCAATAAGAAAAGACTAGAGCCATTGGAGCAGGTTCTTTAAACCAAACTCGATTTGAAAGGAAGAGAAGAAAGACATGGCAATAAAATAAGCCAAAAAGGATGAGGACAAGGACGTGGTGGTTATCGAGGAAGAGGAGGAAGAGGCTGCTAAAGCTCATTCAATAATTAAGAAAAGCGCCAAAACTATCATCTTGCAAGAGGTCATGGAAGAGGAAATTATTCAAGCCAAAATGGAAGACAAAGGTATGGAAAATCCTAAACTCAATGCTATAATTGCAAGAAATTTGGTTATTATTTTCGAAATTTAGAAATGCTACTAATCATTTTGAAAGGAAAGCTAATTATGTGGAAATGAATGAAGATGGAGAGCTCACATGACATACAAAGAAGATGAAAGTAGAGAAAACAACATCAGCGACGAGACTAAAAGTTTCGGCCTCCATCTTCCGTTGCTCCTTTCTTAGATCTGAAATCAATATATCCATGGCAGTGACGTCTCTCGTTTGAGAAAATACCTGGATTAATTGCATGATTGAATGCCTCGTCCCCCAATTTGCAGTTTCAGTTCTTGCGAGACCAAGGGAAGAATCTGGATAAACTTCTACTAGGCACTTAATCTTTGTAGGTATTTACAAACTCAGTTACAAAGGTTGGAGATATTGAAATCTTCGTTCAATTAAAACTTGATTCCAACTCATCTAAACTATCGCTACTGCTCAACACAATGTGGCATATCTCTAGCAAGTCTGGGGAAAGAGGAGAAGCCGATGCACTCATCGTGTGGAGTATATCGAGAATTTGAGGCTGGAATAGTGGTGCATGGAAGGCCAGGAGTAGAGAACGGTCCAATTTTGATTTCAACTGCAAAAGCATCTCCATTTAGGAAATTTGTCGAACAGTTGGCAGGAATAATTGATTCAAAAAGCGATATTTGTTGAGATTTAAGATACATAAGGACAGTGGAACCAGGGTGAAAGATTTTTTTTTTCTCAGTTAGTAAATTTGGATTCAGGAATTATTTTAAAGAAGAATAGTTCGAATTATTTATTTTAATAATTTAAGAATTCGATAAAATAAACTAAAATATAATTCAGATGTTTACTCTTAATATTTATTGCACGAATTCTCATTACCAGATGTTCCCTCATTTTTTATTTTGATGTTATTTTAGTATTGATTATTTTATTTGTTTTTAAGTTCTACTCAAAGCCATAAATACCAACTTTTTTTTTATTTTTTTATTTTTTTTATCATCGTTAGTTTCCAAAGAGAGATAAGCTTCTATTCCTTTAACAGCAAAGATGATCAACATCTAATAAATTCTTTATATATTTTATTATTATTATGATTATTATATAAAGATGTATTAGAAGATGAACATTGGTGTGACTGTAAGGTTATCACATTGTAATTTAATGGTCAAAGATTTAAAACATTGGTGTGACGGTAAGGTTATCATATTGTTCTATCAAACAGAAAAAGAAAAAAAAAGGGTTATCGTATTGTAATCTGATGGTCATAGATTCAAAACCTTGGTGTGACGGTATGGTTATCATATTGTAACATAAATGTCAGTAACGATAAGATTATCATATTGTAATTTGATGTTCAAAGATTCATATCCTTGGTGTAACGGTAAGGCTATCATATTATAATCTGATGGTCAAAGCTTCAAAACATTGGATATAATCTCTCCATGTTGTAATCTAATGGTCACAGATTCAAAATCTTGGTGTGACGGTAAAGTTATCGTATCGTAATCTGATGGTCAAAGATTTAAAACACTGAAAATAATCTCTCCATGTTGTAGGGGATAAGATTATCATATTGTAAACTTGTTTTGGAATGTGGTTTCTCTAATTGGCCTTGCTATCTTCTAATTGTGAACCAAAGCCATTTATTAAGAAAAGATGCAAATAGTTAAGGCATTAAGTCTTTCACTAAATTAATATTAATAGTTTTTTTTTTTTAATATTTGAATTATTCAGAATTATTATCTTCTATCTTCTGCATATATAATTCTGATTGGGAACCAAAGCCACCAATTAAGGAATGATGCAAATAATTAAGGTATTAAATTATTGTTAATATTAATAGTTTTTTTAGTATTTAAATTATTCAGTATAATTTGGATTTGAACGAATTAATTGCGATATTTCTCTTTAAATAAAAAAAGGCATGACTTTTTCCGAATCATTGAATTCAATTCGAATTCCAAATTATTCGTATTCGATTCGAACGAATAATTGAGCGAATTAAATAATCATGACAGAAACGGGAGAGAGACACGCAGCAGCTGCGCAGGCCTTGAGTGTGAAATGGTTAAATTATAATTTCGTTCTAATTAAGGGGCATGTGTAACATTTAAAAAGTCTGGATTCGTCTGCAATTATTTTGAGATCGTTCGAAGAGCACAGCCTACGCGACAAAGGTGATCTTTTGTCGGAATCTGGAGTATCTTCCGGACAATTTTTTAGTAGCTGGGGTGTTTTTCGGTCATCGTATTTCCTTTGAGGTATGTGACCATTGCAGTTTTTTATGATTCCTTTTTTTTTTTTCCCCTCGATTCTCATCTCTTAATTAATTTGCTTTTTTCTCTTTCGATCAACAAATTAACGTAAAATTATAGTAAAATCGATCTATCGATCTCTTTCTACCATTCAGTGACCCTTCGATTTCGTACATCATTTACGGTGGAACGTATTGGCTTTCTCTTTAGTTATGTAACGGCGAGCGGACTAGGGTTTCCGCATTTAATTGATTGAAGCAATCGAATAATGAATTTGCAGGATCTCAATTTTATCAATGGGAAAGGAAATTAATGGGAAACGAAGTCCAACTCAATGGATCAAACCTGCTAATTTTAACATGATTATTGTTTCTTCTGTATAGTGAAGCTTGGAATTAAAGTTCTCTGGATCATAGTTGAAAAGGGTCAGTAAGAGCTTTTAACACGATGAGTGACGTATTTGAAGGATACGAGCGTCAGTACTGCGAGATTTCGGCGAATCTGTCCAGAAAGTGTACCTCGGCTAGTATTCTCGCGGGAGGTGAGAGGCTCGCCTCCTTGTTCTTCTGCAACCTTTTTGTATTTCGTTTAATTTACTTGATGTACATAAGTTCAGCTTCTTATTTTCTGTTAGTGTTGGTTACAGTCATTCTTTTTCTACTTGTTAAAAACTTAACAAAAACTTAACATTTGATGCACGTGTTTGCTTGATTCGGATTTAAAAAGCTACCATCTGAATCTGATATGACTGATAAAAAGCTTTATTCTTTCCTATGTTGTTTATTTATTTATTTATTCATGTTTTTGTTCTTGTCTGTCCTATCATCACATATTTTCAGTTCTTTTATTCTACACTCTCGCCTTCCTCTTTGCGTCCAATCTTTTGTCTAGGTTAACATCATGGTCTAATGTATGTTGATTTGACAAAACTATAGCAACAAACCTGTGGTAATTAGGATCCCGTGGAAAATAGGAATGATTTTTCACAGTTTTGATACGATTAGTTTATAAAGAACTCTTCAGACAAAAAGTTAATTCCTACCATTTCTGTTTAAATTAATATAATATGGTACAATTTACTAAATCAAAGCATCTTGGTCCCTCAGATAATTTCGTCTGGTGACAAATAGGGACTTGGGTTAGTGGATATTCTTGGGATCAGTCATTATGACCAAGAATTAATTGGTATGGATTGATTACTTGCCTTTGATAGACTACAATTGAATTGGGCGTATTAAGTGGACTGAAACATGTACTTTTACAATATCTCAAATGTAAAGGACACACAGTAGTTCAACTTGCGTCAGACTCAAATATTGGTTTGTTTGTCAGGTGGTCCTATTTTGAATCTGTTCTTGGTTCTCGACATTATATTGGTACATGAAAGTTGGTTGTTAGGAAAGGGCTGAATATAACCATTGATATTACAACCCCACCTATAGTGTTATGCTTCCTTTGGACTTTGGTTTTGTATGCTACCAATGAATTTAGGGTTTCCAGGTTTATACTTTATGCTAAGTACTTTATAACATGGGGACTCTATGCTGATTTGGTCTATTCAGTCACCTGCACTTTTTGTTCTTCATCCTTTGGCTAAATATATCTCCTTTTTCAGAGTAGTGGGGCTAGTTCTGGACAGGGTTAAACACTATGGGCCAAAACATTTATCATACACGTTATTTCTATTACAAATCAGCTATATATTATAGAAGAAAGTGGTGAAGTTTTGTACCTTACATCCTTAGGAGATTGGACTGAATTTTCTATAAATAGAATAAAGGATAATATTGAGAAGCGGAAATGTTAACCCTTTTTTTTTTTTTTGGCCCATTTTGCTAATAGGAAATGGGTCGACGAGGAGCCCTTTTTGACTTTTAACACAGTGGCATAAAAAAAGTTAACCAGCAGTTGATAGTTGGCACAAGTTGCACTTATATTGTTCTGGCTTTTGCTTATTTATCATTGATTGTTATATTTCATCTATTTTTGATGCTGCAGAGCAGAAGAAGCAAAAAGTTTCTGAAATAAAAGCTGGATTAGAAGATGCTGAAGCTTTGGTACTGTTCAAGTCATACTCTCAACTGTAGTTTTCCTGTCATTTTCCTTTTCCTTAAATTGTGTTGATTTGTAAATTTCTTCAGATTAGGAAAATGGACCTTGAAGCAAGAAGTTTGCAGCCAAGTGTGAAGGCTATGCTCCTGGCGAAGTTAAGGGAGTACAAGTCTGATCTGAACAATCTGAAAAGTGAAGTTAAGAGAATTACATCCACTAATGCTAATCTAGCTGCACGAGATGAATTGTTAGAGTCAGGGATGGCTGATACATTGACGGTATGTTTGAACCTATACTATATGGCTTTTGTTCATTCTTACTGTTCAAACTTCCTTGATACTTCATTTATTGTATAAAAATTGTGCTTGGAAGATCCTAAGATTAATTTATGTGAAGACTGGTTGTAGTTGTCAAGGTACCAAAGTGCACCATTGTGCTGGCCAGGAACCTTGGTACCTAGTCAAGGCCTTATTGGTCTGGCATGCATAAAATGGGGTTTCATTTAGGATGTTTCAGGTTATGATATTACGTATTGTTTTCTCATATACTAACCAAGTTATGATAATATTTAATTTATTTAGTAACAGTATAAAGTATGGACTAAAGGGGAGACATGAAGCATTCACCATTCAATCAATGATCATTCAGCATTCATCAAACAAGCAATATAATTACTTTTTCCATTTTTTACCCCTTAGTATTGCTTCCAATTTTGACCCCCTTAAAGATATAATAAGATGCAATAATGTGTACCATAAAAAAGAGTTACAATCATACGCGAGTTTAGAAAATAGTAATAGTAAAGCCCAAAACAGCATCTACCTAGGTCAAAACCTGGCCAAGGCAACCAAAGTGAGGACCAAGTTGTGGGGTCTTTCTTTTTTTTCTTTTTTCTTTTTTTTTGAGAGGGGGGGAAGAACTATGTTAGTGCAGCTCTTGCCCTTTCTGAAGGACCTATTGCATAGGCAACACCTCGGCAAGGCTTTGACAACTATGACTTGTCTTTGGTTAAACCTACTCTACATTTCATTGCTGATACCTTTCAAAAAGTCATCCACTAAGCCATTTCTCTGTATCCTGGACATACTAGTTGTTCTTGTTTTTGGCAAAAGGATATATGCAGTTATTAGTTCTATACGACATATGCAACAACGCAAGACAGATTCTATGGCTTTTGGGTAGAATATGAGGAAGCGGAATTTTTTTTTTTTGGTCTCTTTTTTTTTTTTTCCTTTCTTTTTTTTTTTTTTTTTAAATGAAACTACTCCCAAAAAGCAAAAGGTAAAAGAATCACAACAAAAAATATATTTCCTGCCAACCTCGACTGTTGTCAGAAACACTCAGGAGAATTATAATCCATTAAGAATCACTCCATTGAGTGATACTAAAGTGGTACCAAATACACCCTGAAATACCTGGATTGAGTACTTGTAAGTTCATATGATCATATGCAATTTATCCTCACTAATTTTTCAACGTGGACTTCATGTCCATAAGAGAGATGGCTGGAGGAAAAGTACTGGACATAGAAGTTGGAAGTGGCTGCATTATTTTCTTGTTGCTAAATACTTGATAGTTGCTTAAGATTTTGGATTTTTCCCTCTGCCGAAGCTGAAATATTTTGGTAAATTTCACATATAAATGTCAATAGCCATTTCATTTCTGTTTCTTGTGAAACCAAAATATTTCAGTAATTTTGGAGAAGTTATGCCTAAATTTCTAACATTGTGAGAGACAGTTTCCATGCTTGGAAAAATATTTTTGAATGGGAAATGCCTAAAAGGGATTAGAAAACGAAGGGAGGGAGGAATTCTTAAAATTCAGCTATTGCTTAGTTCCTGGCTTGAGCACTACCATGCTCAAATCTCCGATAGGAGAAATTTTGTATGATGGAGTGGTTTGATTAGGTCCTCACAAATTGTTCAATGCAGGCTTCAAGCCAATAAGAGTGATGACTGGCAAAACTAAAAAGATACTGGACACCAAAGTTAGAAGATGGTACTGCCAATTTTACTTTCTTTCTGTTAGTTTTTGGGACCAAATTCTGCTTTTCTTCAAATGTTAGTACTACCGTACTAATGTTAGGCTCTTCATTGCAAATGTGCCGCATAAATAAGGTCATTGTTTTTCTGCATATATCTCTGATGTGCATGGCTGATGGAAGTAAATTGAGCTTGATATATTACATATCTGTGGCTATTCTACCCCATACATTGAACCATGTCACTGTTAAGTTTTGGGGATACTTACCACCCTCCATTTAATTGGTAAACTAATATCATCAATCAATGGATTTTACAGGCATCTGCTGACCAGAGAAGCAGGTTGATGATGTCAACTGAAAGATTAAATCATTCCAGTGACCGCGTTAAGGAGAGTAGAAGAACCATGCTGGAGACGGAAGACCTTGGTGTCTCAATCCTTCACGATTTGCATCAACAACGCCAGTCTCTTCTGCATGCCCATAACACAGTATGTACTTTTGTGATGTTAGATTCTGGTTATTGTTCCTTAGGACTGTTCTTTGCGTTCTTGCCACTTTTCTGCTTCCTCGTATGTTTCACAGGCTGCTTTATTTATTTATTTTTTTTTTTGGGGGGGGAGGGGTGTGGTTATGCGTGCTTATTTTATGGTTTTGTTCCAGTAAGAAAGGACACTGTTGTTTATCTGAACTATTCTGCTTGGGGTCTTTCCTGTATATCAGCCAAAGGATCCTTAATATGTTTTGTCACTAATCTTTACTGCCCGTTGGATGGCCTTGTGTATTTTTATGGGCTACCTCAACTATATAGGCCTAGAAAGAGGGGCTTCATTTTGCCATGTGACAGTTTTTTTCCTCCCTCTTTCTTTTTGGATGACTCCTACCAAGCTTCTATGTTTTAGGCTTAATTTTGTGCACAAAAAGTGCATGGCATGGCCAACAATATGGAGCTCTTTTTAGGTTGTTGAGTTTCTATGTGGAAGATGCAGTGTCACCGAGATTTCCTTGCTAGATCCAACCAGAAAATCCATTCGCATTGGGAATAGTATGCATATTCAATTGAAGTTTTGAACAAATAAAAAATAAAAAATAAAACACCTAAAAACATCATAGTTAGCGATATGCATTATTGATTAAAACTAGATAGCATATGTTAAGTAATGAACACCCCTTGAGCCATCCTAGTGGAGGAAAATGAGTATATTACTCTCTGAAACTCGAAAGTTTAGGTTTCAAATGGTGGTACCCACCATAGTTATCCAAGCATTGCGTCTGGGTGTGGCCTAGGGAGTAAGACGAGTTAATGATTTATGTAATCTACAAGAAGCCCCCACTTTGTCTCTCTGGGCGACATTTAGGCGACAAAGCGGGCGCTTTGGACGCCTAACCCACAGAAATAGGTCACTCGCTACCTACTAAAATGAGTCACATGGGATCCTGGGAATTGGAAGCCAGCAGACCCCTTTTTTTTTTTTTTTTTCCCTTGAGGGGGGTGGGTATAAAAAATAGAAAATCTTTTTAGATGGGTGATTGAGTGTAAGGCTCCTGAGGCTCACAGATTTGTGAGGTCGGCAATTTGTTTAAAAATTGTCTGTAATGCGCCCCATTAAATTGAGGTTCTGGATGTTCACTTGCACTGAGTGGTGTGGATGAGCATATTGTTATAGTGTTGATGAGCATAGTATTATCCACAAGTGTTCGTGAGGATATGAATCTACAATTTCATTAACATTGTTTTCCTGTGTTCAGCTTCATGGAGTTGATGACAACATTGGCAAGAGTAAGAAGATTTTGACTGCCATGTCAAGAAGGATGAGCAGGAACAAATGGATCATCGGCTCTGTAATAGGAGCTCTAGTTGTTGCAATCATCTTGATCATGTATTTTAAGCTCTCTCATTAGGTGGGCATGCTTGTTCAATTGTGTTGTTTGTGACACCATGCTATTCTCTATAATTCGTGTGAATGTGTGAATGTTTGAAAATATGATCATTTTTAAGTGTGGGCATTGTGTTCGCATAATTTGCGCTTTGGCGGTATATTGCCTCCCTGTTAAACGCTGATTCTGTGGTTACCCATTCTTTGCCTTTGGAAATAGAATAATCAAAATCTATCCTGCTCCCTCTTTCTTTGATGCTTGATATAGTATGATTATATTGGGAAAGCTGAACATCATAGTGTGTGAACTGTCTCTCTCACAAAGTCCTGCTTCCATTCCGTGTATCAGACATGACAGACGGTTCTGTGTGATAGAGGATCTCACAGTCTAATATTTTTTTTGGTAATAAAAATCTAATATTGAGTATGTGTAGTCTTTAAAAATGAGTTTGGAGCTCAATTAAACAGTATTAATTTATTAATTAATGCAATGGAATATAATGACCACCTGGTAAATCTTCTTTGGCTTTGAATGTGTTGTTTTTTTTTTTTTTTTGGGTAAAATTTGGCTTTGGATTCACTTTCAAGCCATTTGGAGGGCTGGGGATTAGGTTTGGGTTCTTGTATCTCAGGGATCCATCATGTTTGCTAAGTGGGAAATTGTGATGGAAGACAAGCTCCCAATTCTTATGGCTATTAAAACCCCATATAAGTTTGATTTTTGTAAGGGATAATCTTACACAACTACATTAAATGTATAGTCGGCAAATGTTCTCAAAGATGGATGTTGGCTTGGATTAATTTATACGTAATAGCACATATGGGAAGGCCTTTCTATGCAACAATTCTAATTGTTTTAGTATAGGGTTTGGTATAGAATATTGATAGGCCATGGTGCATTTTCCCTAGGATGTGCAATTTTTCATTCTTTAAAATCATTTTTTGAGAGATACAGGTAGACCTTCCTAGGTGGTTGTTTTTAGGAAATCATTGTTCATTTATCATATTACTTAATAAGGTGGTTCTTATTACAAATTTTTTTTTCCAATGGGTCAAGGGAGGAGGTTCGAACTTGAAACCTACCTCTCAACCCATGTTTCACCAAATAAAGACGAATCATCTTAACAAACAGGCAGTTGCAGATCTTATAACAATTATTTGGATTCAAATCCTCTCCTCCAAGAGAATCTGGAGGTGGCACTCCTATTGGATGGGCGACACTTGGGGCTAGGATGAATCTGAGCCCTCCGTCCGAGCCGATAAGCTAAACCGACGGGGGGTGTCGACTCGGATTCACCCGAGCCCCAGGTGTCATCCATCCAATGGGGACGCCACCTCTCCTCCAAATTCTCTTGAAGGAGAGGATGTGGATCCCAATTACTCGGTTGGAGGAATGGCTTCCAGAGAAGTGTGCCTTTATTTTGACAAATTTCTGTATTTGATGGGTCCAAAAATAGTGAAAAACCAATACCAAGAATCAAGGAGAGAATATTGAAGCAACAAATGCAAACTGTGAGGTAAAATAGGAATTATCTCGTGCCAGGGGGTCGGTAGAAGACTCGACTACGACCAATTGATGCTCGACACGTGGGCATCAGCCAATGTAATTGCAGTCAATCTTGATATTATATCCTCGGAAGATTTTGCAGGTGCTGATTGGGGGCATTTAGTATTAACCCTGTTAAAAAAGAGACAAGATAACTAATATATATCAAAGCATATCTATTTGAGTAGAGAAGACCAAAAAGGAAAAAAATTGAAAATCCTATAACTTGGAACTCTTCACATAACATAGAGCTTCTGTATCTAATCCCTCCTTAAGTTTTATGTTGAGGGTCTTTGTTGTCATAATCTGGATGATTCAAGAAGGTTTTGTATTAAATGATGCATCAACTGATCAACTACATTATTAAGTAAAAGGAAGGGATAGAAATAAAGGGGGAAATAGTTTAAAATTTAAACTAAATTAAAGTGGGGTTACAGTCTAAAATCTAAACTAAAGTTATGAAAACCTTATAATTAAAATATATATATATATATAGAAGTGAGTATCCGGATTGCATAGATAAAGAAGAATACCAGACATAATCCAACACTGAGCTACTAAATAAGTCAATCTCAGACCCCCCCTATTCACTCTAGGGAACCTAACATTAGTTGTCCAGAAAACTGAAATTAAACAAATTGTGGTAAAAGAATGCTAGAGAAAAGCTAAGGATATAGAATTAAGACATAATAGAGAAAAATTAAAACATAATTAACGACAAATAGTAACAGAAGGATAGAATTAATACTCTGGGGGTAACTCTGTTACTTCGAGTGTAGCACCTCTAGAAGAAGACGAAGAGAGGATTTGGGAAAATATTTTCTAAGGTTCTCATTCCATACTGTGTTTGTTTATATGTACTACTCCTGCCCTTACATTCTCGTTCCACCATTCCTAACTTAATTCAGTTTTAACAAACTATTGTGAGCTTTATAGTTTATCACCGCTTGCAATATAGAAATAAATCCTCTCATGTCCCTCATGTCGACACGAAAAAATCCAGTGGTTATAGTTTATCTTATGCATATACCGATGTATTAGTATACGCACATAATGGATGAGAACCACTAGATTTTTTCATGCTGGCATAAGGGGCAAGAAAATATTTGATTCCATGCACTATCGTATACTATCACATAACACTCGCATGCAATCCTCCTCTATACATAGTTCATCAATGTGCCGGGCCTACGTGTCAGTCAAGTGCTTTTAAGGGAACGTCCTCCCGGGCGGCCCCGGTGGTCGCCATGGAGGCCGGATGAACCCCCCGTCACCACCTGCGGCCGGCTCGCCCCGGCGGAGGATCGGATCATCCGACCCCACATGGCGACCACGGCCAATCCGGGATGGGACGATTTGCCATGCGTGGTGTTACTCCTTAAGGTACCATCGACACCTCTGCAGGGATGTTAGCCACCTCACTAAACTGATTATCCATATCATTGTTGTCCTCTTCCGATAGAACCTTGTTATAGCAGTACTCAGCCCAAGGGAGGAAGCAAAGCCACTGTGTTGGTGCTTCAACCACGAAGCTGTGAAGGTACATCTTCAAACAATTGTTGAGGACTTCGGATTACCCGTCTGTTTGAGAATGTCTGTAAGACCTGCACACCAAACATCCGTTCTAATTTAAAATTTTCAATGGTCTTTCTAATGTGAACCAGATCGAACCAACGACAGAATAAGTCCACGGATACAAACGACAACAAACCAGGTACGATTTCCAACACAAACCTAAATGGAGACCTAAACAAATGTAAATACATGTCGAATTGGTTTTTCAACTATCCGTGGTTTTTCATGTGTCGTGACTCGTGAGTAGTGAGTCAGAAATCTGAATGGTCGTTCTGAATCACGGAATAGTAGAAACGAGAAAGGGCACGCAGGCCTTGAGTGTGAGCGGGTAAATTGTAATTTCATCCTAATTAAGGGGCTTCGTCTGCAATTATTTTGAGATCGTTCGAGGATCACAGCCTACGCCACAAGGTGATCTTTTGTTGGAATCTGGAGTATCTTCCGGGCAATTTTTTTACTGCCTGTGTTTTCCGATCTTCATATTTCGTTTGAGGTATGTGACCATTGCAGTTTTTCTTTTTGTTTATGATTCCTTCATTTTTTTTTTAAATTCTCGTCTCTTAATTAATTTGCTTTTTCTCTTTCGATCAACCAATTAACGTAAATTTCAGTAAAATCGATCTATCGATCTCTCTACCGTTCAGTGACCTTTCGATTTATTACATCAATTACGAGCGGACTAGGGTTTCCGCATTTAATTCATCTAAGTAATCTAATAATGAATTTGTAGGATCTCAATTTTCTCAAGGGGAAAGGAAATTAATGGGAAATGAAGTCCAAACCTGTTAATTTAAACATGATTATTTGTTCCTTCTGTATAGAGAAGCGTTGAATTAAAGTTCTCTGGATCATAGTTGAAAAGGGTCAGTAAGAGCTTTCGGCACGATGAGTGAGGTCTTTGAAGGCTTCGAGCGCCAGTACTGCGAGATTTCAGCGAATCTATCCAGAAAGTGTACCTCGGCTGGTATTCTCGAGGGAGGTGAGAGGCTCGTCTCCTTGTTCGTCTGCAATCTTTTGTATTTCGTTTAATTTAGTTGATGTACATAAGTTCAGCTTCTTATTTTCTGTTAGTATTGGTTACAGTCATTCTTTCTACTTGTTTAAAACTTAACATTCTACCAAAAAAAAAAAAATACTTAACATTTGATGCTCGTTTTTGCTTGATTCAGGTTTAAAAAGCTAACATCTGATATCGGCCAAAACATTTATCATACACACTACATCTATTACAAATCAGCTATAAATCAGCTATTATATCCTTAGGATATCCTTAGGATATTGGACAGAATTTTCTATAAATAAATAAAGGATAATATTGAGAAGCGGAAATTTTAACTCTCTTTTTTTTGTCATTTTGCTAATAGGAAATGGGCCGACGAGGAGCCCTTCTCTGACTTTCAACATAGTGGGAAAAAAAAAAATTACCAACGGTTGATGGTTGGCACAAGTTGCACTTCTATTGTTCTGGCTTTTGCTTATTTATCATTGATTGTTATATTTCATCTGTTTGATGCTACAGAGCAGAAGAAGCAAAGAGTTTCTGAAATAAAAGCTGGATTAGAAGATGCTGAAGCTTTGGTACTGTTCAAGTCATATTCTCAACTGTATTTTTCGTTCATTTTTCCTTTTTTTTTTTTTTTTTTTTTTTTTGAGGACAGATATCTGGACCTTTGGCCTGACTAATCCCGCGGGCCCATATTGACCCCACAACCGCATGGACCGGGTCATTCCAGGGTTGAATGAGAACCATTCCATTTACACCCATAGCAGGAAAGAAAGAGCATTTAACACCCCGTGTGATTGGCCCCAAGGGGGTAAGAAGAATTGAACTCAGTACCTTCCGCTTCTTAAGGCGTAGGTTCCTTGCCGGCTCAGCTACCCCCTTGGGGTTTTTTTTTCTTTCTCCTTAAGTTGTGTTGATTTGTGAATTTCTTCAGATTAGGAAAATGGACCTTGAAGCAAGAAGTTTGCAGCCAAGTGTGAAGGCTATGCTCCTGGCGAAGTTAAGGGCGTATACATTTGATCTGTACAATCTGAAAAGTGAAGTTAAGAGAATTACATCCACTAATGCTAATCAGGCTACACGAGATGAATTGTTAGAGTCGGGGATGGCTGATACATTGATGGTATGTTTGAACCTATACGACGTGGCTTTTGTTCATTCTTATTGTTCAAACTTCCTTGATACGTCATTTATTGTATAAAAATTGTGCTTGGAAGATCCTAAGATTAATTTATGTGAAGACTGGTTGTAGTTGTCAAGGTACCAAAGTGCAACATTGTGCTGGCCAGGAACCTTGGTACCTAGTCAAGGCCTTATTGGTCTGGCATGCATAAAATGGGGTTTCATTTAGGATGTTTCAGGTTATGATATTACGTATTGTTTTCTCATATACTAACCAAGTTTTGATATTATTTAGTTTATTTAGTAATAAAGTATGGACTAAAAGGGAGACATGAAGCATTCATGATGGCAAAGAGGGTTTCAACACATCCAATTCATATATCCCTCTTTGTTATAGGATCTCTATTTAGTCCAAACCCAAATTTAACAAACAAGAGTATTGAAATTGAACAAATAATTTCACAATTTCATATCCGTCTATAAGAATGCTTCAAAAATTGGAATCCTTGATCCTTAGGATATGAGGAACAATATCCCAGAAGATGAGCTTGATCCAATGGGTGGGATCGAAACCAATCTTGCCCATAGGTCTCAAACAGGTATTTTAGCAAATCAGAATTATAAAATTATGAAAAAACTCACTTATCTTGAGATTCAGCCATTGGAAGGTCATCAAACTTGGAGGGGAAGTATCCTAGAATGTGCTTGATAACATACCCAAATTTGAAGGTGATCCAATCATGGATGAAGAAGTTATGAATTTTCAAAAAAATGAACAAAATAGGAGTTTCGGTTGAGTCTAACTGGTTGTGAGACTCAACCAAAATTTAATATTAAACTCTGGCCAACTCTGCTGCCAGCATTCCACTTTTTATTTATAGACTATGGAAAAAGTTACAAAAATAGGAACTCCAAACTGAAATAGAAACTTCCTTTATAGAGATTAGGAAAGTTTCTAAAATAACTTTTAGGAAACTAAACAGAAACTTCCTTTATAGAGAATAGGAAAGTTTCTAAAACAATGAAACAACTAAGACTGATTCATAAAATAAATCAACTTAGGAAATAAAATCTAAATTAACTTTAGGAAAAAAATAACAAAAGAGAGAAACAAAATATTGCAAAAAGATTATGTTGATACTATTCACGTGAACAGTGTTTTGGCTTGGCTTTTGGCTGATTCTATGGACCAATATCGGTTGGTTCTTGGATTGGTTCACGGCTGGTCCTTGGACTGCATCAATTCACCATTCAATCAATGGTCATTCCGCATTCGTCGAACAAGCAATAAATGATTTTTTTTTTTTTCCATAATTTATCCCTTAGTCTTGCTTCCAATTTTGACCCCTTGAAAGATATAATAAGCTGCAATAATGTGTCCCATAAAAAAATACAGTCATACACAAGTTTAAAAAATAGAAATAGTAAAGCCCAAAACGGCATCTACCTAGGTCAAAACCTGGCCAAGGCGACCAAAGCGAGGACCAAGTTGTGGGGTGGGGGACGATGTAAGTGCTAGTCTTGCCCCCTTTCTAAATGACCTATTGCATAGGCAACACCTAGACGAGGCCTTGACAACTATGACTTGTCTTTGTTTAATCCTACTCTACATTTCATTGCTGATACCTTTCTAAAATTCATCCCCTAAGCCATTTCTCTGTATCCTGGACATACTAGTTCTTGTTTTTGGCAAAAGGATATATACAGTTAGATAGTTTATCAGACATGTGCAATTATGCAAGACAGATTTTATGGCTTTTGAGTAGAATATGAGGGAGCGGATTTTTTTTTTTTTTTTTTTTTTTTTTTTTTTTTTTGCTTTAAAAAAATGAAACTACTTCCAAAAAGAAAAAGGTAAAAGAATTACAACAAAAAATATATTTCCTGCCAACCTCAATTGTTGTCAGAAACACTCAGGAGAACTACAATCCATTAAGAATCACTCCATTGAGTGATACTGAAGTGGTACCAAATACACCCTTAAATACCTGGATTGAGTACTAGTCATTTCATATGATCATATGCAATTCATCCTCACTAATTGTTCAACATGGACTTCATGTCCATAAGAGATGGCCGGAGGAAAAGTACTGGACATAGAAGTTGGGAATGGCTGCATTTTTTTTCTTGTTGCTAAATAGTTGATAGTTGCTTACGAGTGAGCAAGGTTAGAAATTTTGGATTTTACCCTCTGCCGATACCGAAATATTGCTGTAAATTTCACATATAAATGTGTTGAATGATGGAATGACTTGTCTGTGATAGATAGAGGTCCTCTTATTTATAATGTGAGAATGAATACAAAGAAAGAAAAAGGTAGTACAGGTAGTACAATGAGGGTAGTACAGGTAGTACAATTGTACAATACGGGTAGTACAATGAATCTAGACAAAAAATTAAATACGTAATATTCTCAACACTCCCCCTCAAGTTGGTGTATATATATCATGCATGTCAAACGGAATCTCGATTTGGTGAAGATGTCTGCTAGTTGGTCTTCTGATCTGACAAACGGAATCTCGATTTGTCCACCGCCCAGTCTCTTTGATGAAGTGACGGTCTACCCTCAACATGTTTTGTCCTATCATGCTGAACCGGATCATTAACAATGCTAATGGCTGCTTGATTATCACAGAATAATTTCATGGACTGGTTACACATAACCTTCAAATCTATGAGTAGTCGTTGTAACCATGGTAGTTCGCATATTCCATGCCCCATTGCTCAGACCGCTTCGCGACCGGATCGGGCAACCACGTTTGCTTCTTGCCGCGCCAAGGTTACCAGATTGCCTCCCAAAATGTGCAATAACCGAGATGGACTTACAATCGGGACTTCCCGCCCAATCTGCATCGATAAGTCTCCACCTGGATTTGTTTATTTGGTGAATCCGAAATGGCATATGCTTCCATTTTCGGAGGGTCATTAGGAGATAACAGATTCCTCTTCCGGGGGCTGACTTTAGGTAGTGCAAGATCCAATGCCCTCCATATGTGTAGAGTATGGGTCGTGTATAAACTGGTTTACCAAACTAACTGTGAATGCAATATCTGGCCGTGTGTGGGCAAGATATATGAGTCTTCCAACAAGTCTCTGATATCTTTCTTTGTCTTCTGGTGTGCCTTCTTTTGCCCTTAGCTTGGTATTGGGAGAGAGCAGTATCACAAGGTCGAGCCCCAAGTAACCCTGTTTCTGAGAGAAGATCAAGAACATACTTTCTTTGAGACAGATAGATGCCTTTTGCAGATCTGGTCACTTCAATCCCAAGAAAGTACTTAAGTTTGCCAAGGTCTTTGATCTCAAACTCCTTCCCTAGAAATGCCTTTAGTTTCGTGATTTCATCATTGTTATTGCCAGCAAAAGTGTTAGGAGAATGTTTTATAAATAAAGAATAGTTAGCATTGCTTTGAACATAGCCAAATGCTACTATAGCTTTATTAAATCTTCCAAACCATACTCTAGGGGATTGTTTTAGACCATAAAGAGATCGCTTCAACTTGCAGACTTTTCCTTGGCTTTTATCATCTGTGAAACCCGGTGGGCAGTCCATATAGACATCTTTAGTAAGTTCTCCATGAAGGAATGCATTTTTTACATCTAACTGTTGCAAGTCCCAGTTGTGATGTACAGCACAGGACAGTAAAACCCTGATGGTAGTCATTTTGGCTACTGGAACGAAGGTTTCTTGGTAGTCAATCCCATATGTTTGAGTAAATCCCTGTGCAACCAATCTAGCCTTGTACTGATCAATAGTCCCATTTGGTTTCTGTTTCACTGTAAAGATCCACTTGCATCCTACTGACCTTGATTCTGCAGGAAGTGGAACAAGATCCCATGTTCCAATTTTTCTTTAGAGCCCTTATTTCTTCCACCATTGCAACTTTCCACCTTTCATCCATAATTGCATCCTGCCATTTTTGAGGAACAGACACAGAAGAGAGCAAAGACACAAAAACAAGGAAAGAAGGGGAAAGGGAGTCATAGGAAACATAATTGGAAATAGGATGTAGGGTGCAGGCTCTAGTTCCTTTTCGAAGTGCAATTGGAAGATCAAGATCAAAAAGAGTAAGTTCCTTATTAGAAGAAGGCTCAGTAGACTCAGTTTCTGGATCCAGGGCTAGCGAAGGGACATGTGCAGGACTGGTAGTGGCATTTCCTTGCTTGTCTTTGGCACGGCTATAAACTTGCAGAGGTGGCTTGGTGGTTGGATGCTTGGATGGTGCAGCTGTATCGAGCATTTGTTCTTGGACTATTTCTGGTACATCAGGTATATCCGGTATAAGTACATTAGGGATATCAGGTGCATCTTCAATTGTCTGTGTCTCCCCCTAAAGAGGAGCCTGATAATAGGAGAGATACTCATGAAAAATGACATCTCTACTAATAAGGACTTTATGAGAGGGAGGATGATAACACTTGTATCCTTTCTGTGTTGCAGAATACCCTAAAAATATGCACTTTAATCCATGTGGATCAAGCTTGCCAGGGGAACGATGGTTACGAGCATAACAAAGACAACCAAAGACTCTAGGAGGAAGAACAAAATCAGAATTTTCAAGTAAGATGTCCAAGGGAGCCTTATTGTCTAAAACTCGAGAAGGAAGGCGGTTGATCAGGGATGCTGCAGTGAGGACAACATCACTCTAGTATTGAGCGGGAACATGTCTCTCAAACATTAGTGCTCTAGCTGTTTCGAGTAAGTGGCGGTTCTTTCTTTCAGCAAAGACCCATTCGGCGGGAGTGTCCACACAACTTGTCTGATGAATTATCCCGTTATCAGCCAAGTATTGCTGAAAAAATCCTTCAAGATATTCCTTACCATTGTCACTACAGAGCATCTTCAACTGAGTGTGAAACTGCGTCTTGATCATATTGTGGAAATGGCGGAAGCATGCAAAGACCTCATTTTTTTGACGCATCAGATAGACCCATGTAGTACGAGTGTGACAATCAGTAAAGGTTACAAACCACCAATGACCAGAAATAGAGGTAGTCCGTGTTGGACCCTAAACATCATAATGGACTAAATCAAAGATACAAGGACTTCTCGAAACAAGGGGTAAATAAGAAATACGAGCTTGTTTGGCCAAAACACAAGCCTCACATAATAACTCGTCTTTATTACATTGCTTAAATAATTTTGGAAAAAAATGAGATAGAATAGCAGAAGAGGGATGCCCAAGACGGCGGTGCCACCGCTCAAGGGTACCGATCGCGGAATGGGAGGAAGGTGCTGAACGACCATTGTCAAGCAAGTACAGGCCACCACGCACACTACCATGTCCAATCGTCTTGCCGTTCTCCAGATCCTGAATCACACAATAGGTAGGAAAAAATGTTACTTTACAATTTAGAGACTTTGTAAGACTACTAATGAAGAGTAAATTTGTGGATAAATTAGTAACATGTAGAACGGAATTCAAATCAAGGGAGGAAGAACAGTGGATGGATCCAATTCCAGATATAGGAGAGAGGGATTCATCAGCGACCTTCACAGTATTATGTCCAAAAGAAGGAGAGTAGAAATAAAAGGACTCAGATGAACCAGTCATGTGGTCGGTGGCTCCGGGATATCTATAACCCAAGGGCTAGAGGCGAGAAAGCACAATGACCATCATGAGAAATACCCGACCGAAAAAAAAGAACCTGGATTGGTAGATGCAGATGTGGATGATTGATTTGTAGTCGCAGGAGGTAGTCGAAGGAGATGCTGGAGAGTCTGAAGTTATTGTGCAGAGAGTTCTGGAAGAGGACCAGTAAGAGGACTTGCTTCAGTTTTGATGTGCCTGAGGTGCGTGGGAGGACTTTGCCTTGTGCATACCTTTTTCCTGGCGTTTTGCTTTAAAATCTGCCGGTTTGCCATGAAGTTTCCAGCATGTGTCTTTGGTGTTCCAAAGCTTGCTACAATATTCACATTTGATAGCATCATGAGAAATAGGAAGACTCTTGTATGTCTGAGTATTTGTCTGGAGAGCAGACCTATCCGGAACAGAAGGGGACAACATTGTTATTCGTCGTTGGCCCTCTAACTGAACCATGGAATAAACCTATTCGAGGGTGGGGAAAGGGTCTCTGCTGAGAATCTGTGAGCAAATAGGATCAAGCTCCACATTTAGTCCCCGCTTAAAAGTATAAACCCTGTATTTCTCTTCCCTTTTGTGAAATAGGGTAGCATCTTCTTCACATTTAGCATGAATAGAATCATAAAATCAATTGTTTGCCAATAGCTCCTCAACTTAGTATAATATTGGGATATAATCAATTCTTTTTGGATAGTTTCGTGAACACTTTTTTGAATGGCATAAATTAAAGCAGCATTCCCAACTCGGGAATAGGTGTCCTTAGCAAACTTTCAAATTTGTGCAGCAGTATCCAATAACAAATAGCCCTCGGCTATAATGGGTTGCATGGAATTGAGGAAATATTGCATTACCAATGAATTTTCAGCATGCCATTTCTCCAAAACAATATCCTTGGTCAGAGGTTTTTACTTGGTGCCGGTGAGATATCCCGATAATCCCCGAGCTGTAATTGAGAGTTGGGTGGCCCGAGACCACATTAGGTAATTACCACCATCAAGTTTAGTGGTATTAGTGGGAATAGTGAGATTGTCCATTTTAAAACTCTCTATCCCAGAAGAGGTTACTTCAGATGTCATCCTTGAGTTGTGTATTCAAGAACAAACACCCAAAAACAATATGAACAGCCTCCTTGTTTGGTTATAGCACAATATATGGAGATCAAAGTTAGAGCTAACTTGGCTCTGATACCATGTTGAATGATGGAATGACTTGTCTGTAATAAACAGAGGTCTTCTTATTTATAATGTGAGAATGAATACAAAGAAAGAAAGAGGTAGTACAGGTAGTACAATACAGGTAGTACAATGAGGGTAGTACAGGTATGCAATTATACAATACAGGTAGTACAATGAATTTAGACAGAAAATGAAATACGTAATATTCTCAACAAAATGTCAATAGCCATTTTCATTTCATTTCCATTTCTTGTGAAACCGAAATATTTCAGTAATTTTGGTGAAGTTACGCCTAAATTACAAACATTGTGAGAGACGGTTTCCATGCCTGGAAAAAAAATTATGAATGGGAAATGACTAAAAGGGATTAGAAAACGAAGGGAGAGAGGAATTCTTAGAATTCGGCTATTGCTTAGTTCCTGGCTTGAGCATTATCATGCTCAAATCTCAGATAGGAGAAATTTTGTATGATGCAGTGATTAGATTTGGTCCTCACAAATTGTTCAATGCAGGCTTCAAGCCAATGAGAGTGATGACTGGCAAAAAGATACTGGACACCAAAGTTAGAAGATGGTATTGCCAATTTTACTTTCTTTCTGTTAGTTTTTCGGACCAAGTTCTGCTTTTCTTCAGAAAATGTCAGTACTACTGTATTAGTAATCTTAGGCTCTTCATTGCAGTTGTGCCGCATAAATAAAGTCATTGTTTTTCTGCATATATCTCTAATGTGCAAGGCTGATGGAAGTAAAATGGTTTATTGACCTTGATATACTGCATATCTGTGGCTGACTTACTCCATACATTGAACCATGTCACTGTTAAGTTTTGGAGATACTTACCACCCTCCATTTAATTGGTAAACTAGTATCATCAATCAATGACTTTTGCAGGCATCTACTGACCAGAGAAGCAGGTTGTTGATGTCAACTGACAGATTAAATCATTCCAGTGACTGCATTAAGGAGAGTAGAAGAACCATGCTGGAGACGGAAGACCTTGGTGCCTCAATCCTTCATACTTTGCATCAACAACGCCAATCTCTCCTGCATGCCCATAACACGGTATGTACTTTTGTGATGTTGGATTCCGGTTATTGTTCCTTAGGACTGTTCTTTGCATTCTTTCCACTTTTCTGCTTCCTTGTATGTTTCACAGGGTGACTTCTTCTTTTTATTTTTTATTTTTATTTTTTTTTTATTTTTTTGGGGGAGGGGGGTGTTATGCCTGCTTATTTTATGGTTTTGATCCAGTAAGAAAGGACACTGTTGTTTATCTGAACTATTCTGCTTTGTGGTCTCTCCTGGGACATCAGTCAAAGAATCCTTAATATGTTTTGCCACTAATCTTTACTGCCTGTTGGATGGCCTTGTGTATTTTATGGGCTACCTCAACTATATAGGCCTGGAAAAAGGGGCTTCATTTTGCCATGTGACAGTTTTTTTCCCCCTCTTTCTTTTTGGGTGGTTCCTACCAAGATTTTAGGTTTTAGGCTTACTTTTGTGCACAAAGAGTGCATGGTGTGGCCCACAATATGGTGCTCCTTTTGGGTTGCTGACTGAGTTGCTATGTGGAAGATGTAGTGTCACCTAGATTTCCTTGCTAGACCCAACCAGAAAATCCAACCGCATTTGGGATATAGTATGCATATTCAATTGAAGTCTTGAACAAATAAAATATAAAAAACACCCAAAAACATCATAGTTAGTGATATGCATTATTGATTAAAACTAGATAGCATATGTTAAGTAATGAACCCTTTTGAACCATCCTAGTGGAGGAAAAACGAGTATATTACTCTTTGAAACTCGAAAGTCAAGGGTTCAAATGGTGGTACCCACCATAGTTATTCCAAGCGTTGTGTCTAGGTGTGGCATAGGGAATAAGGCGAGTTAATGATTTATGTAATTAATCTACAAAAAGGGCCCACTTTGTCTCTTTGGGTGGCACTTAGGCAACAAAGCAGGCGCTTTGGACGCCTAACCCACAGAAATAACCTCAGAGTTCGCTCGGTACCTAGTAATGAGTCACATGGGATCCTGGGAATTGGAAACCCAGTAGGAAAAAAAATAGAAAATCTTTTTAGATGGGTGATTGAGTGTAAGGCTCCTGAGGCTCACAGATTTGTGAGGTTGACAATTTGTTTAAAAATTGTCTGTAATGCACCCCATTAAATCGAGGTTCTGGATGTTCACTTGCACCGAGTGGTGTGGATGAGCATATTGTTATAGTGTCGATGAGCATAGTGTTATCCACAAATGTTCATGTTTGGATATGAATTTACAATTTCATTAACATTATTTTCTTGTGTTCAGCTTCATGGAGTTGATGACAACATTGGCAAGAGTAAGAAGATTTTGACAGACATGTCAAAACGATGAGCAGGAACAAATGGATCATCGGCTCCATAATAGGAGCTCTAGTTGTTGCAATCATCTAGATCCTGTATTTTAAGCTCTCTCATTAGGGGGGCATGCCTATTCAATGGTGGTGTTTGTGACACCATGCTATTCTCTATAATTCGTGTGAATGTGTGAATTTTTGAAAATATGATCATTTTTAAGTGTGTGGACATTGTGTTCACATCAGATGCGTTTTGGTGGTATAATGCCACCTTGTTTACGCTCATTCTGTGGTTGCTCATTCTTTGCCTTTGGAAATAGAATAATCAAAATCTATCTCTTTCCCTCTTTCTTTTGATGCTTGATATAGTAGGCTAATATGCAAAGAGCTGAACATCAGTGTGAACTGTCTGTCTCTCACAAGGTGATGCTACCATTCCATGTATCAGACATGATAGATGGTTCCGTGTGGTAAAAAATCTCAGAGTTTAATATCGATTATGTAGATTGTTTTAAAAGTGAGTTTGGAGCTCATTAAAACATTATTTCCAGTTATAATTTATTAAGGGAAAATTTGACCCACTCCCCCTGAATTTTACCTTTAATTCGCACGACCCCCAAGTTTGCCCATAATTTCACCCACACTTTGTTATTTGTTTGTTATTTGTGAAATATATATCATACAAGTCCAGACTTAACAGATTGATTTGTAAAACGATGAGATGGCAAAAACTGTAAAACCATAAACTGTAGTTTTAGGTTTTACAATTGCGTTCACTCCCTTTCGTTTGGGAATTTTGTTCGCCTGAGAACCGAAATCGCAGAAGGAAGCCGGAGCAGAAGTGGCATAGCACCAGCTTATGCCATCAGTATCCTATTTTCTGTGCTTCGTTTGGAGAGCGATCAGATAAGAGTTGCAGCACTCC
Source organism: Protea cynaroides (assembly GCA_028583415.1). Taxonomy (NCBI): domain Eukaryota; kingdom Viridiplantae; phylum Streptophyta; class Magnoliopsida; order Proteales; family Proteaceae; genus Protea; species Protea cynaroides. The sequence continues at coordinate 59,740,747 of CM053268.1, read as the reverse complement.
TTTGATCCTCAATAGACTGGCTCGAAAGATTATGTAGGGAGCATTGATGGATTCTTTGTCGCCACTTACATCATGAGACGATCCATCGCTCTTTATAATCCTGCCATTTACAGATCTTTACACACCACTGTGCAATTAGACTTCTCAACACATAATTTGGGGTTAGTGTCAAATTCTGAAGCGTCTGTTGAGTTTGTGGGCATGTTCTGTTGCCACAATCTATCCATCCTCTCATAAGTCTGAAAATGAAGGGAACAAATCAGAATGCAAGGAGAAGTTTCAGAGTTCCTCAGTAAACTTGTTGGGTGTAGAAAAAATAAGTGGGATATGAGACAGTAAATGATACCTGGCCGGTGGCAACCCACAATTCCAGGATTTCTCATCAATTCAAGAGATATAGGGCAGCGGAAATCACCAGGAATAAATAACTACAGAGTCAGGCTTCTTAGTTTCTTTAGAACTCTTGGTAGCCGTATCATCTTTCTTTCTTGTCTGAATCAGCTTTGTTAAAGTGGTCAGCCGAAGAAAATTCAGAGGGGCTCGTCGATCTTTCCAATTTATGTGTCATCGGTTCCCTATTAGGCCACATCTTACCATTAACTTTCGGAAATATGTCTACCAAAGCTTGAGATTCATGATCGACATGACCAATGTTCTCAACAGGCAAGCTTCCAAGTTCCCCGTTATCTGATTATGGCATATTGGTCTCCTTGTCAAGTGGCTCGGATAAGGCACGAGAAACTATCTTTTGAATTCAGATATCCATCCCTTTCCAGTTTCCACTGCTCTTCTCAACTGTGCTCGAACCAATTCTACCTAGTAAAAAACATGGTCTATATCTACTGGCTAAAGGAAGAGAGGGACCCTCCAATTTTCTTGGAACCCCAGAACTTCAAGGTTCGGAGAGGGAGGGATGGATTCAATTCCTCTCCAGAGAACCATGTGGGGTTCGGATTCTCCAGAGAACCATGTGTTGCCATCCAATAGGACATCCCCGTCCTCCCAGAGGGAGGGATTCAATTCCTCTCCTCCCTCTGGGAGGACGGGGATGTCCTATTGGATGGCCAACACATGGTTCTCTGGAGAATCCGAACCCCACGTCCAAGCCGACATCCAACTGATAGGGGATGTCGGTTCGAACGTGGGGCTTGGATTCTTTCGAGAGCCACGTGTCGGCCATCCGACGAGACGTCTCCATCCTCCCAGTCAGGGAGGAGAGGATTCTGATCCGGGAGAGGAAGTCATTTGTCTTTGTAAAGTAATTACCATTTTTTCTTTTTTCTTTGTTATTTATTTTTTTTAAAGAGAAATCAATCTTTGCCTTTTACAATGGGGGTAAATTAAACTTTTCAATTTTTCGGTCAAATACTTAATTGCATTGGGTGCGAGTGAAATTATAGGTAAAGTTTGAAATTACATGAATTAAAGGTAAAGTTCAAGGGGCGTGGATGAAATTTTTTCATTTATTAATTAATAAAATGAAATATAATGACCTGGAAAATCTTCTTTCGCTTTAGATTCACTTTTAAGACTTGTTTTTTTTTTTTTTTTTTTTTTGGGGCTGGGGTTAGTTTGGGTTCTTGTATCTCATGGACCCATAATGTTTGCAAGTGGAAAATTGGGATGGAAGACAAAGCTTCCAATTCTTGTGGCTTTTAAAACTCATATATGTTCGATTTTTGTAAGGGATAATCTTTTACAAATTACATTGGATGTAATCGGCAAATGTTCTCAAAGATCCCTCCCAAAAAAAAAAAAAAAGTTCTCAAAGATGTATGTTGGCTTGGATGAATTTTAACACATATGGGAAGGCCTTTCTATGTGACAATTCTAATTGTTTTAGTATTAGGGTTTGGTATAGAATATTGATAGGCCATGGGCCATTTTCCCTAGAATGTGCAATTTTTCATTCTTTAAAATCATTTTTTGAGAGATATAGGTAGACCTTCCCAGGTGGTTGTTTTTAGGAAATCATTGTTCATTTATCATATTACTTTTAATAAGGTGGTTTTTATTACAATTTTTTTGTTTTTCAATTGGTCAAGGGAGGAGATTCAAACTCGAGATCTACCTCTCAATCCATGTTTCGCCAAGTAAAGGCCAATCATCTGACCAAACAAGCATTTGCAGATCTTATAACAATTTCTAGATACTAGGAATGGCTTCCAGAAGCATGACTCTATTTTAACAAATTTCTGTATTTGATGGTCCAAAAATAGTGAGGTCTCATCAAGTACTAATAGGTTGATTTTCTGCCCATTCTAATATTGCCACATATTTGATTTAAGAGAAACTTCTCAGGGCAGGTTAGGTTGGATTCGGATTTGCCAGCCAAACTTGCAGTTCTTAGGTGTCACCCATTCTCTATGGTACACCTCCATTAGGAACTGAGTACTAAAACCGTGGTTTGAAATGTAGGATAGAATTGAAAAAATTGACCGCACAGCCCAAAATCTTAATTACCCGGATGCCCTAAATATACAGAAACATACAGGGAAGCATGAGTCTTTATGTTAGGCACTCCTGGAAGTCTAATTTGGGATGCCATAGTCAAATAGAGTCCAGTTCACTCCCTCAGAGCTTGAAAATGAACCGGATTTATCAAACAGTATTCAACAATCAAATTGCTCCCAAAAACAAAATCAATGGAATCCAAGAACGGGAGTATTATCAAACAGTGCTTAGGTATCCAAGTTAGTGCATTAAAATGACTTCCTTAATATGATTCTATTATGTTAACTACGGGACTCCCTCATTGTAAGAAGCCTGATCCTGATTGAGAAAATAAGTATATTTCGCCGGGCTCAAAATGCGTCCCAATAAAATGTATCAGCTGAATCTTGATACGTATGTACATACTTACGGAGGGATATTATACCATTTACATTTCAGTCAAAATGTAATATATACTAAAATAATTGGTAAACAATTAACGTGTGGACCAGATTAATTATCCTATTTCATAGTGAACTGTCCCTAGAACTCATATAAATTTCTTTTTCCTTTTCATGGTCCCTGATTTACTTCCTGCCAACAGTAAAACAACAATGTCAGCCAGCTCCCCCAACAATGTTAGTAATAGCTCATTATACATGTCTAATTTACTTAAGAATAAAATCAATAAACAAACAGCATACACTATTTTTGCAACTAACCTAGCAAAGCAGTGCAAAAATATCAATGTATAGAGAGAGAAGTAAAACATTTTGCAAAATGAAAACTGGAGGGGTAAAAGAACTCTATGTATAGAAAAGGATAGGGATATAAGAGGCGTTTGTTATAGAGAATATCCCCCAACAGTATTGCACATGCATGTACCATTGCATGTACCAGAAAATCAATGAAAATAAAATGTCCATGTTCTAATTTTCAGCCACAAAAATATTTGCTGGAGTAAGACAAACCTGCAGAAGATTCTGCCATTGTCAGGCCATTCTGAATTCCAGTAATCTGACCATCCTGCAATGAATTAACTATATGTCAAAGTAGAAAAAAAGAAAGGCCAAAATCAAAAGTGATTTGAGCCACCAGGCTAAGGGAAAAAAATGGCAATTTGGAATGAAATCATTTTGTGCAAGGAGTGAAAACAAATTTGAACACCAAAAACTAGAGCTATTACTTCTAAAATGCAATAAATCTAGGTGACTGAATCAATGGCTGAAAAAATTCACAGTCCAATTACAGGTACATCAGGTCATCAACGACTACTAGCTTCATGCTTTTCATATTGGCTTGAAGTTAGAATTGTCATTCACAGGAAAAAAAAAAAAAAACAATTTCCATACATTGTCCCTGCTTAAAACATCCCCTCAAAAGATTTCCATTTGATGAAAAAGCAAGATTCAGGCAGCAAACAAATAAGGTCTAAAAAATACTACAACCTGGAAAAAAAGGCATACATATAGTCATTTTGATCTGGAATGAATTTCAGAATTCAGAGTGCCGAGTGGTGTAATCAAAATACATGGAATAATAGATGTGGCTGGTACACATTTAAAGAAAGTGCCAGTTGGGGACAAAATGGGTTCAACATTATATAGATAAAGTCATTTATTATAGGAATTTTCTTATTAAAACCTCCTAAGGTGTCAAATAATTTGGAACCTTACTTTTTTGCCTACTTAATATAAATACATTTATTTTTTTAGTGAGGGTAGTTCTTGCCACTTCACATGTTTATTCAAACAGCAAGCAAGAGAATGATAAATCTTGACGGTGACATAATGGCAAATGTCCTAATAAACCATTCACAGAGTGTGGTTACCATATCCACACTAGTATCAGATATATATATCTTTCTAACAAGATGAAAATGAACAACCCTCATAAGTAAGCATGTAAAAAACCTCTACATGCAAACAGACGAAGCCTATATATTTTTCTGCATTTCTTAATTTTTCCTTAAAACACATGCAGTATTGCATGTGCCTCGCTGCTAATAAACTTGAAGATAGGCATCAATGCAAGGGATACAAGCAAATATGACAAACCGCATCATAAACTACTTGCTGGTTCTCCCAGAAAGCTAGAGGAGGAAAAATTAGTCGCCCTGCAAGAGTATTCAAGTACATTAAGCAGATTAGCACGGGAACCTGGATGGAACATAAAGATGTAACTGAAAAGCATAGACCATGGAAATTAAGACTGCATAAGATTTGTTTGTGTATAATAACAGAGTTACCTGATTTGGATCTTTTGCAACTGAGAGATTCTGGAGAGACAATAGAAGATTTCTTCATCCTGTACTGAGTAGAACATGCCTAGATAAAATGAACAAAAAGGTGTTTAGTTATTATGTGGGAAATAGATCTGATCTGAAGTTTCAGGGAAGAAGGTAAGAAGACAGGTACGAGGAAAAGAGGGAAATGGTGACAGCTTGTAGGGTACTCCTCACTCTTGAAGTGTGAGAAGTATACCCCTGTACCACCACATAGCATATGACAAAGAAGGCTCAAGCACAAATAAAAAACATCTACCCTTAATACATTTATATACTCTCAAAATTCCCATTAATATGGTGCAAAATGTCACATAGGCTCAATTTTCCCCAAATACTTTTAAATGGCATTGCACAAATGGTCAAAGATGTCTGCTGGCTAGTCTCCTCCCTTCCCATTTGTGGTACAAATATAACTTTGACATGCTCGGATATAAGGACTACCGAATCAACTGTAACTGAAATCCTCATCCATTCCTGGGTTCTGTGATATTTTGAGATCCATTACCATGCAAACAACCATAAGTATCATACAAAAAATTTGGAGGTATAATATAACTGGGTTTCCAAAGAGATCCTTATTCTGCTAGGAATATTTCACTGCAACACAGCTTGATTCATAGGCAGGTTTCCCTCTACTAGGGTCACCCCAATTACTCTGGAAACTGCATTGGTGTTGAAATCCACTTAAATTCTATGTAATTGTGTGCAATTCTCTTCCTACTTAGTTCTGAAAAGCAGAATTATTTAGTTTTTATTTATTTGTTAGTTGGAACTTGGGAAACTTAGGCAACATAAGACAACATGCAATTGTCCACAAAAAGCAACCCTAACTCAAAAACCAGTAAGCAGCATCAAAATTAAAGAAAGAACAAGAAATTTATTTACAGTAATATATTGCAGAAATTTGAAGAAGGAATAAGAAGAGGAAACTATTCATCATGAACTGAAGAGAACCATAACAAACAAAACAATACCAATTCAAGTAGCACTTCAAATACTATGATATGGAATAGATACCAACTCTATAATACTAAGGCCCAAAAAATTGACTCCTAACTGAACTTCAACTGAATATGATTTAAAACAGAAACTTAAAATAATAATAATAATAATAAAACTTACAATAAATAGTGAAACTGGGAGTCACTATAGATAGTAAATCTCTGCTTACCAAAATGGTAAAATTCATAATTGTTAAAAATGATATATTAACAACATCATCGTGAAGATGCTCCTACATCACTGGGTCCATAAACCAGCAGAAGGTTTCACATTGTCCAGCGTAACATCGACCAGTAAAAGTTCAATGATTTAAGATATTGTGAAAACCAATTGCCTATGCTTATGCAATAAAGATTGCAAATTGAGTTTATAGTTTATAGCAGATATGTTCTACCCCTTTTCCCCCACCCCACCCTCACCCCCCTCCCCAAAAAAAAAGTTTAAACCATATTTATACACAAAATGTGTTCTGTTAGCATGATTTTGAACAAGAGAAATTTCATTTGTTTAACATTTTTTTTTTTTAAAGAAAAGAGTAAAAGAGGCTGCTACCCCAAATAAATACAAGAGTATCAGCAACAGAAACAAGAATCTAAATTATAAGCTAAAGGGCAGAAGAGGGCCCTCATACAGTTCAATCCCGCCTACCCCACATCCAGATTGAGAATCACGAATGCAATTGGCTGAACACGGTCTAAGCTTACTGATAAAGCAAAACCCGCATCACTCCTTTTAACTAATTTGTTTTATACAATGGAAAAACGATGTGCAGCCTTCCTAGGAGGATAAGCTGGGCTTTGGTAACCGACGTCACTTGGACATGCAAGATCATGGGTCACAGGGACTGGTTTTATTGAAAATAAAGTCCTGGGTTCAAAACCCCATTGACACAAGGAAGCACAGATGCCATTAAACTTAGTAGCAGGTTGCCTTCTGATCCTGCCCTGGGGCTGTGGAACAAAAAAGAAAGGGTTGACCTTGACTTTCTCTCTTCCCCCTCCCCCCTCCAATCTGGGGATTGTGGGAGTGCGTAGGAGGGTGGGGTGAGAAAGTCCTGTTTGCAAAGTTGGTAAAATTTTTGTGTTGAGGGCACATATCTAGATTCTAGGATCAAACATGTCTATACCACATTTATACAAAGGATGAGCATTCCATAGCTCCTTGGAGATGGATCCTCTATCCACTTGAACAAATAAGCTTGCCTAGTGAAGGTACCAAAAATGACCTGATGTAAGCAAGTCCATTTCTGCTTATAATGGTAGTAGAGACCTTAACCTTCCAGACAGAGAAATTATATGGTTGTTGTCCTAAAGCATGAGAAGGCAACAGTCATCTGCAATTATAATAGATATACGCATTTCCAGGTAGCAACAGAATGTGTCAACTGTTATTTTAATTATCATGAAACCACTAAGAGGCAAAATGTGATGCAACTGAATAAAAATTCAGTCCCAGTGATAGCTTACATTTAGATTGTTAACCTGTTTCCACTTTGCTTTTTTCCCAGATGTACTTATTTCTTCAGCGCTCCTTTCTCCTGCTCCAACTGAGGCCTTTAAGTAATTTGTATTCTTCTTCACATCACTAGGTGTAATGGGAGACCAGAAGTCTTCATTTACAGAGTCTGGTTCTTTGTCTTCAATTTGGTTGGTAGTCTCTGAACTGACTCGATCTTTAACACTTAGAGACTCTGGTTTTTTAACAGACTTAGGGGAGAGAGAAGACATGTTGTCTAGCTGGGTCCGACATAGTGGATACATACTGTCTACTTCCTCAGCCTTCATCTCTTTAAGTTCAACATCAGGCAGATCTAGAGCACTTTTACCCTTTGATTTGTGGAATATATCTTTCCTAATATCATTTACCAATACAGAATCCACTGAGACAGGATTGACCTTGTCTGTTTCAGTTTCATGACTACAACCAGTTGCTTGATCCTTACTCAATTTACTCTTCAGGCTCCTCAGATCATAACTTGATTGTATGGTTCGGGAATGACAATGAATTCTATTAGAATCTGTTTTGCCTCCAGAAGGAATTTTTTTTGTTTTACTCTTTCCAGCCAGCTTTTCTTCACTTGGGTACTCAAAGGTCTCTAACATATGTTTATTGTCTTCATGTGTCACACATAAGGTAGAACCTGAATTCTCTTTCTGGTTAGTTTTTAAATTTTTAAACAATTCACTTACTCTCCTACCAAGAGATTTATCTTGTTTAACAGCAGAAGGAGAACCAAGATTCATTTTTAAACCAGCCATCACTGGAGAATCAACTTTTTTTCTTGAAATTTTGGGAAGCATGAGATTTGGTGTGGTAACAAACGAATCTTCTGCAGTTTCTTTATGGCCACATCCAGCCAAACCTGAGATATTACCACCACATGCCTCTTCAACCAGATTTACTGTGCCAGCCTCACCTATACCCTTTAAGCCCTCTTCATCTTTGAATTTTCTGTTATGTTTCCCCTTGTCGTTTGAGACCCTCATCTTTCTAGTTGATACTGCAGGAAAATTAGTTGATGTTTCAAGTTGCACCAAGACATTGACCTTCGGTGGACTAATATTTTTCACAACAGAGCTTATCTGTACTGAAGGACCTTCACCATTAATGGCCTCACAGTTACAGTTTCCAGCATTTGATAATTCTCCACTGTTCCTTACATCTTCATTGCATTTTCCTAGCACTGTGTGGCAGAGACTCCATTAGCAAAGAATTTTCAGAACAACCATAGATGGAAATTAAACTATCATGCAATCTAATCACAGGAAAACCAAATAGACAAGCTGGTAGAGTACAACCTCTACTATTCCTGAAGACACAATTCAACTCACCATAAACAGGGCTGCTCAATGGAACACATGGGATGGTGGATTCTCTACGAAAACATTCACTTGAATACGCCTCCCAATTATAAGGAAATCCAAACAAGAACTGACTGCATACCTGTTTGCAGTTTGGGTATAAATTCCATTTAGGGAACAATAATTGTAAGTTTTAGTTTTTAACTTAAGAGCAGAGATACATGATGATCATATTGTTACTAAAAATAATTCAAGTTTATAATACATTTCACTACTTCACGTGGAAAATACATATAAGCAACACTGCAAGTGATAATATTCAAAGAATGAGAACACAGAATGCAGTACCATTAGATTAATCAATTTATCAATTACTTTTTACATGATAATTTTAGACAAGGACATATAGGATCTTAATGATTGCTATTGTAACTATTATCAAAATTCAATGACTTCAGTTTGCATTAGATAATTAGATTTTTTTCCTACCACTAAATCATTTTTGGTAGAACAAATTTGGTTTTATATCAGCTTTCTACTACATTACAATACTTACAACTAAAATTTTTTTCCCTTGGCCTTTTTTTTATTTTTTGGCATACTGCTTTACTATAACAATTGTTACTTCTCTTCTTTAGGACTTTATTTACTTCTCCAATACTAATTATTCATAATCAAGAATGCAGTGTCATTGATGTTATCTCATCAATTATGTAAATGTTTATATTTCTTCAGTAACAATTGTTTATTTACTTAGGTAAAGTTTAACGGTTCTTTAAATCTTGAGGAAGTTCTAATTTGAGGTCAAGAACAAACAAATCCTATGGAAATTCAAACTGAAAAGATTAGTTAGCCCAATTTACATGTAAACCAGACACTGAAGTGGATCCCAACCACAATTATTACAATTTACAAATGCTTTCACAGAGTAGTTTTTCTCCTTAAGTTTTAATAATCACATAAATAACGAGAGATATAAAAAAACAATCAATGAGTAAAACAATTTTACAGGATGGGCTTAAAATCCATGGTTCTTAACATGTTACTTAGAAAACTAAATTTAAATAACTAATGGAAACTGAATCTCACACATGAACACTATCTTAGCAAGCTCCAAAGAAAAATAAATTTATCTGCACAGACATATAGTGAGAGAGAGAGAGAGAGAGCGAGAGAGATAGGGAGAATAAATTTCAAACCTCAGAGGGAAACCCGTTTTGAAGTGTCCGATCTCTATTTATAAGGCTCTTGACCATTACAGTTATTCCATCAGCTGTCTCAAGTGTGAATGCGTCATATTTTTTGAAAATTGGTGAAGAGGAAAATTCTCGGATTGCCTGTTTCCTATGTTACAATAATTAATGAATTTGTGAATGACTAATCATTCTGTTTATCAGTTATAAACTTAATAAACATAAATGGAGAAATTTCAACAGGTTGAAATCACAGAAGCAGGAAAATGAAAAGATGCAGTAGCATTGTAGTAAGGCACATCTAGAGGCATGCAGCAACCAGTTGAAAATGTACCAAGCAATTTTCACATGTTATCATGCAAAATTTGTTATACAAAAACATGGATTCAGTTGTATGCAGAAAATTATTCCCAATAAGATTATTTAGAACTTTGGTAAATGAACACACATACTTTTAATAGTTTTTTTGTTCAGTTTGTTTTAATTTTCAAATTATGAACTAGTGCATTCCAATATGATGAAAAACAATGTGCAGGTTACTACATTTCCAAGTGGTTAGAAATCGGCCCTCAAACTTGACACACGACTTTCCATGTCATTTCACCATCAGGTTCCTACATAATACTTGTCCAACCACAAATCAGAGCAGACTAAAACTAGGGATCAGCAAAAAGCAAATCCAAGACAAACTAAGGGTATGATTACCCAATAATGCCACAACAAACCCAGTCAGGTAACGGAGCTCTAAAAAAAAAACAATGCTGCTCGTTAGTCGTTACTGTTGTCACTCCTACGGTTAAAACAATAAATATCACTTCCCATTTAGATTTTGTAGAATTCCTAAATTAATGTTCAATTCTATCACGCAATAACTAACTAAAAACCTCAGCAGAGTAACAAAGATAGTACAAAAGAAACCCTAAGAAGAGAAGGAAGCGTTACTCTTTCGATGTGATGCCTCCAATGGCTAACCTCTTCCCACGGAAATCCTTTTCCGTTTTAATCAACCACCAATCGACCAAACAAACCTGGACGAAAGAATCAGAAAGGTATATGGGAATCCAGCCAAAACAACTGCAAATAGAAGCACACAACAGAAGAATTTGTCCTAAAAATTTGTTGAACAAATATGTAATGTACTTACTGTTTTGATAAATGACGATGAAATGCCTTCGTTCTTACTGAGTTCGCGATCTGAACCAGAATCAGGATCCGCTGCCATGGGAGTGACGAACGAGCTGTGCTCGGATTGGATTAACCAAATAGAAGCAGGAGAGTCGGACTGCAGTTACTTAGAACAAGAGTGCGCTTCGAACCTTCGACAGCATCGATAACGCAGAGAGACTATATAGGGATCACTACTACGGTGGCGGGAAAACCCAAATCATCCGAACCGCTAGACGGTTACGGATCGGATTCGGGAGCGAAGACACCTGAACCCAACGATCCGTTAACAGGAATCGAACCGTTGGGTTTCCTACATTTCCCATGTGAAAAATCGATTCCGGTAAAAACTGAAATCCAATACGTATCTCCAAGACTCCAATTGTCACGGTCTGTTTTGGATACGAATGTGATATTCAAGTCGCACAATGGTGATCCAAACCACCCAAGATCAATCAATAATAGGATCCACATCGTCTCCTCCCTGAGATTTGGGAGGAGGGGCGGCGGCCTCGATGGATGGCCGATACCTGGCTCTCGGGTGAATCCGAGCCATCCATCCTAACTGACACCCCTGTCAGCTGGAGTGTTGGTTCGGATTCACCCGAGAACTAGGTGTCGGCCATCCATCCAAGCCGCCATCCCTCCTCCCGAATCTCAGGGAAGAGACAATTTGTATCCTCAATAATACAACAATGGAAACAATAGAAATTCATATAAATAACTGATCTCAACTACATTGTACTCATAAGGTAAAATAACTATTTGTTATCTCAATTAGATCATTGCCCTCCTAACATAACCATAATACTGATGTTATCTTCTAATTGGTCAGTGTTCCATTATGTGTAGTTATGTTAGGGTTTTACATAGGGGTAATTTTGGAACAGTTATCAAGGAGGGCTTTACATAGGGGTAACTTTGGAACATAGTTGTTAAGACGACGCTTAGGCTCCTAGGTGACTTGGTGGTGTCTTGGAAATATAGGCCGCTTAATTTGGTCAGGTGTGTAAGTGCCTTGGTCGTCTTGGATGTCGATCAGGCCTTCAACACCTTGCTTAGCCTAAGCGCCTTGACAATTATGTTTTAAAATTTATACATTTTTGTTTCCCTCTAAATATTTAGCGATGGAGGTTATTAGGGTTGATAAGTATTCTAAGTAGAAGGAAGGCACCAACCCTTTCTCCATTGTGAAAATCGAACAACTTGTATTGTGTGATTGTTTGTCTTTCTGTTGATTTGTATTACAATATAATAGATATAATAGAAAGGAATATATTACCTAGATTGATGGGAATATTGTTGTAACAAATATAACATAGTTAGATATATTGTATTTCTATAAGTAAAGAAGCAAAAGATAGAAGAAGGTATCAAAGAAATGAATAACAATCTCCCTGTAAACTCTGGAGACTGTCTCCCTCGAAGCAGACAATTCTCTGTAATTCCCTTCTTTTCTTGAATACAATTCTTGGTTCTTTAACAGCTCCTGTAACAATTTGTATTTTTCCTGCATCGTGACTAGGGTTCGAATTCTACAAATTATGTGAAGGATATGTTTTGTTTAGTTCACTTAGTTTCTATCAAAATGATTAACTGTGATATGGTGTAAGAATAATTAGTCAGTGCAATAAAAAAGAATGTATTAGTACATTCGGTTATTGTATTGAATTGTATCAATGCTATGTCTATAGTGGATTGAAATTTCTTCTTGTTGATCCAAGATACAAGCTGGCAACTTTCTGTACACTATATGTAACTGTAGTGTAAAGCAATGGAATTTTGAGCTATAGAGCTTGGTGTTGATGTTCAGTTTGCTTACTTTGATCTGAATGGATACTCTAGGTTGGTACTTGATATAGGTCACTGGTTCATGGCCTCTTTCAATTTGCGAATCGACAGTTCCGCAGCTTGCTTACTTTCCCATTCTACAGATATGCTGGACAACTAATTGTTAGAATTGAGAGACAGAAACAAGAAGAATTTAACGTGGTTCAATATCCCATCGTGGGATACCTACGTCCACACCAAAGAAAAATAGATTTATTCATTTTCAAGAAAAATCTACAGATCTCCACCTGATTAAGTATTCTCTTTTATCAGCCTCTCCTAGGCTTGCCCATACAGAGACAATATGTAGGCAATCCTAGAAATCTTAATCCCCACACAATTATCGATTTATCTCTGTACATGTAATAGACCCAAACCCTAATACAAGCATAATCTCAGTAACCGTGTGGACCTTATAGAATACAAGACACCAAATCCAACACTAACAAGGAGAACCAAATACTACTGTGAATGTAAAACCTAACCTCCAAATCATTGCCGATGATGTTAAGTGCTCTCATGGTGCTGCAATAACTGACTGGAGAAGGGCCAACTCTTCTACTTCCTGGCACGGGTATTGATTTGCAGACAGCAAGAAAAGCTCCCCTTCTCCTTTGGAGCTGAGGTCATGGATTGTTTGCCTTAAACCTCTCTTCGATAGAAAGAAGAGAACCATGTTCAAGGATAGGTGGAACCTGCAGATGAAGAAGTTCAGCAATAAGATTGTTGTTAAAAATCATTTCCAATCATTTTGTTGTACCAAATATGTACCTCACCAAGTGAGGAAGGATAATGAAAATCAAGAGGCAATTTTTTGTTGTACCAAAATATGTACTCTCTCCCCTTTTTTTCGTAGGTAGGGAAAGAGTAAGCCATCTAATATCCTTGGAAGTTGTAGGAAGGAAAAAAAAAAAAATATATATATATATATATATATATATATATATATATATATATATTGAACATACATATGGTTCTAATATGGTCGGATTTTAGAATTCACAACTTGATGTCTGCCCTTTAATTGCAAGACACCAACAAAGTTACTAGATCAATGAAGGGTGTTCTAATGCACGAGGTTCCTAGGTGTTTAGGTAGGGCAGAATATACGCAGTCTTATCCATATAACGCAATGCAATGAGTTAACAGATCAATATGAAGGATTTTTTTTGTCTCTAAATTTTGAAGGTCTTTTAGAATCTTAGGTATAAAATTGGGGGAGCTCAGTTTCTAGGTTATTGTGGTATGAACCTTTTCCATAAGTTCACTTTAAATGTTAAGAAAACTACCATGTGGTATAGTAGATGAGGCTTAAATTTTGTGGATAAATGAACCCTAGATCTCATACTGTCATGTCGGTTCGATGACTATCAAGCTTGTCACATGGTAAAACAAAAAATGAACTTTGAAAAAATCCAAGGGTATAGGATAAGGAAGAGTAATGGTCATAATAGCATAGGGGCATGCATGCCAAAACACTTAAAAAGAGTATTTTATTGAATCAGGTTCTGAAATTTAACAAATGATTTGTCCATAATGTAACCCCTATCCAATAGTATCTCTAATACATTAGAGGATATTTTAGTGAATTAGGTTTGGAATTTACGAGTGGCTAATTCAAAACATAACCCTTCTATCCAATGGTTAAAATTTCCTGAAAGTGGATGTATAGGAACTATGTTCAAGAACTCGAAATTGGATAAGGGTTCAACCCCAGCGGATCCTGATCACTTTGGGAACGGTCCTGTTTGTCTTCAAAATTGCCTTACCTTCTTGGAATCACTTTTGCAAAGGGTTTCAAATTGCATGCTGCACCGGATCGGCCTTGAATGATGTGATCCGATTTCTAAATCCCTAGACAATTGGAAACTTCATTTACTGTTACTTTGACCTAAAACTAATGATGCTAAGGTTTAACCCACACCAGTTAAATCGATCGAACTTGACTGAAAAAGATTGAAATCGGACCAACTGTTTAACCGGTTGTTCTCGATGCTGATAAAAAAAACCAACATGATCTGAACTAAAACCGACCAAATGTAGAAATCAATTTAAACCGATTGAGAGTTGGATTATCTATAAAATTCATGTGTATAAATGTATAATGAAAGAAAGAAAGAAAAGCATTAAGAACGAGGAGAAGCTATGAACCACTGTTCCATTAACACGTGGATTCAATGGGAATGGTGGTTCATAGAATTCAGACCCCTAAAAGTTTGTAGAACTAGCATCTTTTAGTTTGAAAGCTTGCCCTTCTGGTACCATGATGGAAACACCTATTCTAAATATCAATGTTTTGGATTCAAATCCTTTTCTGTAAGAGAATCTGGAGGAGATGTAGTGTTCCTATTGGATGGGCGACATCTAGGGTCCTCCATCTAAACTAACACCCCCCTGTCGGCTCAGCTTGTCGACTTGAATGGAGGACTCGGGTTCACCCGAACCCCACGTGTCATCCATCCAATGGGGGCTCCACCTCTCCTCCAGATTCTCTTAGAAGGAAAGGATGTGGATTGCAATGTTTTAAGGTTGAAGAACATAGATTATAAGTTATTAATTTAATTGATGTATTGGGGATGTAGCTCAAATGGTAGAGCGCTCGCTTTGCATGCGAGAGGTACAGGGTTCGATCCCCTGCATCTCCATTTCTTTTTAAATTACAAAACTATGTTGAACATGTGGCGGCATGTGAGTGATTCATACTGAACTCCTAGTTTTGTTACAAGATTTCATGTTCAATTCTATGGGATGCTTGAATAATATACATTAAATTTCGAAGTCTATCTCAACCATATGATCCATCATAGAAAAATTGTTTGTTCTACTTTTTTCACTAGCTTATAATGTACCCAATGGACCAAATCCCAAACAAATTAAAATATGGAAAACTCATATTAGTTTGAAATTTAATTAGATGATGATGTGAAAATATCCAATAAATTTGAATCTATCAATAAGAAAAAAACACTTCAAAAGGTTTTCGCTAACTACTGTTTTATCAGCCTGGAGCACACAAGGTGGAAGGTTAGAATGTAATAACTCGGTTTCTTTTTGTTTTTGTTAGGCTCCTTTGGAGAGGCCTCAAATGAGTCATTTGACCAATAATGTAATAATGAAATTGATGTAGAGAGTATCTTTGCTAATTTTCTGGATTGTTTGGGTAGACATAAATCCACTTGATCCATGCGTAAACACTAATCTCCCGTAACTTTGGTTACGGGTAGAGTCACAGAAGCCGTAACCCCAATTCCAGAATGGCAAATCTAGGTCAGTCTTTGGCTGGCGAATCCCTGTCCCAATCAGGCGAGTTTGCTTGTGAAATAAAGGTACCTTGTTCACAAATACCTATTGGAATTTGGACAGAGTGGTATCTCTTGTGAATGAGGTCAGATGTAGCACCATCTAGGTGCTGGCTGAGGGAGCATTTTGTTGACCTAAATATTGGGGGTATTTTTATAAATTGAAACCCAAAAATAGGTGATCAAGTAGTTTTGCATGTCATCCAGAGTTCTATAGATCTGCATACCATTGAATGTAGTTGTTTGAGTCCTTGCTCAACCCCCTCTTGATTGTCTCTGCTAAAAGCTAGATATGCAGACTAAAAAAGGGCGTCCCAGTGCACGAGACTCCCGCTATTACAGGGTCTGAGGAGAGGCAAAATGTACGCAACCTTTTACCCCCACAATACAGAGAAACTGTTTCTGTGTTTCAAACCCATGACCACCAGGTTACAATATGACAACCTTACCATCACACCACCAAAGCTCGCCCTCTAGTGCAATTTTCTTGTATTCTTTTTTGAGATTTTTTGGAAAATTTTATTTAACTTTCATATTGGAGATATGGAGAGAATGGATGCCTTCATTTATAGGTAGTTTGAAATTTGGTTTTTAGTGGTTGCTCATATGGAAAACTGGGTCCAGATATAATTTGTGGGATCATCAGGGATCACAATTCCGCTACTATTTAACACACTAGCCTTAAGTTTTGCTTCAATAAAGTAACAGCCAGACATACCTTAAGAAACAATTTGTCATTTGTATTTCATTTTCTCTGTATAAGAGGGAAATACATCATTTTCTAATTTGAAAATTGGTTAAGTGACATTAGCAGTCAAATAAGACCCAATAATTGTTAATTCAATTGTACATGGCAGCTCCCCCCATGGGGATATCATATGCCTTTCTGTTCTTGACAGTTGCTCCTACTATCTGGAGTTGATGATCAACTTTTTCGCAGCTAATCGAACACCAGCATACTGCTGATAATCATACACGTCCAAGGAGAAGTAAGCTTCCACCAAAGTTCCAGGAAGAAATAAGGAATGAAGTTCACCCAAATCGAATCTAGTGAACACAAGCCTTTGGGCATTGCCTGAAGCTTCTTTTTGGTATATCTCTGTCTCATAGATGTCAATGTCCCCATTTGCCAGTAGGGGTATGCTGTGTGACAAGAAAATAAAGATTTTTCAGGAGAGAACTTTGATAACAGCATATTTTATGGCGCTTAGAAAAACAGTTTGAGGAAAGCAACAAACTAGATTCATGAATATGGAAACTTACTTTAGGCGGACTGTTGGAGAACTTGAGCCATTCCTCCTATTCACTAAAGGTCTCCAGTCTGAGCTGCTACCAGAGTCCATAGTCAACTTTTGTGAAACAAGGTCACATGCGCCTAGAACATGACATAAGCTTGGCAGCATGTCAACCACTATACTCAATCGTGGCCTACCAGCTTGGTCAAGAAACTATGAGTTTACTCCACAACGCACTTTCAAACCAGAGGAATATAGCTGCAAGAGGACATCTCTGTGCAATAGTTGTATCCTCTGGCTTCGATAAATGGGGACATAGGTTGCCCTAACATAAAGGATGGAGACTTCATCTGGTGCTAAGAAGCCAGCATGGCCACTGGAACCCTCGGATGCAATTGGAATGGAAAACATCCCAGAATATTCTGCTATGGGTCTCTCTTGCATATTGACATCCACTTGTCGATTATCTGTTTTCATTTGATCAACAAATGGGCCCATGTTAATTTATCTGGTTGAGCTATGTTAGACTCGTAGGAGTTGTGAAACTCTGTCTCAATGTTTCCATTCATAGGGAAAAATCTTTGTATCTGAACTTGAGGTAAGGTGAGGGAGTAGACATACTTTAGTTTGTTTCTTCAAGTGAAGCTTTTCCATTGCTACGATTCCTTGCTGTACCATTTGGAGCGAGCCAACTGCTGGCTGTAAATATATCTGGAAGACTTGACTCCTGCAAAAAATGCAGTAACTATTTTATATGCAGCAATGGCAGTGCACTAGGGTGTTGGTGTAATTGGAGAAATTACCATCAATCAAATATGTAGAACATATTTAGCACGACATATTAAATGGTGTTAATGTCTAATCAACAAAAGTTTTCCTCACCCAATAAACATTTTCTTCCCCAGAACAGCCAAAAAAAAAATTGTAAAAGATTGAATGGTTAGGAGTGTCCACTTGTCCAGCCAGATCAAATTCTTGTCACAGCAATTCTCCTCTGCAAGACCTACTGTTCACTGTTTATGGTCACATCAGTGGCCCCTCTAGTTCTACCATCAGATCCTAAATCCATGGACAGTCGACCATTTCAATTTGAAGTGATGCACATCTCAGGCTCTAAAGGATCCAACATTTTTGGTTAAGGACCACTCTATCATTCTCCAGTCACAAACAGGATCAACCAATCTTATAAGACCAAAACTTAGATATTGCAAAACATTCAGAAGAAAAACAGAATAAGCAAGTAATAGTAAATATATAATAGCACATTGCGACTGAATAGATTATGGGACACTCTGTACTGTCAAGATTAACATAGACCAACAGAATCATAATGTGAGATACAGTCTTGTCAGTTACATTGTAAGATGGCTGGCAATTACAGTGCCAAAAAACCCAGAGGGACACAGAGGTACATGAATGAATACAAGACAAACAGGTAAATAACATAATAGCTTATCATTAATAAAACTGTAGATGTTAGAGCTTCTGGAGTTCAAAAATTACCAAGAACAAAAACTGCAATGCAGTCCTTGAGAACTTCAAGATTCATCCGAACATCATCCAAGCTCCTGCAACATTATTTGAGTAGTTATTAGTTATGACAAATATAATTCTTAGTTGCATGTTTGTAAGGCAATCAGGAATTTGCATCCTCAAAAACCCACAAAGAGAGCATCAGTTGAACCATGTTACACAGATAAAGTGATTTTATAAAGTTGACCTAATGTCCCCTTGGGCAAAGATGCTCACCACCACAAGTATAATATGCAATAAATTAACTCATTGATATAACTGCAAAAGTAAGAAACCAGATTACCTATGACTCTGCTGGCCAAGTCCAAAATAGGCTGCTGCCATCTGCATAGAAGAAGCCCAATATGTCAAGCGCACAAAGTCTAACATCAAACAAACTTGAACCAATAGATGGTAGCTGGTATTTAATGATATAATTTACACCAAACTATACCTTCGTGAGGAAAAATAATAATAATAATAATAATAATAATAATAATAATAATAATAATAATAAAAGTAACCCAAAAGAACAATTCTCTAGCTTGGAAAATTACAATTAATTTCAGTTAACATACTAGAAAATTGATAAAAGGAACTCAAATCCTTATTGAACTGTCCGGAAAATGGAACTTACTGCAAACAAAGGCACCAGCTTTAACGTCCGAAGAATAAATGATAGCTTTTAGGGTCAGAGAAGCCGAAGAGAGAGAGAGAGAGAGAGAGAGGGAAAAGAAACAAAAAATTCGAGCTCTCTCAACTAATGGGCCAATAAAATCGTGGGGAAAATAAAACACGGAAAAGATATAGGAAAACAGGGCCAAGCCAAGATTGGGCTTGGGCTGAGTTGACCCGACACTGGATTGGTCCAACTTGGGCTGGGGCCGAGCCTAAGTTTTCATACCCCTAAAATGATTGCAAGGGAAATAGAGGAGAAAAAAATGTAAAATTAAATCAAATTTAAATTGAAAAATATTTGTAATCATTATCTCACATGCCATAATTAATTCTAAAGTATTTCAAATATTATTTTATTTTGTAATTAAATTTCTTTGGTTTTTAAAACTAAAATAAATAAAATTACTAAAAAAATTAATTTTGTTTCACCCACATGAAAGAGAATTCTTAATTCATCACTTTTGGTAGCTGAATGAAACTCGATTTGAGAATAACACTTTATAAATAAGACGACGGATTAAACTCAAATCGCTTTCAGACCAGTCGTGTTCAACCATGATCTAATGACTGGATGAACTAAACAATATAAAATGATTTTTTTCTCAATTAACGAATGGATATCGACAGATCATGATACCAGAGACTTGATCTATTGACTAGAAAAACTTGTGCGTAATTATAATACAGTGATTTACCATATAAAAACAGGGGAAGAAATGGAAAACATAATTGTTTAAAATTATAGGAAAAAGACAATTACCTCCCTTGTACTATACCTTAATGGCAGTTGACCCCCAAAGTTTCTAGAAAAATCAAATATCTCCCCTAGAAACACTACTAAAAAAACACTACTAAAATACAAATAGTTGCACGTTGTTAGGAATATTCCGTTAGAGAGAGCCCAATTTTTTTTAATGACCAAATTAACCCCTCTTCCTCTACTTCTTCTTCCCTGATCTTCTGCCGCAACCAATCGACTTTAGCAACAGGCGAAGCCTATCGAAATGAAAGGGAAATATATTGATTGTATCAGGGGAATTTCACTTTCTTCCGTAAGGCAAGGCGCTGTAAGCACGAAGTTCAGCGGAAAAAACCGTGTTTCGGGCACGTCCACGTGGTCATCTTGGAAGATTCCCACTCTCTTGCTGGCAAGGCAGGTCAGTCCCACTTCTTTTCTTGGCCGACGACCCACCTCCTCCATTTCTCTCTCTTTCCTACTTCTTCTCTTCTCTTTCCTACTTCTTCTCTTCTCTTTTCTCTCACCCTTCTTCTCACTCTCTATTTTCCGTGGCCGATGACCCAGCCCCCTCCATTTTCTCTCTCTTCCTACTTCTCTTCTCTTTCCTACTTCTTCTCCTCTCTTTTCTCTCACCCTTCTTTTCACTCTCTATTGTCGGTGGCCGATGACCCAACCTCCTTCATTTTCTCTCTCTTCCTACTTCTCCTCTTTCCTACTTCTTCTCCTCCCTTTTCTCTCACCCTTCTTCTCACTCTCTATTGTTGGTAGCCAACGACCCAGCCCCCTCCATTTTCTCTTCTCTTTCCTACTTCTTCTCCTCTCTTTTCTTTGTAATTAGAGTTTTGCAATTGCACTCAAGTGAGTTCCATTCGTGGATTGGAGTTCTTTGAATGTACAGAAATTAGCTAGAAGATTTGATTAAACACACACACAAAAAAAAAAATATAAATAAATAAGAGACAAGACCCTCTGCTTTTCTTCCGCAGACGAAGAAGCTTCTCGGAGAGCTGGACTGCGAAAAACAATAGAATTGTAGGGCTAGGGTTTTGTTCTTAAACAGGTTTTTGGGATGATTGAAGTTGTTTTAAGTGGGAAATCCTTGGACTGATAATGGAATAATTAGTTGTATTGTTTTTTGCTTTTCTTTGAAGAAAACCTAAATTCTTTCATTTAGTTAATTGTTGGGATTGGGAATGGAAGAATCAAAAGTTAGTTTTTTGGGGTTTTCTCTATTTGTACCTCTCCGGTTCCGAACCAAGTCACTAAAATCGAAACTACTAATAACGAAGATGACAACATCATTAATGGGGAAGACCTCGAGGCAGCAAAAGCTGAAGACGATCTCAAGCCCCCTTCTTTCTGATGAAATTCAATTCCTTCAAAGCCTCCTTGTTTGCTCCATAGATGGTCTTGTCTTTTCCCATGATCTTCTTATCAAGGGTTTGGTCATCGGTCGCCCATGCGAGGTCGCAAGAAGCCTCTGAGATCTGTGAAAGGTTTATTGAAGAAAAGAAATTTTGGTCTTATCGATTATTGTTCCGATTAGTTAGGTTTTTTATCTTTCAATATATGGCTGAGATAGTTTCATATTTTTTTAAAATGGCATAGGATTGAAATTTTGAATTCTGTTCAAGAGTAAAATTGTCCGTAAAAAAAATCACTTTAACACCGTTAAAAATGAGGATCATTTGTCTTTTTCTGAAACATTCCGGGTCAATTGTCATTAACCTATAGTACAAAGAGAGGTAATTGTCTATTTCCCTAAGATTATTTATGGAAAAAAGGGCAAAATCTTTTGTTTTTTAGTGGTTAAGTATCTGAACCGTTGTCTAAAAAAATCTGGATCAAAACTTCTCTCATAATCCCATCCTTGATTTTTTAGCATCTCTTCGTAATCTTGAAAACGAAAAAAAAATAAAAACGAGGGAACATATAATTCAGCACCTTCATGTTCCGAGCTCTGCTTCCAAATGTCGGCGTCAACAATGTCAATGTATCTATAGTTCCTTTAGGCTCTGGAGCTGGGCGACCTATCTCTGCAAACGCCTCCCGAATTCGAACGCAGTCGAATTTCACAATATTGTGACCTGCCCAAATTCGACCTGTAAAACCAACAAAACAAAATCAAAGACTGAAAAAAACCTCACACAACGAACCACACAATAGAGAAAAAGGTAGAAAAAGAGAACCATGAAGGAGATCGAAGATCTTATCAGCGACTTCTGTAAAAGTAGGAGCAATGGAGACAGCATCTCGTGTGATCCCATTACAAACGAAAGGGAGCAACAGTAACGGCGGAGCGCTTGGCAGGTTTTATCAGGGTTGAGTAGCTGGAAAGCTCGACCAAATTTCTAGGGCATAATAGAATCGCACCAAATTCTAAAATAGCGTAACCTGGACCTGCTCGGTAAGGATTTGTTGTTTTTAGATCGAAGAAGGCGGCGATCTCTGTACGTTCTTCACTCGAGCTACCCATCTGTGGTTCAGCAATTACAATTACTCTGCAATAATCAGGAGGAAGGAGACGGGACTCGGAATAAAATGGAGGAAAATATCTGAGATTTTGATAAGGGACCCGCTAGTACGCGTGTCGATTGATTATTTATAGAATTTGGAATCATTTGGAAACGATTGCTTTTGGATAAGAAAGAGATTCACACGTAAGGAAGAATGAATTTCAGAGTTCATGAGTTCAACTCCACCGCGCCGGAATATTGTTTCCGGTCTACTTTTCTGATCGCCAGAGGTTGGGTTTCTAGTGGGGAACAAGAAAAATGAGGAGGGAAATAGAGCCGTTTGTCTTTTGTTTTTGTTTTTTTTTGTTAATTTCCCACTTTACCCTTTCGTGCTCATGACGTTACGACTGGAAAAAGGTCTCTCTCTACCGTCTCTCTTTCTTTTTCGGATTCTTTTTCTCTTTTTGTTTTCTTCCACTCTTCAGTCTTATTTATGAATTAAAAATTCAAACATGCAGTGCCACGTGCCCAAATCCAAGCCAAGAGAAAAGGATCCTCTCCTGTTGCTGTTATCCATAGCTGTCGGATGGATGACTGATTTTTTTTTTTTTTTTTTTTTTTTTTTTTTTTTTTTTTTTTTTTTTTTTTTTTTTTTTTTTTTTTTTTTTTTTTTTTTTTTTTTTTTTTTTTTTTTTTTTTTTTTTTTTTTTTTTTTTTTTTTTTTTTTTTTTTTTTTTTAAAAAGGAATTTTTTTTTGTGGTTTTTTTTTTTTTTTTTTTTTTTTTTTTTTTTTTTTTTTTGGTTTTTTTTGTTTTTTCGGAGGAAGCAAAGGAGCTCGGGTTTAAAGGGATTAGGGGATAATATGAAAGCTTGCCCTTTTGGTATCAAGATGGAAACATCTATTCTAAATATTAAGGTTTTAAGGTTGGAAGTAGATAGATTTATAAGTAACTAATTCATATGATATACTTAGGGGATGTAGCTCAAATGGTAGAGCGCTCGCTTTGCATGCGAGAGGTACAGGGTTCGATCCCCTGCATCTCCAATTTTTTTTAAAGAACATGTGGCAGTATTTGAGTGGATCCATTACCCATCACTAGTACAATTTTATCACAAATTATTAAAGGTTTTATTAAATTATATAATTGCCAAAATTAATATGAAACTACTTATTAAGGTATTTTACATTTTGTTATATGAAAATACAAAATAGTAATTAAATTTCTCTATTATAGGTATTTTCTTATATTTAGCTGGTTATTATGTTTGTTTTCCCTAAAATAAAATGCTAACTTATACTGGTTATTCAAAAGAAAATCAAACTTAAAATTTCACCCCAAAAAATAAAGACCTAATAAAACATGATAAAATAAAAAAATGGTGCCAAGCATGGTTGGAAGATTCTAACTTCTAACTAAACCACTAGTTTTGTTAAAGATTTCATGTTCAATTATACGGGATAATTTGAATAATATACGCTAAATTCAAAGGCTGTTTCAGTTCTCAACCATATGGTCCATCATAGATAAGTCGTTTGTTTTATTTTTTTCATTAGCTTTATAATGTATCCAATAGGTCAATTCCAAACAAATTAAAACATGGAAAACTTATGTTAGTTTGAAATTTGATTAGATGATGATGTGAAAATATTCACTAAATTTTTGTCCATTAATAATAAAAATAAATAAATAAATAAATCACTTCAAAAGGTTTTCTCTAACTACTGTTTATCAACTTGGAGCACACTAGGTGGAAGGTTAGAATGTAACAACTGGGTTTCTTGTTCTTTTTGTTAGCCTCGTTTAGAGAGGCCTCAAATGAGTCACCTGACCAATAGTGTAATAATGAAATTGATGTAGAGAGTATTTTTGCTAATTTTCTGAATTGTTTGGATTTATATGGCACCATCTACGTGCTGGCTGAGGGAGCATTTTGTTGACCTAAATATTGGGGGTATTTTTGTAAATTGAAACCTAAAAATAGGTAATCAGGTAGTTTTGTGAGTCCATCTAGAGTTCTATAGATCCGCATGCCGTTGAATGTAGTTGTCTGGGTCCTTGCTCAATCCCCTCTTGATCATTTCCGCTAAAAGCTAGATATAGACTAAAAAATGACATCTCAGTGCACGAGGCTCCTGCTATTGCTGGGTTTAAGGAGGGCCAGAATGTACGCAATATAGCAACCTTACCATCACACCAAGGCTCGCCCTCTACTGCAATTTTCTTGTATTCTATTTTGAGATTTTTGGAAAATTTTATTTTACTTTCACATTGGAGATATTGAAAGAATGGATGCCTTCAATTACAGGTAGGTTGAAATTGGTTTTTAATGGTTGCAAATATGGAAAAGACAGGTCCAGATAAAATTTGTGGGATCATCAGGGATCACAATTCTGCTACTACTCAACACACTAACCTCAAGTTTTGACTTTATAAAGTAACAGCCAGACATACCTAATAAACAATTTGTCATTTGTATTTCAATTTCTCTGTATAAGAGGGAAATACAACATTTGCAAATCTGAAAATAATGGCTTTTTTTTTTTTTCCATTCCATTGGTAAGCGACATTAGCAGTCAAATAAGACCCAATAATTGTTAATTCAATTGTACATGGCAGCTCCCCCCTTGGGGATATCATATGCCTTTCTGTTCTTGACAGTTGCTCCTACTATCTGGAGTTGATGATCAACTTTTTCGCCACTAATCGAACACCAGCATACTGCTGGTAATCATACACGTCCAAGGAGAAGTAAGCTTCGACCAAAGTTCCAGGAAGAAATAAGGAATCAAGTTCACCCAAATCAAATCTAGTGAACACAAGCCTTTGGGCATTGCCTGAAGCTTCTTTTTGGTATATCTCTGTCTCATAGATGTCAATGTCTCCATTTGCCAGTAGGGGTATGCTGTGTGACAAGAAAATACAGATTTTTCAGGAAAGAACTTTGATGACCCAATATTTTATGGCACTGAGACAAGTTTGAGGAGAGCAACAAACTAGATTCATGAATATGGAAACTTACTTTAGGCGGACTGTTGGAGAATTTGAGCCATTCCTCCTATTCACTAAAGGCCTCCAGTCTGAGCTGCTACCAGAGTCCATAATCAACTTTTGTGAAACAAGGTCACTTGCATCTAGAACATGACATAAGATTGGCGGCATGTCAACCACTATACTCAATCGTGGCCTACCAGCTTGGTCAAGAAACTTTGAGTTTACCCCATAACGCACTTTCAAACCAGAGGAATATAGCTGCAAGGGGACATCTCTGTGAAATAGTTGTATCCTCTGGCTTCGATAAAATGGGACATAAGATGCCCTAAGATAAGGGATCGAGACTTCATCTGGTGCTAAGAAGCCAGCATGGCCACTGGAACCCTCGGATGCAATTGGAATGGAAAACATCCCAGAAGACTCTGCCATGGGTCTCTCTTGCATATTGACATCCACTTGTCGATTATCTGTTTTTATTTGATCAACAAATGGGCTCCATGTTAATTTGTCTGGTTGAGCTATGTTAGACTCAAAGGAGTTGCGAAACTTTATCTCAATGTGAAACATTCATAGGAAAAAATCTTTGGTCTCTGAACTTGAGGTAAGGGGAGGGAGTAGACATACTTTGGTTTGTTTCTTCAAGTGAAGCTTTTCCATTGCTACGATTCCTTGCTGTACCATTTGGAGAGAGCCAACTGCTGTTTGTAAATATATCTGGAAGGCTTGACTCCTGCAAAAAGTGCAGAACTATTTTATATGTGGAAACGGCAGTGCTACGGTGTTGGTGTAATTGGACAAAGTACCATCTATCTAATATGGAGAACAAATGTAGCATGACATAATGGGATGGATCATGCATAGGGCACTGAGCCAAAAATGAACAAATTAAATGGTGTTAATGTCTAATCAACAAAAGTTTTCCTCACCCAGTAAACATTTTCTTTCCCAGAACAACAACAACAACAACAACAACAAAAAATGTAAAAGATTGGATGGCTAGGATTGTCCACTTGTCCAGTCAGATCAAATTCTTGTCACAGCAATTCTCCTTTGTAAGACCTACTGTACACTGTTTATGGTCACATCAGTGGCCCCTCTAGTTCTACCATCAGATCCTAAATCCATGGACAGTTGCCATTTGAATTTGAAGTGATGCACATCTCAGGCTTTAAAGGATCCAACAGTTTTGGTTAAGGACCACTCTATCATTCTCCAGTCACATATAGGATCAACCAATCATATATAAGACCAAAACTTAGATATTGCAATACATTCGGAAGAAAAACAGAATAAGCCGGTAATAGTAAAGGTAGCACATTGCAGCTGAAGAGATCATGGGACACTCTGTATGGTCAAGATTAACATAGACCAACAAATCTTAATGTGAGATTCAGAATGTCTTGTCAGTTACCTAGTACGAAAGCATAGCTGGCAATTACAGTGCCAAAAAATCCAGAGGGACACAGAGCAACATGAACTATATAGAGTATTATATGAAAGCAATAATATTCCAATTAAGGCAGGCAGGAAACAAAATCTAGTTGAAATTGATGGAAAATAAATGATAGTTGTACCATAAAAAGGTAAAAGCAAATGAAGTAGGAAAATGGCAGAAGGCAGTATAAGACAAGTAAGAGTACGAAAGGAGAATTGATAATGCCATAAGTATAAGGAGAATTGAAAATGCCATAAGTATAAGCCGTGCTCCCTGTAGAATTCACGAATCATAAAATGCACGTTTTGGGAAGACCATCGACAAAAGGAATGTTGATCTCGGGGCAAAATGAATACAAGACAAACAGGTAAATAACATAATGGCTTATCATTAACAAAATTGTAAATGTTAGAGCTTCTGGAGTTCAAAAATTACCAAGAACAAAACTGCAGCGCAGTCCTTGAGAACTTCAAGATTCATCCGAACATCATCCAAGCTCCTGCAACATTATTTGAGTACTAATTAGTAATGACAAATATAATTTTTAGTTGCATGTTTTAAGGCAGCCAGAAATTTGCTTCATCAAACCCACAAAGAGAGCATCAGTTGAACCATGTTACACAGATAGCTTCAATTTGGCTACAAATTCTCTTCATGTTTAGAGTCTTGGCCACTCTATTATAAAAAATCCCCTAACGTATTAAGGATGTTAGCAGCATGGGGCATCATAGACCAATGCAATAAATTTTGAAGTCTTTAAGGAAAGATGAATTTTCCCAGAAAATTAGCTGTTAGTAATAATAGGATATACATTATTACTTCTATGGAAACAGGGACTCAGCTGATGGTTGATACTATATGCTCATAAGTTTGACTGAAATTGACACATGCGAAATCTTGTTCTTTTCCATATAAGAAGCATGCAAATACTGATCATCAACTGTCCTTAGGTCCTCACCCCTATAAAGCTTATAAGGTATGTCCGACTGTTACTAACAAGCTGATTTTCCCGGAAGAAAAACAAAATCGAAGAGAGACTGAAGCTCAGTTCTGAAGAATTATCTAATGAATTACTATATACAACTGACTTAAAACCCTCTCTTAGATAAAATACACATTCATAGAGAGAAATAATTGGTCAATTACTTGGCAAAGAACATATCCGCTAGCAATAAACACTGTTCATACTTCATAGCTTATTCACATTAGAAAAAATAAAAAATAAAAAACTATAGTAGCAGCATATGCAGGGAAGGATCTTCAACCTAAAGATTTATAAACAAAATGACCATTAATTTCGTAAGGGCCCCTCAAGAAACTAACATGAAGAATCATTCAAAGGCCACAATTACATGTGTCCATGTCACCCCAAACGAGTTTCGAGCAATTTATCATGAATTGGGGCAACTCCCAGGTTTGTTCTATTTTGTTCATTTTTCATTTTATCTTTTCCAGTTTTACCACTCATCCACCTCAGCTCCCAGATTGGCACAAGTGGTTTGAGCCAAGTGGCAAACCCACTGAAACCAAACACTCAAACCTTAGAAGTAGGTCAGAGTGTCAGAGAAGGAGCTCAGACCCCTTGGATCTGGCCAATAGTAACCAAATTCAAGGACTCCAATTTTTGAATGGCTCACATTTTTATTTGTAGTTTGGCCAGTGAATCTAACTACCTTGATTTGACTCAAGATAGATTCATGACATTGATTCATTAAGTTTGGGGATTAAATTAAGTAATTAACAAAGTAATATGAATTTGGTCAATACAATATGTTCTGATTGTTAATCCTATTCGATTTCAATGTAGGAACAGAATCATCAAGTATAGGTAGCATAGAAAACATTTAATTTCATGATGAAACTGGAAACTACTACCTTATCATATTATTTAAAAAAAAAAAAAGTTCTAATTCCTGCTTAGCTAAAAAAGATATAATATGCTGAGTAGAAGATAGTGGAAGAAAAATGTTTTTTAGGATTACTTTTTAAGAAAGATGAAAAACTAAGTTGACCTAATGTCCCTATGCAGAGCTTGAATTGGTAAACGATTCCCTTGGGCATAAATGTTCACCACCACAAGTATAATATGAAATAAATTAACTTGAGAAAAAAAATATATATCTACAAAGTAAGAAACCAGATTACCTATGACTCTGCTGGCCAAGTCCAAAATAGGTTGCTAGAGATGCCATCTGCATAGAAGAAGCCCATTATTTCAAGTGCACAAAGTCTTACATCAAACAAAACTGAACCCATAGATGGAGCAGGTATTTAATGATATAATTTTCAGCAAACTATACCTTCATGAGGAAAAATAATATACCCAATAATAACAAATAAATAAAAAAACAAAACAAAAGTAACCCAAAAAAACAATTCTCTAGCTTGGAAGATTACAATTATTTTCAGTTGCATCCTAAAAAATTGATAAAGGAACTCAAATCCTTTTCGAACTGTCCGGAAAATGGAACTTAGTGCAAACAAAGCTAACAAAGGCACCTGCTTTAACCTCCGAAGAATAAATGATAGCTTTCAGGGTCAGAGAAACCGAATAACGAGAGACAAGAGAGAGAGAGAGAGAGAGAGAGGGAAAAGAAACGTAAAATGCGAGCTCTAGAGAGAGAGAGAGAGAGCGGGAAAAGAAACGTAAAATGCGAGCTCTCTCAACTAATGGACCAATATATAATCGTTGGGAAAATAAAACACGGAAAAGATATAAGAAAACAGGGCCAAGCCAAGGTTGGGCTTGGGCTGAGTTAACCCGACCTTGGATTGGTCCAACTTGGGCTGGGCCAGTCTAAGTTTTCAAAAACTTTGTTACACCTCTAAAACGATTGCTAAGGAAATATTGGGGGGAAAAGTAAAATTAAATCAAATTTAAATAAAAAAATATTTGTAATCATTATCTCACATGCTATAATTAACTCTAAAATATTTAAAATATTATTTTATTTTGTAATTAAATTTCTTTGGTTTTTTAAAAATAAAATTACTAAAGAAAATAATTTTGTTTCACTCGAAATGAAAGAGAAATTCTTAATCCATCACTCTTGGTAGTTGAATGAGTATCCAAATCCTCTCCTCCCAGAGGTTCGGGAGGAGAAGTGGCAACCCCATTGGAATGCCAACACCTAGGGCTCGGGTGAATCTGAGCCCACCATCTAAGCCGACACCCCCTTGTCTGCTCAACTTATCGGCTCTGATGGAGGGCTCGGATTCACCCGAGCCCCAGGTGTCAGCGATATTGGGGTTGCTGCCACTCCTTTAGAACCTCTAAGAGAAAAAGATGTGGATACATTGAATGAAATCTGAGAATAGAACTTTAGAACTAAGGGAGGTCATTATTGCACCCTAATTCCTAATGGTGGATTTCTCCTCGAGTGAAAGGAAAAAATTTTCCATTCCCAAATATTATAAAAGTTGTGGTTATGGTACTGAATATAATTACCAAACTGTCTTTTTAATTTTTGAAAACTAGTTTCATTTTCTTTTATTTATTTATTTGCAAGTAGTCTAAACAGTTGTTCTCAATAAACTACAACTTAAACCCAGCTCAGACACGACTGGGTTTGAACCTATGTTTTGGTAGACCCTAGCAGGGTTGGGTTGGGTCTAGGTTGAAGCCTCAGACTAAGCTCAGCCTAACCCAGTCTAATCCTATATCTATAATTGTATTATAGGCTTATAGCATGTATTATATATTTAGTTTTATAGGTATATAATATATTACATAATATAATAAGACATATATTATAAATACAAAAAACAAAACCCATATATATAATATTATACATATCATGCCCAAATCTAGACCGGACTGGTCTGTTAGGGTCAGGGCTAGAGTTGAGTCCTTTTAGGCCTTAGAGGGGTCGGCTGGATTCAAGGTTGATTTTTAGAAGCTCGGGTTGAGTTTGGGATTTGAAAATACCTAACCCCATCGCAGCTTAATTCTCACCGTATGAGAAACTAATAGAAAAAGAAAGAGCTTTCGGTGTTAACTGATATATCTAATATAATTATAAATGAATTCTATTGTTCCAAGAAATAGAAAAATCAATGGATGAGGTGACATGAAGGGAGTATTATGGACAATTCATGCAGAAGTGTCAAGATTTCTATAGAATTGATTGAACTCAAATCATTGCTAGAAGTCCAGCCGCGTCCAATCATAATTCAATGGCTAAATGAACTGAAATACATGAGATGTTTTTTTTTTTCAAATTGAAGAATGGATATCGACAGATCACAGTGTCAGATACTTGATCTGTGAACGAGAAAAACTTGTGCGTAATTACAATGCAATAATTTAAGAAAGGGGGAAGAAATGGAAAACATAATTGTTTCAAAATTATTTATCAAAAAAAAAAAAGGCAAAATCTTAAAAAACAAAAAGTTTTTTTAGTGGTTAAATATCTAACATTTGTCACATACCCTTAAAAAAAAAAATTGGGGATGAAACCTCTCTCATAAACCCATCCTTATTTTTTTAGAATCTCTTCGTAATCTTGAGGCAAAAAAAAAAAAAAAAAAATCAGAATGGAACCTCTCTCATAAACCCATCCTTATTTTTTAGAATCTCTTCGTAATCTCGAAAAAAAAAAGAGGAGGGAGGAAACAAAGATATAATTCAGCACCTTCATGTTCCCAGCTCTCCTTCCAAATGTCTGCGTCAACAATGTCAATGTATCTATAGTTCCTTTAGGCTCTGGAGCTGGGCGACTAATCTCTGCAAATGCTTCCCGAATTCGAACGCAGTCGAATTTCACGATATTGTGACCCGCCCAAATTCGACCTGTAAAACCAACAAAACAAAATCAAAGACTGAAAAAAACCTCACACAACGAACCACACAAATAGAGAATTAGAAAGGTAGAGAAAGGGAACCATGAAGGAGATCGAAGATCTTATCAGCAACTTCCAGAAAAGTAGGAGCAATAGATACGGCATCTCGTGTGATCCCATTACAACGAACAGAAGCAACAGTAACGGCGTAGCGCTCGGCGGGTTTTATCAGGGTTGAGTAGCTGGAAAGCTCGACCAAATTTCTAGGGCATACCAGAATCGCGCCAAATTCTAAAATAGCGTAACCTTGACCTGCTCGGGAAGGAATTGTTGTTTCTAGATCGAAGAAAGCGATCTCTGTACGTTCTTCACTCGAGCTACCCATCTATGGTTCTGCAATTACAATTACAATTACAATTACTCTGCAATAATCAGGAGGAAGGAGACGGGACTCGGAATGAAATGGAGGAAAATATCTGAGATTTTGATAAGGGACCCGCTAGTACTCGTGTCGATTGATTATTTATAGAATTTGGAATCATTTGGAAACGATTGCTTTTGGATAAAGAAAGAGATTCACACGTAATCCATGGGTAATTTCTGGGCAAACGAATTCAGAGTTCATGAGTTCAACTCCACCGCTCCGGAATATAGTTTCCGGTCAAACTCTACTTTTCTTATCGACACTGGTTGGGTCTAGAAGGAAACAGAGAAAAGTTAGCGGGAAAATAGATCCGTTTGTTTTTTTGTTTTTCTAAATTTCCCATTTTTTTATTTTTTATTTTTGGTAAATAAATTTCCCACTTTACCCTTTCGTGTTGGATTCAAATCGTCTCATCCCTGAGATTCGGGAGGCGTGGCGGCGACCCCACTGGATGGTCGCCATGTGGAGGTCGGATTCATGGAGGTCGGATGAATCCGACCCCTCCGTTCGAGCCGACAAGTCGAGCCGATAAAAGAGTGTCGGCTCGAACGGAGGGGTCGGATTCATCCGACCTCCACATGGCGACCATCCAGTGGGTCGCCGCCACGCCTCCCGAATCTCAGGGATGAGACGATTTGGATCCTTTCGTGTTCATGTTCATGACGGTACGACTGGAAAAGGTTTCCTCCTATTTGTCTCTTTCCTTTCTATTTTTTGTTTTCTTCCACTCTTCAGTTTTATCTATGAACTAAAATTCCAAACACGCAGTGCCACCTGCTTACATCCAAGCCAAGAAAAAAGGATCTAGATCCTCTCCTGTTGCCGTGGCCCATAGCCTGTCTGATGGATGACTGAAAGAAGCTCATCTCAAGTAGTGATCCAATGCATTGGTATATGCGTGTGGAATCACTTCAATCACTGGATCACCAACTTGAAAAACCATAAAAGTTGAGACCAGCCGAATCCCCGACATGTTGGTCTAGGAGATGATGCTTTTCTAAGAAAAACACTATAATACCATAATGGGCTTTGAAGATTTTTTTTTTTCTTTTGGCGGGGGAGGGGGGGGGGGGCATTATCCTTATAAGGTTAGCCCTTTTTCCTTTTAGGGACATCATTGCCCATGGTGAAGATGAATATGTTAATCAAGCATCGGAGGATGTTAGATTAGGATCCAGGAATAATGAAGGAAAGATATACTGAAATTCTCTTGGTTTTCATTCACCGTGTTAACCCTCGAATGGAGAAGAACTCTTTTTTTTTTTTTTTTAATATGATAAAAAAAATTGTGCCTGATAGAATGCCTTGTTTCCTCTATTTTTTTTTTTTTTTAGAATTCTATCTTTAGTTGAGAAGACAAGAAGAATGTAATTCCAAATCTCCCCCTTCCTACTGGACAAAGGGTATGTCGTGCGACTATATGGGTATGCGGTTCTTTGAATATTCTCCACCCATGGTGAAGAGCAGTAGTCTCTTTACCCTTGGCTTCAGTTGGTGATAGATGAGCATCTAGGAAAAGTTGAGGGACATTAATCAGGATTCATTAATAGGGGACATGGTTGATCTTGTCCCTTACTTTCCTTCCTTCAGTCACAACGAAGAAATACTCACTTATGTTTTAACTCCTTCGCATAAAAAAGTGACATTTGATGATAAGCTTGTGCTTTTTTGGAGGAATCATCATAAATGATTGAAGTATGTCATTCATTATACATAAAATATTCAGCTAGAGTGGTTCCTATATAAGGAGCAAGGTATTGTAATGTAGCAGATGAATCTATTATTTCGCCTACCACAATAGTGTATTCCGTCGCCCCTCTTTCCTAGAAAATAATCACTACTTGAGTCATAGAAGATGTTTTTTGACCAATAGCTACATAAACACATATTACATTTTGCCCTTTTTAATTGAGAATAGCATTGGTGGACCCCAATAATTAATTCTTATTTATGAATGTGTATTGAAGGATGATATAGAATTGGCATAAGTTCTTCCTCCAATACAGGGGTAGTTTAGGGATTACACTCTTTATTCTCTCTCTCTATCTCATCTGACAAGTGAAGATACAACCGTATACACAGACGCACACAACACCTTTTTTGTCAAATTGTATTATCAAGGTTTCACAAAAGCCAGCCAACCAAGCTTGCATGGCAAATTTAATGGTGGAGGTTTGGACCCAAACAAATGGAATAAGAGTTGGGCCTTAAAATACAGAAATTGTATTATACGTTACCTCCTCCGAGTGCCCCGCAAGGAACCTTTGAACCTCTCTAATAGTAAAGTCTCACAAGCAAAGCAACCAAAAGCGTACAAGTTACAGTAGCTTAGCATGGGGAGTATGGAATATGGACGTTTCTGCTGTACACGTCAGATCTTATCTCATAACTTTGATAGATAATGACATGATTAATTATACATGTGGACCCCACACCATATACCTATTTACATAACATATTGATATTAGGGTTGCCCTTGTTGTCACCCTTTCAAGGTATCTTGAATACGTGGACTTTTTATCCACGTAATCAAAATGGATGCGAATATAGCACGTGGTTTATACTTTTACATTAATAAACCCTCACATGGCTCAAAATATTTGGAGCCATTTGAGGGTGTCAAACAGTTATTGTTTTTGGTTCTTATCACATATAAGAAGCTTGGTCAACTGTTAACTATCGGTTCGGTCAATTTCGGTCCCTTGTTGATTCCTCTTATCGATCCCTTATAGTTTTTATTATTGGTTTGGTCTCATTTTTTTCTATATTATATATAAAAAACAATATTAAAAGTATCACTGTTTATTAATTTTTTCGATTTTGATCCATTCACTTAGGTTCTCTTTTTAGTATTATTTTTATTTTTGTTTTTCTCACAAGTTTTTGTTTTTGTAGGTATTTGCATGGTATCATTTTTGGATTATGTTTTTGAAAATAAAAATATTGAGGACGGGGTAGAGATAGAGTTCAAATAATAATTTTATATTAGATTAAAATATTGAAGGATGGACTATCAAAGAGTGTGAGTGCAAGTTAGTGCGCTAAATGAAGCATCACCTCTTTCCAATGCGTGAAATGGGAGTAGCGCCTCTTTCTAGCACTTCTTACGATGATTCTCTTGTTTGCTTGGCTATTTTTTATTCCTAACCGCATGCCATGCATTGCTTTGAGAGGAAATTGGATCCATCCCTAGAGGCATAGGCATAGAGAGTAATCCCTCTTAGGATCAGTGCCCATGTGACTTACTTATCTCTTTTTCTACTTATCCATTATCTTTTTTTTTTTTTTTTAATGTAATTAGGAGTCCTAGATCAGTCTTTTGACCGATTTTCATTGCTATAAATACAAGCTACAAGGAGAGGAGTAGAAAGCCATCGATCGATTATGCCTCTGTCCTCTCTCTCTCTCTCTCTCTCTCTCTCTCTCTCTCTCTCTCTCTTCCCTTCTTTTCTTTCTCTCAATTTTTTGTTTACTGCGTTTAGTTAATTGGTTTATGTAACATGGTATTAGAGCTTAATGATCAAGTTACTAGTTTTCTCTTTTATTATTAATCAAATTTCAGCAAGCTTCCTTCTATGGTTTAACTTGTAATAGCACCTGATCGATTATTTTTGGATCATCATAATTTGTTGGTTTTTTCAAAACACAACTAAAAAAGTTTCAAAATTTTCTCTTTTGGGTTTTTGGTTTTGGAAAGTTTCTACAATGTGTTTTTTTTTGTTGGTTTAGCTTGTTGGACTCTTTTAGTCCCACATTGTTAAGGGAAACAAGATTGAGGAGTCTTATATGGTGCGGGTGTGGGTGTGGATAAATCCATTGGCCTATTTTTTGCTTAGAGTATGTCTTTTCATACGTAGAGGTACGTAAACTTGAATAGATAGATACTTATTAAATACGTAAAGGTAAGTATTCTTGAATAGGTACCTATACATGATTTTGTACTTATACGGATTCAAAGGGTGTGATCTCAACCATTGACCTATATGATCATTGGGAGATCAAATCCAGGCCATCCATTCAAAAGATGTACCCATTCATCATAGCCCTTCGGATGGATACAACTCTCCATCGTACTCATTGATTTGAAATTTCATCCTCTATAAATAAGGGGACAGTTCTAAGGCATAAGATTATATTCAAGTTCGTATAGAACTCTTTCTCTCTCTCTCTCTCCACCAACCTTACTCTGTATTAAAAATATAAAAACGTTCTGTTTTCCTTGAGTGTTAGTTGTAGCTGTTGGGATTTTAACGAAGACCACTTCTTGGAGTGCAACCTAAGTAGA